>CM021101.1:775624033-775949652 GCA_007115665.2 Sequoiadendron giganteum | reverse complement strand
ACATAGATAGCATGTAGTTCAACCGAATCGATTTATTATGACATACTCTTAAAGACTAACCTAGGGTGTCTCAGGGGCACATCAATGATGGCCTTGCTTATGTTCAAGCTTAGAGACAACATAGTTTGACTAGGAAATGTTTTTGGGTTTTCGATGTTTGACCTTTTTAGGGATTTAGATGTTTTTTGGATGTTTTGGATTTTTCCTTTACAATTTTATGAATATTTTTTTATTTTAGCTGTACAAGATTTTTTGATGAATGCTTTATGATTTTTTTGGATTTTAGCTCTACAGGATTTTGATGTTTTTGGATTTTTTGATGAACATTTTATGAATGTTTTTGGGATTTTTAAGATATTTTGAGGAAAATGATACCTAGATCACGATGTCGATCTCACATTGTGAGATATAAGACATAGATAAAGATTTATTTAAAAACAAAAGTGCAATAACCTACCCTTAGTGTCTAGCAATTTTTCATAATGCAATGGATAACCAAGATAGGTAATGTATATGTGAAGAGTTTGATAGAGTTTTATCATGCTAGATATGGGCTATGGGAATTCATGAGATAAAATGGTAAAGAGCCTAAGATTTTTCCATGAGTAGAGTTGAAGTATACGTCAAATATTTTTCAAGATCAAGATAAAGTGGAATATCTAGATAAAAGTTGGATTGGATGGGTGGAGGGAACATTGGATTTATCATGACAAGTATGAGATGCTTTTGTCTGAGAAGGATCATATAGACACTCGATTCTACTCATGATGTCTATTTGCTAGGTTTTCATCATGGTACTTTCCCAAAGCACCATCGTAGTGGTTTTCACTAGAGGATGATTTTTATTTTTACTATTTTCTTGATTTTTTAATTTTTTTGATTTTTTAAAGATTTTTACCCTCATGTTGAACCACCTAGTGGTACTAATGTAGAGGCCACTATCATAATGTTCCATTGATATCCTACTTGAAGAATCTTCTTTTCTAAGATACGGGCACTTGAATGCAACCTTGAAGAACTATGATTTTCTTTGTCTGTACCAGAATTAACCTTGTCTATGTGCACACATCATGATATGGTACCTTCAGAATCCTTATGATGAAGAATATCTACCAACACACGGTCAATGCAAGAATTGGATATTGTGAATGGAGTGTATGGTGACATGTATAAAGGAATATGAAATGGATTGGTCGATAGTTTGGAACCTTTGACTCTCCAAACTTGGTAAAATGAGCGATGATGTGTGGGAATGGAGGTTTTCGTGGAATTAGGACCAACCGCTGGATATACTTTCTTCCTTGCTTGAGAAGCTTGCTTTTGTATTTGAGGACTTTTTTATGGATACCTTTCCCCTTTTGATTTTGCCTCATAGTTTCTTTGACTAGTGGAGTTTTGGAGGGATGATTTTCTTTATTTTGTTTTGGTATCCATTTGTATTTACTTTGTCCTTTTTTCTTTACTGCTTCATTGTATTTGATGATCTTCATCTTTCTTTGATAGGAATTATTCTTTTTACGTTGGTCCCAGTTTGTGTATGATACTATGGGTGAATTCCAACTCATGATATAGCTAGTTGTAGCATTGACAGTATTTTCATCATAAGGATCCTTTCTGCCCCATATATTGATGTTTGTTGTAGACAATATTGCCCCAACATTGTGAAGGTATTATCAATACCTAATCCTTTTCCTTGATAATGTATCCTCTGATCCATAGCCACTGAAATGACTTGTCATGAACACATGATATTGCTATGGGTTCCTGGTGTTCAGGAATATGAACTGTTTGCTCTGGTTCTATGATATCATCTTTTGTTGATACTGCATCAAAAGATGTTGATGTTGACTCAAAATATGTCGATGATGCACAGTCCTGTTCAAGAATATGAATTGTTTGATCTGATTCTATGAGATTGTTATTTATTGATGTTGCTTCAAAATATGTTGGTGTTGATTCAAAATATGTTGATGATGTAAAATCCTATTTAGGAATATGAACTATTTGCTTTGATTCTATGACATTGTTATCTATTGATACTGCTTCAAAAGATGTTGATGCTAAGTCAAAAGATTTTGATGATGCATAATCACTGTAAGAATCAAGAACCTCGACCATTGTTTTCTCTTTTGTAGGAATATCAAGAGTGGGAGACTCTTGTCTTGGATGAAGAATGTCTACATGTCTATCAAAAAAAAACATCTTGGCAATGATATCAGGGACATCTTTGGAGTTTAAAATGGTTTGGAAGATGTCCCTTATCTCTTGGTGAAACTCTAGGGATAGGGGTTCTTGATCCTGACTTGATTCATAGTAACTTTTGTTATCCTCAAGAGCCTCCTCTTGACATGATCCTTGGGTGGATGATATATCATTAGTAAAATACTCTTCACAACATTTTGTGGGTATGGGTGCAATAAGGGATATTTTTGGCACATTTGGAACTTCTTCAACATGCCCAATCATTGAGTCATATGTGGGAGGATATCACAATCTGATATCCACTTGATTTCACTAAGGTATAAAATAGTGCTAAACATTGTTGATGGGTTTGGAATTTGTTTTAAAATACTATCTTGATACGTGTCTAATTCCTCATGTTGTGATAAATAAATATGTCCCACCATCGTATCATGAGTATTGTTTACATTTTTTGAATTTGATGCCTTTCCTGAATCTTTTTCTTTGGTATGGTTAGGCATAGGGTTTGTGTAAATTTTCATATTTTCATTCCTATATTTTTTATCGACATTAATGTCTCCTTGTTCGATAAGATCTTCTATTAGATGTTTTAGTATAATTTTTTTTTGTGTGTTATGACCTTTGTATCGGTGAAATTCACAAAAATGATCTTCTTTATAGTTGTGAGGTTTGACTTTTGGCTCTTGATAGTTTGAAAAATTTGAGAGTGTGATAAGATTAGATTGTATCAACCTCTTCAACGTACCCTCCATAGGTTCCCCTAAGGAAGTGAATTGTCATTTAGGAGCATTGTTTGTTCTTTTTTGTCCGCGTTGAGTGTTTGTAGCATTGATCGTTTGTTGATTGTTTAATAGTGGCGTGTATGGTTGTTGTGTATTCATGGTTTGGGTGTTTTTTTTCCTAGGATTAGTTAAGACCACCCTTGCATCAACAACACCATCACTAGTAACATTATTGTTCTTGGCCCAATAGTGGGGCTTTTTGTTAAAACTAGTGGATGGGTGGTTGTCTCTATATACTTGTGTGTTTCCCTCGAAGATTAGGGCTCGCTCGATGTTAAGGGATCTAGGGACAAGCTCATCGTAAGAGGTAATGCACTGCATATTCAAGTAGAAGGATAGATTAGGATCAACATTTTCTATGATAATGTCTACTTGTTGTTCATCGGGAAGTGGCCACTTGCTCTTACTAGCTCTTTGTCCCCACCGTTGTAATAAATTGGAAAAATATTCTCTTTTGTTCTGCTTGAGCATGTATAACTCTTCTAAGCTCACATCCATGTCAAGATTGAAGAAGTTATCTCTAAATCTATCAATGATTTCTTGGAATGTTTTAATGCTTGGAGGTAACCGTGAAAACCAATCCATGACAGGACCTGTTAAAGTTCATGGAAAGAGGCACATTAAATAGGACCCATTATAGGTGACCTCCATACACATGATGTTAAATTTTTTGACATGGTCTACAGGACTTCCTCTCTCTTTATATTTTTCAAATTTTGAGATTTCAAATTCGAGAGGGAACGGTACCATTGCAATGTTTCGATCAAATGGATATAGGCATAATTTTTGTGTATGAGGGTTGACAACACCTTGAGTTGCGATGTTATATCATCTTGTGGACTTGTTGGAGGAACATATGTTAGGATGACAAATGAGTTGTATGCATGATTTTGATATGATAAGGTGTTGTATGGTGTGTATGGTGGTGTGGGATTTTATGAAGGTGATTGTGGTGTCGATGTATATGTTCCCAACATATTTGGATTGGCAATGTTTTACTAAGGGTTATAGTATAAAACCTGTTGTTTCTATTGTGCGAGCATTTTTTGTTGTTGGGCAGATTGTTGAGCAAGAAATGCTTGTTGTTGGGCTTGTTGTTGTTGGACAGATTTTTGATAAGTCTGTTGTGCGTGTTGTAAAGCTAAGGCATGAGCTTGTAATGCAAGATCAGTTGGTTGTTGGTATATTTGTGACGGGTTTTGGTTGTTGATGTTTTGTGTGGGTTGTAGTTGTTGATGAGAGGATGTGGATTCCCTTGGTTTAACATTCCTTGTAAGATGGTCGATTGAGATGGAGGAATGTAAGTTTGAGGTCCCATTTAATTTTGCATGGTGAGAGGGATCGTGGGAAAATATGATGATGGTTCCATTAGATATTGTGATGTTAAGGGCACATTAGGACCTCGAGTCCATTGATTTAAAGGATTATCTTGACTGATGCTTGGGGTATTTCCTTGGTTGATGGGGTTCATAACCAAGGTGTTGTTTTGATTTGGGTTGATGTGGATGGTGGATTCAATTGAGTAGCTTGGGTAACCACTTCTTTTGATCTGTTGATGGGGTTGTTGGAACCACTTGCTAAGGGTTTCCCTTGTGTGAGGGTGTTATCTTTCCCTTGCTGTCCTATTTGAGGTACTTGGTTCACATTACCTTGTGTAACATTAGGCATACTTGGGGTATTTGTGATGATGGATGAAGATGGTTGCACTCGAAATGTTAACATTATTGTGGCATCATGAAATGTAAGTGGTTTGGAAAAGGTTGGTGTCCAACTTGTGTTTTGGGGAAGGTTGTGTTGTGAATACCCACAATTGTGTTTGTTCCTAGACATGAAGTGAGACCAAGTTTGGTTCCTAGCCTAGTTATAAGACTAGATATTAAGGGTTGACTTGGCACAAGGGATAAATTTGGTTGAATCATAGATGAATTCAAGCCTTGTGTCAATGATTGCACAAGAAAATATGGAACTGATACATTTTGACTCAATTTTTGACAAAAGTTCGTCAAAATTTCAACACCTTTTCATCAGAGGAATTTCATCAGAATTTCGACGAAATTTGAAACGCCAAAATTCCGACCCAGCATCGTTGGCTAGGTTGGAATTTCAACGTTTCAAATTTTTTTGAAATTCCTCTGACGAAATTTCATTGAAATTCTGACGACCTTTCGTCCGAAATTGAGTCAAAATGTATTAGTGTGGGGAAATTCGAGTTACATTTTCTAAGGCTTGATGTTCTTGTTTGTACTCCATGATTTCTTCCTTAGTGAGTCCAAATATTTATTTTTTGATGTCCTCTATCTCATATGGTCCTGATGGAGATGAGGGTTGCTGTGACGGGGTGACTTGACTTCTCAGATCAAATTCTTGAAGATTGGGATCACTTGAGGTGAATGGGACTTTGGTTTCTTCCATAATTCTCTTGTGTTGTGATCTTGTTGTTACCATAAATTATGGGTCACCTATGGGAGAGTTGTGTTGAGATTTATAATGTTTGAACTCTCTAGTTGACTCAAATCTAGGTAAAAGGGACACTGTAAGTCTTTTGGGAGCAATGATGATAATGGGAGATGAAAAGGGTGGATGATATGGAAAGTGATCTTTGCAAACATTTTGGGATAACACTTTTGACTTATGTTTGAATTTTTTATTTTTGGATAAAGGATGATGATGAACTTAGCAATCTTTAGAGTAGACTCATGACCTTCAAGATGAACTAGTTCAAAGATGATAAATAACTCAGCTAAGTGGATGGAAAAGGATACGTTTCACATACAAAATAGATAAGTTAGGAGTTGATTTGATAGATGTTTTAAGTCAAAAGGTGTTGGTGTATTCAATTTTTTTTTAAAGTTTGGTGAAGTGAAGGATGAAATTTGATGAAGGGGTGGATAAAATGTTTGACCCAATGTTGACCTAGAGTGAACCTTTTTTTTCCAAGACCAAGGTAGTGAGAAAAATGATATACCTATAAAGTGATCAAACCTTAAGGAATCAATTATTTTGGAAATAAGACCCAATGATTTTGGTAAAGTGAAACTCAAGGATTTTGGATAATGGAACTCAATGATTTTGGATTCAATGTTTGCAATGTTTTTCTTGTATGATAGGGGGTGTAAGGTTGGGTTATTCAACGGGATAAATTGGTCTCAAAATAGTCATGTGGGGTTCAATTTGTCAAGTCTATCTTGCCTAATGAGTTGATTTTACCACAAACACTTGTCTTAATTAAGTTTTCAAACTAAAATTTTTATGTCCAAAACATCATAACTTTCACAATGTCCATTTTGTGAGAATCATGAGGTTGAAGCCATAATTTCCTATGTTGTCTTTGGAAAATATGGATTGAGATGCAAACCAAGATATTTAGAAATCTCTAAGGATAGAAATCCTCAGGACAAGCATTAATATCAAGGCTAATTCAAGAAGTATCCATATTTGAGTCAGAGTGTTTGAAATTTTGAGGAAGATAGTGAATGTTTATTTTTGTAACGTTTTGAAACCAAGCAATGTATTCAACTAACTCACAATCATTTACAATCCTAGGTTTGAAATGGCCATACTTGTTGAGTCCCCACTCGAATTTCTCCAAACACTAAGACATTGTGAATAGTTAGAGATTTGGTGGCACTCACTCTGCTCCATGGTACACACTTTTTGAGACCACCAAATCTCAAAACCCTCAAGATCCTAAGATCCTAAGTATTTGTTTGTTTCAACAATGAATAGTACAAATGTGAGGCAACTTGAAAATGATTGTTCTTGCACCAACAAGTATTAAGTATTTTGGATTCTAAACAATGGTTCCTAATAAGGGCTTCCAATTCATGAAATACTATGATAAACTCCCTCAAGAGGTCTCCCAAACCTTAAAAAAAGGGCTTTTTGCATCATAAATATACTAGGGGAGAGCTATCACATACCACTTCTCGTTGATCACATTTTTTTATCGCAACCACACATTTATATAGTGGTTCAAAAGAGCTTGGATTTACCTCATTACCACTTGGGCCGTTCCCTCCTTTTGAAGCGAGGAGGAAGGCCCTCTAAAGATAAATAATAGAAAGGAAGTGTGTTTTTAGTTCGATCATTCCCATTCACATGAAACAGGAAGAGAACACACACCACACCTTTTCCCTACACTAGCAAGGGGTTCATTTTTAATCTGAAATGAAAGATGTAAGTGATTTTGCAAAGTGTAAGATAAACAATAGAAAGGAAGTACGTTTGTAGTTTGATCATCCCTGTTTGCATGAAACAGGAAGAGAACACACACCACGCCTTTTCCCTACACTAGCAAGGGGTTCATTTTTAATCCAAAATGAAAGATGTAGGTGATTTTGCAAAGTGTTAAGGAATGTTCCTGTTTCTCAAGATCCTTGAGTGGCGCAAGAGAATTGCATACACATCCAATAACAACGCTATAAATTAAAACACATCAAACACTCATAAATTTTAACCCCTAAAGCCAAGATGAATTAATTTTATGCACCAAACGAAATGTTAAGTTATCTTCTTCAATTTTAGACCCAAAATACAATGATAAAATGAGGGTTCAATTTTAGTCTCGTTTGAGCGTTCTTTTTAAGACCCAATTGAAAACTAGTGTGGTCCTAAAGCATTCCAAATGGATTATAATTGCCCCAAAATTTCTAAAACACTTGTTACAATTATAGTTCAAATGATAATAGTATTCTTTTTTTCTTCAAGTTGTATTGTCCAAACCTAAAAAACCTAAAAATCCAAAACAAGAAGTTAGAGACATGTTAGAAATGAAATGAAAAACAAAATTAAATCACATGTCAAAATTTAAAGCAAATGTGAGGTTGCTTGGTTCAATTTTATCCAACTTTGAAAGCTAATTCATTTTATCCTTTCAAGTGTTTGAGAAACATTTTTAGAAAATTAGATTATAACAACTTGAGATAATGAAAAATGCGTCCTCCATCCATCCATCCATCCATCCATCCATCCATCCATCCATCCATCCATCCATCCATCCTTCCACTATCCATTCCTCCATCCATTCCTTTCCTCTCCATCCATCCTCCATCCTCCTCCATCCATCCATCCATCCATCCATTCCATTCCTTCCATCCGTCCATCCGTCCATTCCTTCCATCATTCCTCCATCCACTCCACTCCTCCTTCCCTGTCCTCTCTCCTCCGTCCTCCATCCATCCATCCATCATCCGTCCTCCATCCATCCATCATCATCCGTTTCCTCCATCCGTCCATCCATTCCTTTCCATCCGTCCATCCGTTCCGGTCCGCTCCTCGTCCGTCCGTCCTTCCATCCATCCGTCCGTCCGTCCGTCCGGGCTCCATTCCATTCCATTCCGTCCGTCCATTCCATCCATCCATTCCCTCCATCCGTCCGTCCGTCCATCCAAGGGTTGAGGGTTTAATGTATAGGGTAAAGGGTAGAGGGTAGAGGGTTTAAGGGTTGAGGGTTGAAGATTGAGGGTTTAAGGTATAGGGTTAAGGGATCAGAGTTGAGGGTCCAATAAATAGGGTAGATTTTATAGGGTTTGAGAGATTAAGTGTTGATGGTTTAGGGATTAGGGTAGAGAGTTTTCTTGGATTTCATGGTATAAGGGTTGAGGAATTAGGGTTGAGGGATTAGGGTTTAGGGTAGATAGTATTCGTTTGACGGGTTGAGGGCTGAGGGTTGAGGGTTGAGGGATTAAGAGGGTATAGGGGTTGAGGGATTAAGAGGGTATAGGGGTAGAGGGATTAGGATTGAAGGGTTGACCGTTGAGGGTTGAGGGATTAATATGGTATAGGGGTAGATGGATTAGGGTTGAGGGTTGAGCGTTCAGGGTTGAGGGATTAAAAGGGTATAGGGGTTGAGGATTAGGGTTTAAGGGTTGAGGGCTGAGGGTTCAAGGATTAAGAGTGTATAGGGGTAGAGGGATTAGGGTTGAAGGGTTGAGGGTTGAGGGATTAATAGGGCATAGGGGTAGAGGGATTAGGGTTTAAGCGTTGAGGGTTGAGGGTTCAAGGATTAAGAGGGTATAGGGGTAGAGGGATTAGGGTTGAAGGGTTGAGGGTTGAGCGTTGAGGTTTGACGGATCAATAGGGTATAGGGGTAGAGGGATTAGGGTTGAAGGGTTCAGGGTTCAGGGTTCAAGGATTAAGAGGGTATAGGGGTTCAGGGATTAGGGTTGAAGGGTTGAGGGTTGAGGGTTGATGGATTAAGAGGGTATATGGGTTGATGGATTATGGTTAAAAGGTTAAGGGTTGAGGGTTGAGGGATTAAGAGGGTATAGGAGTTGAGGGATTAGGGTTTAAGGGTTGAGGGTTGAGGGTTGAGGGTTGACGGATTAAGAGGGTATAGGGGTTGAGGGATTGGGGTTTAAGGGTTGAGGGTTGAGGGTTGAGGGATTAAGAGGGTATATGGGTTGAGGGGATTGGGGTTGAAGGGTTGAGGGTTGAGGTTGAGGTTGAGGATTAACAAATTATAGGTAGATTAGGGTTGAAGGGTTGAGGGTTGAGCGTTGAGGGTTGAAAGATTAATAGGGTATAGGGGTAGAGGGATTAGGGTTGAAGGGTTGAGGGTTGAGCATTGAGGTTTGAGGGATTAATAGGGTATAGGGGTACATGTATTAGGGTTGAAGGGTTGAGGGTTGAGCATTGACGGTTGAGGGATTAAGAGGGTATAGGGTTCATGGATTAGGGTTAAAGGGTTGAGGGTTGAGGGTTGAGGGATTAAGAGGGTATAGGGGTTGAGGGATTAGGGTTTAAGGGTTGAGGGTTGAGGGTTCAAGGATTAAGAGGGTATAGGGGTAGAGGGATTAGCGTTGAAGGGTTGAGGGTTGAGCATTGAGGGTTGATGGATCAATAGGGTATAGGGGTAGAGGGATTAGGGTTTAAGGGTTGAGGGTTGAGGGTTAAAGGATTAAGAGGGTATAGGGGTAGAGGGATTAGGGTTGAAGGGTTGAGGTTTGAGGGTTGAGCATTGAGGGTTTAGGGATCAATAGGGTATAGGGGTAGAGGGATTAGGGTTGAAGGGTTGAGGGTTGAGCATTGAGGGCTGATGGATTAAGAGGGTATAGGGGTTCAAGGAAGGGTTGAAGGGTTCAGGGATTAAGAGGGTATAGGGGTTGAGGGATTACAATTTAAGGGTTGAGGGTTGAGGGATTAAGAGGGTATAGGGATTGAGGGATTAGGGTTTAAGGGTTCAGGGTTCAGGGTTGAGGGATTAAGAGGGTATAGGGTTTGAGGGTAGGGTTTAAGGGTTGAGATTTGAGGGTTGAGGGATTAAGAGGGTATAGGGGTTGAGGGATTAGGGTTCAAGGGTTGAGGGTTGAGCGTTGAGAGTTGAGGGATTAATAGGGTAAAGGGGTAGAGGGATTAGGGTTGAAGGGTTGAGGGTTGAGCGTTGAGGGTTGAGGGATTAATAGGGTATAAGGGTATAGGGATTAGGGTTGAAGGGTTGAGGGTTGAGGGATTAATAGGGTATAGGGGTAGAGGGATTAGGGTTGAAGGGTTGAGGGTTGAGCATTGAGGGTTGACGGATTAAGTGGGTATAGGGGTTTAGGGATTAGGGTTGAAGGGTTGATGGATTAAGAGGGTATAGGGGTTGAGGGATTAGGGTTGAAGGGTTGAGGGTTGAGGGTTCAAGGATTAAGAGGGTATAGGAGTAGAGGGATTAGGGTTGAAGGGTTGAGGGTTGAGGGATGAATAGGGTATAGGGGTAGAGGGATTAGGGTTTAAGGGTTGAGGGTTCAAGGATTAAGAGGGTATAGGGGTAGAGGGATTAGGGTTGAAGGGTTGAGAGTTGAGCATTGAGGGTTGAGGGATCAATAGGGTATAGGGGTAGAGGGATTAGGAGTGAAGGAGTTAGGGTTGAGAGTTGAGGGTTGAGGGATTAAGAGAGTATAGGGGCTGAGGGATTAGGGTTGAAGGGTTGAGGGTTGAGTGTTGAGGGTTCGGGGATTAAGAGGGTATAGGGGTACAACGATTAGGGTTGAAGGGTTGAGGGTTGAGGGTTGAGGGATTAAGAGGGTATAGGGGTTGAGGGATTAGGGTTTGGGGTCGAGGGTTGAGGGTTAAGGGTAGAGGGATTAAGAGGGTATAAGGGTTGAGGGATTAGGGTTTAAGGGTTGAGGGTTGAGGGTTCAAGGATTAAGAGGGTATAGGGGTAGAGGGATTAGGGTTGAAGGCTTGAGGGTTGAGTGTTGAGGGTTGAGGGATCAATAGGGTATAGGAAAAGAGGGATTAGGGTTTAAGGGTTGAGGGTTGAGGGTTCAAGGATTAAGAGGGTATAGGGGTAGAGGGATTAGGGTTGAAGGGTTGAGGGTTGAGCATTGAGCGTTGAGGGTTGAGGGATCAGTAGGGTATAGGGGTAGAGGGATTAGGGTTGAAGGGTTGAGGGTTGAGCGTTGAGGGTTGAGGGATTAAGAGGGTATAGGGGTTCAGGGATTAGGGTTGAAGGGTTGAGGGTTTAGGGATTAAGAGGGTATAGGGGTTGAGGGATTAGGTTTGAATGGTTGAGGGTTAAGAGTTGAGGGTTGAGGGATTAATAGGGTAGAGGGGTAGAGGGATTAGGGTTGAAGGTTTGAGGGTTGAGCGTTGAGGGTTTAGGGATTAATAGGGTATAGGTGTACATGGATTAGGGTTGAAGGGTTGATAGTTGAGGGTTCAGGGATTAAGAGGGTATAGGGGTTCAGGGATTAGGGTTGAAGGGTTGAGGGATTAATAAGGTATAAGGGTAGAGGGATTAGTTTTGAAGGGTTGAGGGTTGAGGGATTAATAGGGTATAGGGGTAGAGGGATTAGGGTTGAAGGGTTGAGGTTTGAGCATTGAGGGTTGATGGATCAATAGGGTATAGGGGTAGAGGGATTAGGGTTGAAGGGTTGAGGGTTGAGCATTGAGGGTAGAGGGAGTAGGGTTGAAGGGTTGAGGTTTGAGTGTTGAGGGTTGAGGGTATAGGGGTAGAGGGATTAGGGTTGAAGAGTTGAGGGTTGAGGGTATATCTCTCAACCCTAATCCCTCAACCCTCTCTCTTTCTCCCACTCTCCCACTCTCTCCCACTCTCCCTCCCACTCTCCCCCTCTCTCCCTCCCACTCTCCCCCTCTATCCCTCTCCCCTTATCCCACTCTCCCACTCTATATTTCTCCCACTCTCCCCCTCTCTCCCTCCCTCTCTATCTCCCACTCTCCCCTTCTCCCAATCTCTCTTTCTCCCACTCTCCCCTTCTCCAACTATCCCACTCTCTCCCTCCTTGTCTTTCTCCCACTCTCCCCCTCTCTCTCCCCTCTCTATCACCTCCTCTCCCACACTCTCTTTCTCCCACTCTCCCCTTCTCCCACTCTCCCACTCTCTCCCTTCCTCTCTTTCTCCCACTCTCCCCCTCTCTTGCTCCCTCTCTATCTCCCACTCTCTCCCACATTCTCTTTCTCCTACTCTCCCCTTCTCCCACCCTATCCCTCCCTCTCTTTCTCCCAGTATCTTTTTCTCCCCCTCTCCCTCTCCTTCCCTCTCTCCATATTTCTCTCCCACTCCCTCTCCCTCCCTCTCTCCCTATTTCTCTCCCACTCTTTCTTTCTCCCCCTCCCCCTCTCCCTCCCTCTCTCCCTCACAAACACACACTCAACTCTATCTCCTCTACTATAAGGGTGCAAGGAATAGATATAGAATTAGGATAGAGGGTATAGACAAAGAGGGAGAAACTAAATATATTAAGAAAACCATATTTCACATAACGTGCTCGTGTTATAACACGAGCGCATGTTTTACTCCACTAAAAATGGTAAAAAATCATATATACCCATGATTTCAAGGCCTGCACTTTACATATTCCCTTGGTTCTATGCGTGCTCCGACAAAAAGTTTCTTTTTGATGATATTGTGAAGTGTGCAAGCAAATTTTTTTCACATTCCATCACCTTTTCCATGATCTTTCTACCACCTTTGCATGAAATAGCAGAGTTTCCATGTTGAAAGACATATAATATCAATTGAAGTTTGAATTCCATTGAAAACTGGTATACAATTGAAGTTTGAAGGGGAACAAGCTTTTGAACAAGTCAAATTGTTGTGGAGTTTGAAGAAAAAAGAAGGTCTTAGCTAAGGCTACATAGTTGGGTTGAACTCCTCCATTTGAAAGTTTGTTTTTTTAGGTATGTGAAGTCTTTACACATTTTCTTTCATTTTATTATGGCTTTCTTTCATTTTTGTTTGTCATTATAACCTTATGTTGTCATTGTAACTATATTTCCCTTCACAACACATTTGATTCATATACTCAAATTAGCATTAAGAGTTCCCAATTCCTTAAGGACCTTCAAAACACCTTGAAAATCTTGAAAATAACTGATTACAATCAACTAGATTCCTCAAAACATCAACTAATGATTATGTCATTCACAACTTCTCTTAAATCTTCCATAATGGCACCATTGTTTACAAACACAAACTATAATTCTTAAGGCACAACCAAACCATTATTTGCTTAAAAAAATTTTTTTGAGTTAGTACAACAAAAATGAAACCTTTTAGAATTCTTCCCTTACACACAAACTTATTTCCTTTGTTCACTGTCCACATTACTAGTAGCCAAGCATCTGCAAACTGCCATATGTATCTCCCAAACCATTCACACACTTCAGACTGTGATACTCATTTTTTATGCAGAGTTAGAGGACCCAAAACCATTCAATATGTCAACTTGCCTTCAAGAGGAATCTAACAAGATTAAAAATTCCTAATGGACCAATCCCAACACTCCTCCAAGTTGAACAACAAACAAAAACACTATTCCCCACTTTTCACCCTTGGAATCTAGTAGTAGTGCAAAACCAGTTTTGGGCCCTTAACTCAAAAACACTAGGAAAATAAAAGAATGATTCTAGCACCCATTTGATATTTTCAAGACATACCTTAACCCATCACATGACTCCTTTGGGACAACTTTAAGAAAACTGACCTTTTCACTGTTTTAGGCCTCCAAGTACGCCAATTTTACAAAGGAACTACCCTTAGATCCTCACACCAGACTTCCAAACCTAAAAAAAGTCTTTAATTAGGTCTTAAAACAAGATATTTTCTAGGTCTTAGGACCTTACGCACTCAACTAAGCTTCCAATACAAAAACCCCTATTTTTCAATGCAAAGAGGGAGGGTTTATAGAAACTCCTATACCTGGGCCTTCCCAGACCATTCCAAAGAATCAAACATCTTCAAAATAACCTACAAAAGGTCAAAAGTTCATTACATAGACCACTCCTTCAACACTTTTTCAAAATCACTCCTTGGTTCCTCAAATTCTCATGGAAAAGTGCTTATTTCAGCCTAAGAACCCTATCCTATTGTCATTAGTTTCATTCCAATGCATGTTAAAAAATAAAAGACCCTACTCTAAAAATTTACATGCCATCCCATTGAGAAACAAGTCATAACAGTAGGTGGGATGGTCATTTCATAATTAAATCCTACTCAAACCCTTGACTGGCTTGAAATGAGCAATTTCATAAAATTGTCAATTGCTCCCTTCAAACATATTGTTAAGCCCTCATAAATGATGAATTAGAGAGTTAAGACATGTGTCTACACCTCTCTATTAATTTTGTATCAATGGAGGCTGTACAGATCCGTACAAGTGCAGGAATGTGCAAAAAAACCACTGAATTTCTTGAAAACAATGTTTTTTGATCATAAAAATGGATTTCAAAATGAGCAATACTCCTCCCTTAGAGCCAATGGAGGTTGTTTAAACCTTTTTCAATGACAAAAAACTCCCCCCAATTCCTATAACCAAAAAAAAACCACCTTTGAAATCATATAAAAACTTTGTCTATGCTTCCATAGTTTGTACACATTTGTCTATGGTAGGTTAACTTTTGTACACGATGATTGTAAGTATTATTTAAATGAATCCTTCAATGACATATATTTTTCAATTAACTTGAATGGATACATTTTTTAGGAACTAATATTCATCTCATTACCATTGTACAAATAAAATTATCCGCCATGCCGAAGAAAAAGACAAAGAGGAAACTAATAGAGAAGAGAACGAAACCTTCAAAGAAAATGAGAGATTTCAGGTGGCGACATATCGTGAAAAGAAGAAATTGGAAACGATTGATGAAAACAAGCCAATTGTAGAGGAACCTCAACCGTCAAAAAGAGAATGGGAATTGGTAGCACAATAGGCACGAATGTGAAAGAATCGTAGTAAGACAGATTCAGATACTGTAGTTGGAGACACACCCTCAATGACAAGTGAATATGAAGGGACACCATTAAGCACAGGCGAATATGGAGGGACACCATCTAGCACAAGTGAATATGGATGAACACCATCTACTACAAGTGAATATGGAGGGACACCATGTACTACAAGTGAATATTGTTGGACACCATCCAACACATCTCATGTTGAGAGTACATCATCACTCGGAATCGACGAAGAAAGTATGCCATCATCCCCATGTGAACCTCAAGGTATGTCTTCTTCTCCACCCTCGATTGAAGGTACGCAATCTAGCCCACCTCAATTAAATATTGATGAAATTTTAATGTTGAGATGTATGTACCTAAGAGAACACCACCTAGAATTTTGCGTAGAAATCCAAAGTATTTGATTAATATTGATGATGAGATTTTGCAGCACATGGAAGGTAAGATTTCAACACGCACTTGTCGAAGATATGCTGATAAGATTTGGGAATGATTCTTTGAAAGGCTAAATGAGACTGCAAGATGCCAACTATTTGTTGAAATGATGCAGGGTGTAAAGTATAGGAACATCATGAAGACTCTTGGGTTGAGAAGATCGAATGCATTGAGTGAAGACACTATTGTGAAGAATCTAATGGATGCTTATGAGAGTGTGGGTAAGACCTCACGCTCAAAGGATAGTATTATCACTTGACGTGTCATTACATTGACTTTGGTAAACTATCAAACAAAGAGAGCTCATCTAATTCAAAATAATAGTGAACAAATGATAGTTAGTAGAAAAAATTTATCAAGACCCATTCAAAGGCGGCAAAGAATTGAGGGCAATGATTCAAATGAATTATGGGCATTCTCAGGGAGACTATCACAAAAATATAAATAAGTTTTCGAATCCTTGAGAGCACTAATTGAAGAGTATTGGAAGAATAACACAAGACCATCTCTAAATCAAAGGGATGTGGTAAGAAGGAGAATCGGTAGTCGGAATCGTGAGCCACATCCAAAGCATTTTTTGGATATGACTCAAACCCAATTTCTTCAAAAATTTGAAAATAATTATCCTCAAATTAGTATTTCGCAAGGATGTTTTGAAATTATTAAACCTTTTTATGTCAAGATAAATTACACACACACTACTTGTTGTTGTAGACTATATATTGAATTTTCTAACCATTATGATGTTTATCGTTCTATATGTTTAGATTTGCATACTAACAATGTTTTGCAGGATTGTGGAATACAAGCCCCACCAAAATCTTCAAGAGAGTTCTTATCAAAAAAATTATGTAAAATAGAGGATGGCTAGATATTCTATAGGACAACCTGCTTGGATGGTTCATGCGAGCGTTGCAATGGCTTCTAGCATATGCCAGTATGTCAACATATGGAAAGCACAGATGAGGTGGGACAAAAACTAGTAGAGTTCGGGAAGTATAAAACAATGGCATATGCTACAAAATATGGGTCTCAAGCAAAAAGATGTGAGTTGGTTATTGAGAAGATTCCAGTGTACCAATTTATGACCACATTTCGTGACAATATACTATCTGAGTATGCAATGCATACCCATAGAGCCCGATGGTTGGACACACAATTCAAGCTATGTAAGGACACCTTTCCAATTGGAAGCATAGTATACGTGGTTGAATTTGCAAAGAACTATACTCTATAGCCACAACATGAGGTCCAGTCATAGTATTACAACTCCACACAAGTTTTGATATTTGTGCACATAGCATTCGTTCATGCATCTGATAGTATAGATGAGAAAAGGAAGGTATTGAGGGAGTACCACTTTTACATTAGTGATGATCACACACATTCTCTAGAGTTCATGCAAGGTTGCTTCCAGATGTTCTCCACTGGTTTGGCTCAAAGGGGCATAGAATACGATCGACATATAATATGGTCTGATAACTGTGCAACACAGTTCAAGAACTCGCGCATGCTCTACTGGTTGTGTAGGATGCATGTCATTACAGGTGTTCAACATATGTGGAACTTTTGTGAGGCCTTACATGGAAAGGGGGAGCATGATGGTGCAGGAGCATGCGTGAAAAGAGCATAAGCATGAGAAGAGTTGAAGTATAAAGGCAGTGCAAAGTTGACAGATGCAAAATCAATCATTGAGTGGTGTAATGCTTTGATGGGTCGAGGTAATGAAGGTACGCCTTAAGTTCATAGATTTTTTTGGTTGATGGATGATACTAGCATTGCACCATATGAAGATTGATGTACACTAATAGGATAGAGTGAGGTACACTCTTTCCTTAGCTCTAATGCAGGTTCATGGAGTATCGATACACAGAAGATGGCATAATTTTATTCTTCATGTACAATGCAAGCCTGGAATGATTGTGAGTCAGAGGAGTGGATTGACAAATGGTTCACAAGTTATCTTATCCCACTTCACACATATCGCCCTCTGACAACATTGGAGCTGACACAGATGGAAGCATCGATCGACTTTGACCATGTATCAGATCTAGTTCAACCATGTGATATATATATTTGCTTAGTTGTTGAGATTTCATATCATTATCTTACTTTGTACTGTATTCATAATGTTGACAAATTTCAAGATATTTTTTGCACATATCAATGCAGGGCATGTTTATGCAGTTATTGCAGATGAAGACAATGAAGAGGGAACAAACTATTACTTGTGTCATTGTGTTGAGGCCAAAAATAAATTGGAGGCCCCAGTTATAGATGGAGAAAACATTGAATACCCTATAGGCTCAGTTGTGGTTACTGGAACATGGCTTAAAAGGCACCCACATTCAAGTGTTAAACATTGGCTATTTTAGGACTTTGACATGCATCGTAAGATTATTTATTACTTGAACCTTGTCGTGGTATCCAATATTCATTTGACCAAATATTGGGGTAAACCTTTGAACAAGACCTTGTGGAAGGTTTGTGAGTCTGACCATGAGGCTATACTTGACACAATAAAGAGTAGAGCAGAAATGGATGGTTTGTTGGATTAATTTGTAAGTATATGCAAATTGGTTCTTATTAATTTATACTTGTATGCACATTAATTTTTTTGATGCCAATGCTATCATCTTATTTTACAGTGATTGGTGTTCCCTTGCAAAAAATGCAAATATATGAGCCATCCAAGAGAATGCCAGCCAGAATGATCTTGACAAATCTCAATCAATATTTTAAGCCATTAGAAAAGTGTGTGCAAAGCTTGGTGAGGGAATTTCAAGTTATTCATTTGAAGTTAACCTTATCATGAGCAGCTATGATGTAGACATTATAAGAGCATTTGAAATTTCAACTTACTCTATTCATGAGAGGTGTTGTGTGCAATAGGTATGTTGGAATTCCCAGTGAAGATGTACGACTAGGAGTGACTAAGTTGTGAAACCTGCATCCCTATCTATAAGTGCCTTCCATCTATTTTTATTTTATTTCCATTTTGGATGCTCTTTCTTTTTCTCTTTTACTTTGCGTATTTGTAAGTAAACTACTAAAAATTGATTGATCTCTCATTGCAGAAAATTCTGATTTAAGAGCCATCAAAGAGAATCTTAGCCAAAAAAGCAATGCAACATCCTTATTTTCATGATCTTGACAAATCTCAGTTTTGATTTCAAGCCATTATAAAAGTGCATGTGAAGCTTAGCGAGGGAATGTCAAGTTACTCAATTGAAGTTAACCTCATAATGAGCACCTACGATGTAGACATTTAAAGAGAATCTTGAATATATGAGTGACATTGTAAAAGATCTGTGAGAACGAAGTTCCTGAGGCATTGTAATAATATTTACTTACATAATGACAAACTCTCAGATCCACAATTGTAATAATATTTACTTACATACTGACAAACTCTGAGGCATTGTAATAATATTTTCTTACATAATGCATTGTTGGGGCAGTAATTATCATGTATCCAAACCCTCAGATCCACAATTTGTCTTAAAAAAAACTCACTCCACTATGCCAAACCAAAACCCTTATTTTATGCAATATTCTATCAAACCCGAGGGTGAAACCTCATTTTTCATGCCCTTTTCCATCAAAATCTACAGGGGCAGCGACATAAACCCCATAAAAATTATTCCCTTTCACTTAGAAATTTCTTGTCTGATCTTATAGGATTGCGTTGGGCCCCTCTAGAAAAACCTCTCTCGGTTTTGCTTATCTCGGAGTGGTTTTCCTGTGCCAGTGGATTTTCACTTGATGGAAAAAGTGTCAAAATCAAGTTGTGCAAAGTTGCAAAGTGGTGCAACTTTCGTTCTGCAACTTGTGTAACCAAACTAACTGTTCCAACATGTCCGAATAGGTATTTTTATGCTAGGAATGGTCCTCTTTCGCACCGAAACACGTGAAATCACTCTGAGCTATGTTCCACCGAATCGATCCCTTAAGGGTCCAAAGTGCAAAATGGCTGCAAACTTCAACAATATTATTACTTGGATACCATGATTCTTAGAAACTTCTCATCTAATCCTACAAGATCGCATTGGGCCCCTCTACAAAAACCTCTCTCGGTTTTGGTTATCTCAAAGTGGTTTTCTCGTGGCAGAAAATTTTCACTTGAAGGAAATAGTGTCAAATTCAAGTTGTGCAAAGTTGTAAGTGGTGCAACTTTCGCTCTGCAACTCATGTGACCAAACTAACTGCTCCAACGTGTATAAATAATTATTTTTATGCTATGCATGGTCTTTTTTTGCACATAAACACGTGGAATCGCTCAGAGCTACGTTCCATCGGATCGATCCCTTAAGGGTCCAAAGTACAAAATGGCTGCAAACTTCAGCATGCTATTACTCGGATACCATGATGCTTAGAAACTTTTCGTCTGATCCTACAGGATCACATTGGGCCCCTCTATAAAAACCTCTCCCAAATTTTTCTATCTCAGACTAGTTTTCCCGTGGCAGCGGATTTTCACTTGATGGAAAAAGCATCAAATGCAAGTAGTGTAAAATTGCAAAGTGGTGCAACTTTCGTTTTGCAACTTGTGTGACCAAGCGGATTGTTCTAACACGTCTGAATAGGTATGTTTACGCTAGGCATGGTCCTCTTTCGTATCGAAACATATGGAATCACTCTGAGCTATGTTCCACCAGATCAATCCCTTAGGTTGGAGGAGTCTAAAGTTACAAATTTGTAAGTTTTTTAAAACAAAATTTTTGAAATGCAACGGTTACTTGTTTTGAAAGTTGGTTGAGGGCATGGATCAGTTAGAGAAGGGTGTAAAACACTATGTAAATTCTTGAGAGGCTTGAATGGAGGTTGTTGATTAACTTTTGGAGAATATCTAATAATAATTATTCACATTGTTCTTTGTTTTTTAGATTTTTTATACAAACTTATTGATCCCGTACTTGGTATGACCTCCAACTTCTTGTACGGTCCCAAGGCTGACATGGATTGAAAGAGGGTTGAGTTCACAAGAACCCATCTCTCATGATAATGAATGGCCCACTTAGCACTCATTGCATCTAGGTGATGCTCACAGAGGTGAGGCACTAGGCCTTCTCGGGAGGTCACCCATCCCAGTACTACTCCAGCTCAAGCGCTTAACCACAAATTTTTTTCCCCAAGGTTAAGCCCACTTAGCTTGCAACCCCATTTGCAAAACCTTCAGCAAGTGTTGTTCCTTATGAAACATTCATTATAGAGCCCCTTTAGCTCAGCAATTGATAAGTAGGAGGTATTTTCTACAATGTGTCAAATTGTGATATTACTATTAGGATTCAGTTGTGTAGTTTTCGAGTATAAAAGAGAATAAGAAGGGAAGATCAGGGTAATTAATTTGCAGACTTATTTTTATTATTGAATTACCTAGTGTGGGATTGGTCTATATGAGAAAAAATTTATAATATGGGAGTATATGTTTCAAGCATATAATCCGGAAAGGACTCAAAGTAAGATGCATGAGTACAAAGTATCGATCAGGAAAGACATCCCAATTCTCAAGGCCTATATATCAATGATAGGCAAATTCATATTCAAAGCTAGCACATGATTTTAATTGATTAATTAGAAACAACTATTATATTTATTTATCAAATTTCCATTATCAAATTAATATTTGAATTAGACTTCATATTCAGAATTTATTTCATTTATAATTTGGGGACTCCATTATCTATCTTAATAATATTGGATGACAACCTTTGTCAATCCAATAAGAAATAAATAAAAAATCTATTGATCTAGAGCTCGAGTCATTACAGTGGTATTAGAGAGAATAAACCTGCCAGCCTTTGGGTATTGCAACAAATTGACTTTCCATTGGAAGCATGGCAACCGATGATAGTGGTTGGAAAGATTAATTTATGAATCAGGTAGTAAGCTTAGTAGTTTATCTTAAAGGAATGCCATTATGGTCACATTGAAAAGAATAGAAGAATTTTTAGGCTTTATTGAGCAGTCATTTGTAGTATTAGATATAGCTCTAGATTTTACAGTATTGCACATGATTGTAGACAGTTTCAAGATCTAGATGACATTAATAGTTCGCATTACTCAAGAAGGATGGACATCTTAAAGACATTTGTGGAAATCGGGACAAGTAACCTTCTTGTGGACTTAGGGTTGCAAGATTTGATCTACAACATGTTCCACCATTTCTTCAGTAGAATCAAGAACACACATAATGAAGGTGTGTTTGCAGCCATGAAATATTATGGTTTGAACTATCCAAAAGAGTGATGTTTTATCTCGACCAATCATATCTATACTATGGTTTGTTTAGAAACAAGGATGGGTTCTCTCTTCATCGGCATATACATTATTCCTGGATGTGTTCACACCAGTGTTACAAGACTTGGACTGGCCTCAGACCTGACAAGCCAATTTTTTACTTGGACTCGAGCTCGGAGCCCAAACTCAACAAATAGAAAAACCTAAGAAATTCAAATATTTTTAAGGATTTAAAACTTGTTTCATGCACCCTTTAATAAATAAACCTTAAAGACACAATAGCATTATCAAATAGAAATTACTATGATCCCATACACAAACATACATCAATCACATAAGTATAAGAGCAAATTTTAATTGAAGGAAATAACACATTTAGATACATAAATATTGTGATATTTCTATCAAGATTCAATCGTGTAGTTTTACAAGTCAAACTCATTGACCCATGATTCATGAGTAGTGGTTCACAAGAACCCATCTCTAATGATAATGAATGGTTCATAAGGAGGAAGATAAATCTTCATACATTTCTTCTATCACAAATGAGATAAGTGCTTGGTTTCATGAAGTTCATGAGGCAACCATTAATGGGGAGTGGATACATGAAGAACCGACGGAGAATGATAATGGCTTCAAACCTGCTATAAAGGATTATTTTTTTCGTTTCAACGATGCAAGAGGTTTTTGGTTTGACTACCAAAATGAGCCTATGAAGAATGCATGTGAAACTCCTTTGGACCTTGAGGGTGTTCTTACTCCATCTCAAGGATCATGCATTGAGGATGACATAGATCAATGCTAGGGCTAACCAATTAATAATTATACACATGAATAAGTCGAGCATGTACATGTCAATAAGGGAGGTACAAGTACTCAAAAACACATAAGCCTCAAAAAGTATACACACGAATACATAGTATACACAAATTAAAACAAAGAATATGCACAAATACAAGGTATACGCATGAAAACATGTAAGCCACAAAGTATACATTCGAACACACGTAAGTCACAAATTATACATGTAAGTTGTAAAGTATACACTTGAATACACGTAACTCATATCTATTGAACCATCAATTTAGAATGCAAATATGGACAGGCATCGATAAAAAATATAGTTATTAACCAAATAGCCATGTAGGCATACATCAATATATGTTGATATAAGTATGAAATATATGTACAAAATAACCATATAGGCTTACAAGAATGCCATATAGGCATACAATGTCAAATATGTCCAATAAAAAATATGTAAAAAATGCCATGTAGGCATACAACAAAGGGCTCTGGAATCAAAAGTCATTGCTCTCCATGCTTTGGAAATAACTTTCCTTTTCGATCGGATGGTGATAGGTCTATCACTCATTTTTTCTACGCTCGAGGAGTGCTCCTACTACTCCTCATAGGGTTTAGTTCGTTGTGAAGTTTTAACTGTTACAATAAGAAGTAAAGACATGAATATATAGAAATTACATTATAAAAAATGATATATTTGACAAAATAATCACTTACCGCCATCTCACGATCTCTCTCCACAAGGGAAATATTCTCATGCCCATGCTTAGGAGTGCTCAAGCCCTGTATAAACCATACAAATAAAAATTAAACTACGTGAATCAATAATGGTTTGATTTTCACTAACATCTATAACAACAAATGTAAATTGAAATTTACTATTTTGCCTCATACCTCTCTTGTCAAAGCCATCAAGGATTGTATATCAGATGTCACACCAATATCCATTTCCCCCGTCACATTCAGAGGTGTATCGTCATGCAACATCTGAAAATAAAACAACAAATTATACAACGTAATCAACGATGTGCATATAAACTACACAAATCTATTAAGTACTTGATTCATTAGTTAAACTCTTTATTCTATTACCTCTATGTAGGTTTGAGTAAATCCACCACCACTGGGAAGTGTTCCATCAAAACCTTCAATATTAGTTTATTCAACATCCAAAATCGCATATTAAATTACCATTCGTAAAATAATGCTATTAACATGCAATAAATTTATATTTTTTTACTAGTTGCATACCCTAGCGATAGGTGTAGTACATAAATAATTTGGTGGAGGGCCAATGTATCCAGTCTCAACACTGTAACCCTGCAATTTTATTAAAATCATAAAACATTTTTAGTTAATCTTGCATTTCAAAATCGAAATTTAATAAATTAAATTCAATGAACATGCACTAACTTTTACCTGACTATCAATGCCATATGCCTGGTGCAAAATGTCAGCTGCCCTCTCCATCTCCATAGCTGCAAACAGATCCTGCGTACCAATCTCCTAAGTGTCGATGGGGTCATATGAACAAGTAGCCCCACAAGATTGACACACATGTGTTCGAGGGCCACCACTCGAAGACTCCCCTGGATGGTGTTGTAGAATAGGGCTAGTATGATGGATGACACTCTGGGTCAAAATGTTGATCGCTTGTAATGTCTCTACGTTAGCGCTTTCTTTAACGACGGAAGGCATAACAACGTGCTCACAAGGTGGCCTAGCGAGAGCTCGTCTACCTTGCCGCGTAGGATCCGGTTGTGCACTAGGTCTATCCTGAGCTGACTCCCCACCTCTCCCTTGGAAATCCCTCATATCGAAATAATTTGGAATCTTGTTCAATATGAACTCACTGTATACTTTCCTAAGGAAATTTTGCGGGACCTCGCAATTGTTGCACGGTGGGTAATCAAAGACCATGTACCACCTATCATAAAACTGGTCCCTAATCTATTGGTGGTGGCACTAATAGAAAGAAAACCTCTTCACATTGAGGGTAAGATTTTGATTTGTGCGGGGTCGATGAATAATGAGCACAAATCACCATTTGTAATTTTCAAATCCTTTACATCCTTGTATGATATTTTATTTGCATAATAATCTCTAGCCGCCTGCCTCCTATTTTGCCATCTAGTTAATTGTTTGCTAGTTGAATCTACATTTTTTAACATATATTTCAATGAATTTGCTAGGGTCATTCTTTCTGCAGTTGAACCATTTGGATTACTCAACCTACTGATCAAATCCTCAATTTTCTTTTTGTTGTTCTCAATTTCACTCATTAAATTTTGTTGAGTGCCAGGAGAGGGTTGAGTGATTGGTGGAGGAGGTTGATGTTGTGATTGATTTTGATCTTGAGGATTTGGTTGGTCTTCCTATTGAGGATTTGGTTGGTCCTCTTGTTGAGGATTTTGAGGGTTTGCAGGTTGATTTTTATCTCCTAAAAATTCAAACAAATATATATCAAATTCAACGTAAAACTAACAAATTCAAAACAAAAACCATAGAATCCTTACCTCTCACAGCTCCTCGTCGTCATGGCACCAACATTGCGAAGAAATATCAATTGTTGGTGAAGAAATTTGTTGAATTTCTCCTCCTAGAATGCAAGCACAAAATTGTGGGGGTTTTGGCCGCAGCTGCAAAAAAAAAACAGTCGAAATGCTAATGACAGATTTGCATTTATTTTTTTGCTTTTAACAGTCAATAACGTGAGCACATTATAATGCACTCGCGTTATCGGTTTGTGGTTGCCAAGCCTCAAGATCGGAATAATGAGCCATAATGCAAGCGTGTTATATTGTTACCCATTTCCATGCACCCTCCCATAAGTTTGATGTTAAAAGATGGATCAATTTGTCTCCAAATAGTGTTTTATTTATAGGAGAGAAAATGAAAAATGAAGGGCTAAGATTGAAAAGTTTAATCAATGGTCAAAAAAGAAAGAAGATGGAGGCATGGATCATGGATTCTCATCAAGGGTTGAAAATGCAAGTTGATATTTAACCAAGGGTTTACATTCATCCAAACAAACACACTTTTAACTTGCACAAGAGGTCACAAGTTAACTTGCACATGAATTTAAGTTTGTTAGAAAAATAATATTTCTTAGAATATCTTCATGGGTGAGGAAAAATAGATATTTTGTAAATTAAAACAAAGTTTAGTTGTGCAAAAGAGGAAGGAATATTCCATGGGAATATTTCCCTTTTGGAGGAATGTGCAATGCAAGCGAGGGGAATTAGTAATTTGATGATTAAAACAAAGCTTTAATTATGCAAATTAAGGGAATTATATGATATTCCTTAAATAATTGATCATAAATAATTGATTTAATGGAGCAAATGAAAAAGAAATGGATGAGATTGGTTTGATATATCAATGGTCACAAATGAAAGGAGGATGAAACATGGATCAAGGATTCTCATCAATGGATGAGAATGAAAGATCACATGGATCAAGAAAAGATCAAGGGCTCACAATCATACAAACAAACACACTTTACAACAACTTTAAAAAGTTGTTTCAAAGTTTTTTTGGAGTAATCATTACCTTTTTTGGAGGAAAATAGGAGAATATTCCCTTTTCAAGTGGTTGAAAGGGAAATTAGCAATTTAGTTAATTAAAACTCAATATGAATGTGCAAGATGAGGAATGTTATGATATTCATTAAATTATTGATTTATTTAATGAAAAGGAGATTTAAATATGATATTTAATTAAATAAGAGGACTTAGAGTTAAAATTAAATAATTTGCATTATTTAATTAAATTAGATGAAATGTCAGTCTGAGAGGGGGTGAATTAACCCAATTAGGTCAATTAGATTAATAGGTGAAAATGAGGCATTTAATTAAATAATTAGGCTTATTTAATTAAACAAGCGAAAAGAGGATGGGTTTGAGGACAAAATGATATTAGTTAGTCAATGTGATCCATCGATACATTTTTAGGTGTCTACAACTATATATATGGCTTCTTGTGATTCAATACAACAGGATCTACATTGTTTTCCAGCTTCATCTACTTCAGATGCATACTTGATAGACATTGGTGGGTTATTTGTTGAGTCTCATATTTCAGATTTGGGAGACACTATTGATTGCATACATCTTGTCTTTGATGAAGATGATTCTTCTTTAGTTGTTCTGAGGGAAAAATCTGATCCTCTTGTTCATTCTCTACATGATCATTCTTCGTAATTTGATGTGAGTATGGATACTTTTGGACAACATTTGGAGGAGGCTTCTTTCTCTTCAGATGAGGTATATTCGTCTTTGGATTGTGTTCTATAATCGTTTCTAGGAGATTCTGGATTGACATATTCAGTTGTGGACTAGAATGTTGTTTCAGAGTGTGTCAGATTTTAGCATCGACATGGAGACACTTGAGCATAGTTTGGAGAAATCGCATATCATTCTTTTTCCTACATCTTCCTTTTAGGAATGGGAAGAAATTTTGAATGCATTCTTGGATTTGTTTCTTCCTAAGGGGAGGAATGTTGTTTGTCGAGATTGGATCATCTTTAGTATTCAATGTTGAGCTTCTACTATTGTAGAAGACTCGCCATTGAGGGGGGGTTGCATGGTGTCTCTTCTTCTTCTCTCTTATGGGGGTTCTTTTTCCTTGTATGGGGATTTTTCCTTCTCATTCTTCATTGAGGGTGTTTTGTTTCTCATCTCTCTTTTGGGGAGGATTTTGGTCCCATTAGGTTTTCTCTTTTTCTTCATTTGTAAGAGATTGTATTACATTTGTACATGGGTACCTAACATGCCCTAGTAGTTGAGACCTATCTTTGCATCTTTACATCATTTTCATAATAATCTACTCCATGGGTTGCACTTAAGATGGGTGTTGGTGTGAATAAATGTCTTGTACCTAATTAATTCACTCACTAGGGACTTAGGGGACATATTCACATGTTAAGTTTACTTAGCTCCTAAGATTCTTTCTAGAATACTTGGTTGTCATTTCTAAATTTTATTATTTCCTAGGTAGTTATGTAAAGTTGTCTCATATCATAATATTAAGAAACTTGACATAATCTTATGACATTTTATGTCTCATCTTGGCTATATAACTAGGTGGTCTCTTATTTAATTCATATATTCTTGTATAATCAATTTCATTTCAATTTTGAGCATTACAATATCTCTTTGTACTTTCCATTTGGCCTCTCGATCTTGGGTATCTACATAGCCAACTCTAATAGATTCAGCATGTTGATTGATGTAAGTTGGATGTTTTGATTTGATGATGCTATAATTCATGCATGCACATGTTGAATGCATGATGATGTTTCATGATAATTTTGTGGTTATGATGGCTCATGGTTGGTAGATAAATTTTGGATGAGAGGGATGAGAATGGAAACAAAGGGCTAAACATGGATTAGTGATGAAGGTGAGAAAAAGAAAATATAGGAAGATAAAATGACGGGAGTGATGTGGGATGCATTTTTTTTATGTAACTTTATACAAATAGAAACCTATAATTTTTGTAACACTAGTGTTATGCACCCTGATATAATGGATCGTGATGATGATGTGCCATATGGATCAAGAACTAACATGAAAACAAACATTTGTCAAATAATGCAATGAGCCAATGAACATGTTAGAGCACACTATGATTTCAAAAATAATGGTGATCATAATGGGTTGTAGGACATAATAACCCGGCCAAAATAACCCTGGACATCACAATAACCCAAAGACAAAATAACCCAAGCTAAAATAACCCGTGGTCATAATAACCCATGGACAGAATATCCCCGTAAGAATATAGAGAAAGGAAAACAAAATTTATAAATTACCACGGGTTATTTTGACCACGGGTTATTTTGTCCATGGGTTATTATGACCCTGGGTTATTTTGTCCTTGGGTTATTATGATTTGTTTATTGTGTCCAGGGTTATTTTGGTCGGGTTATTATGTCTGAATACCATCATGATGGTGTGGTATGGAGCATTAGAACTATATGAAAAAAAAAACACATGTAGACAATTATATAGAACATGCAAAAATGCATGGTATACTAACAAATGCAATGTTGAATCCAAGGGAGTGGATGCAGGATGGAAGGGGTGGGATCCAATGGAAAGTGATTGAGATAGGGTTCTTGGAAAGGTCAAGATTGGATGGGGAAGAGATATGAAGGGAGTGTTTTGAACAAGGTGTTGATGAGGGGGAACATAGTGCATTTTCCAAGTGGTTGAATGTGTGAGTGGATGGGGATGGGAAATAGATGGGATGACAAATCATAGGGGGAAGTGGAAGGTCATGCCATGAGATATGGAATATATCCCCAAACCATTCTAGGTGAAATGTCGGCAATGGGATGCCCCTAGTTGAGTGCAATATCAAGGAAAGAGGGATATGTGTTGGTGAGTGGAGATGGGATGAATGAAAATGAAATAGTTGGTGAACATATGAATAGAATGGGTGCATATAAGTGGGAATGAGGGTGATCATTAAGTGAGAAATATGTAAGGTGGAATGAAAATACGATATGGTTTGTAGGGGGAAATGGAATGAGGGGGTGGGGAGCGGATGGGTGGAGTGATGGCAAAAGATGGTGAATTTGAGTGAGTGACCCATGGTAAAGGGGATTAGGGGATTAAAATGTTTTGTGATGAGGGTGATATAATAAGGGGTAATGATTTTTCATAGATAGGAGGGATTTTCTACTATTCTTGATGCCTATTTGGAATTTTTTTATCATCATACTTGAGCAAGGCATCACAAGAAGTGTTTTTCACCATTCGACAAATTATTTCTTCCATATTTTTTTTATTTTTCTAGATTTTTGAACTTTGGAATACAATTGTTATGGGCTTATGAATGAAGGTGCTTAAGATACATGATATTCACGGGCTCATCTAGTTCATGGCCTTTTTGGTTTTTCCAACCTATATGTGCCTAATCCATATTTGGAAATGATGGCATAGGGGCTCAACTAGTTTGGTTCAAACTTTCCCTTTTTCTCTTTAACTTGATTGGCGTTCTTTTGATTTTCCTTAAGGAAAATATCTTTAACCTTAAATTCTATATTTCATATGCACTTTTTTATAACTACAATGCAACTAGTTTGATATGATTTAAGGTGATTACAATCATTGGGTTGATATCCTTCAAGAATTCTACGCTTATTTAGCCATGGCACTCTATATTCTTCATTTGAAATGAGGTTGTACAAGAGGACATGTGGAGATGGTAACTTGACCTCAATTAGCATGATAGCTTTGGAACCATAGACAAGGGAGTAGGGTGTGGTACTAGTGGGGGTATATATTTTGATGCAATACACCCATAGCACAAAATTAAGCTAAAGGTGCCAACCATAATCAAAATCAATGATATTTTTAAGGATTTTGTTTTATTGGACACTTCAACTTGGTCAATGCCTTACAAGTAATACAAGGTGGACCACTTGTTCTTGATACATAATTGTTTAGAGAGGGCCCACACTTCATGGTTTTTAAAGGATTTTTCATTGTTGGAAATGATGGTGGAAGGTATGTCAAATGATGTGGTTAAGGATAAATTTGGATATTTGGGTGTTGGTGATGCGGGTGAGCAGAACAATTTCAACAATGTAGGTAAAATATTTGATAATTATGATTATGAATCTATGGTCGTTGGAGGATGAGGGGATGATCTTACCAATGAGGTCAAGAACCCATTTAGAAAAGGGCCATGATGTGGTAATTGGTTGAAGAACTTGTGATGGTGTATAAATAAAATTTGTTTGCTTCTTGTGGATGATGAAAATATGAATCACAAATATCAACAATACAAAACTCACACTCTCACAATAACATGATGAAGTTCAAGATATTGGCTTAGCATATGAAATTTAGATAACAAGAAAAGTCATCATAGCTAAGATCTTGATTTTCTCTATTGTTGGTTGCTCTTCAAAGTAACAAACTGTGAAAGAACAAAAGTGATATGATGCAATGAAATGATAAATGCTCAAAGATAAATGATACCTATATTTGATACATGACAATTATAAATGTTTGATAATGCTTGAAAATGCTTGATAATGCTTGAATGTTTGATAATGCTTGATAATGTGTGAATGTTTGAATACTTGATAGTGACCTGAGTGCTAGAAATATTTTTGATAATAAAAGTGCTAGGGAGATTTTGACAATAAAAGTGTTAGGGCCTTTGAATGAAATGAAAGCTTCTTATTTATATGCTTCACTTGACAGTTGATCAATGGTGGAGATTGATTTGCAACATCAATGGATAAGAAAATTCAAAATAGGGTACGATCCAAATTTTGAATTTTGGAGGAAAATTTATTTAATTCAAATGATAGCTTGGAGAAATAAATAAATATATTTTTATTTATTTTAGAAGAAAGGATTTAATTTAAATACATTATTTTTAATTTATTAAAAAAAGAAGTGCTAGCTAATTAAACATGTTTTGAAAAATATTTAATTATAGAGGGAAAGATTTAATTTAAAAAATAATTTTTAATTTATTTAAAATAGGAGTTAGCTAATTAAATCATTTTTAAAAATTACTTAATTATAGAGGATCAACGATAAATTTAATTTAATTTAAACTAATGTTGGAGGGACAATTACAAAAGATGAATTAATTAAATAATTAAAATTATTATATTAATATAGATATAATAAAAAGATTAAGATAATTAAATAATTTAAAAGGAAAATGTTAGCTTAATTATTCAATTAATATAGATAGAAGATATGATGAGGATGAGGATGAAATGATAAGATGAAAATGCATTAGCCATTTTTAAGTGTCTACATTTTGCCCCCTATTGAGACATTGTGTTTTATAGTGTTGTTTCAAAGAATAAGATTGATGGTATGCCTTAGCATGCCCCAGCTGACCATGGGATGGAGGATATGTTGCCCCCTCAAGAGATTGACTAAAAAATAGGTCTTAGATCAATCTCATGATAGGAATAATTATTTATGGTGTTATTTATGATGATGATGATAGCATACATACATATGATGGATGGATGATTTATTAGTTATGATGTATGATTATGATGCTCATGTTATGATTGTGATACTATGATGCATACTAATACTTGTGAATGAAATGAAATCAATCTCCACCAAGGATCAAATATCAAAATGAAACCTATAAAGAGAAGATGCAACAAAAAGATGATATGCAAAGATGCAAAGCAAGAAATAGAGAAAAAACAAGATATGTTGTTACTTCAAGAGGAACCTTAGCAAGTGAATAGCACTTGTCATTTTACCCAACTTACACACACAAGACATGCAAAAATAAAAAAGAAATAAAGTCATGTCTAAACCCAAGTTTCTCTAAGCAAGTTAAGATATAGGCCTTCATCAAGCAAATGGGAGACAAAAGAAGGTCAAACATTGCAAAGAAGACACTCATGCTATGACCCAAGTTGCTCTAAGAACATTAGGATAGGATTGCATCAATCAAATGGGATTCAAATCATGAAATCAAAAGAAAATCTACTGAGAAACAAAAATCAACAACCAACATATCTCTTTCCAAAGGATAAGCTCGGTTTGATAGATAAGATCCATTGTAGGAAGGATGCATCTATTAGGACCTTAGATTTATTTTGATAATGCCCATCGTAGGAAATAATTATGTTAGGACATGAAAATGTTTGATAATGATACCGAAAGATAGGAAACAAATTATGCAAGCCAAAGATTTAGCTCAACAATTGACATTTGATTTGCTCATGATTTTCATTAAAGCTCAATGTTTTTAAGATATTCACAAGATCTCAAGACACAAGAATCCATCCCAAAACCAAGACCAAGGGAAAGGTGGCCCCATTTAGGTATAGGATCACTTATTGTGGGATAGATGGGCTAACTATGTTGTGATAGGTGGATAGGTGTATGATATGAGATCTCCAAAGACTATATTGCAAAGGAACGAGATAGCCTTTACTAGAGGTATTGCTATTATGGATATGAGATTAAAAAATGATTCTTTGGATAAAAGGATGATGTCTAAAGGAAATGACTTGTAAGGATTTGCATTACCCAGAACATACTTGGACAAGGTTTTCCCCCAACTTTACCAAGACAAAAGTACCAAGGGTGAGGGGATAAGATAGATATGATGTAGGATATGTATAGGATAGTCAAGATCAAAATAATGAAGGATTTATTTGGATGGAATGAGGGATATGTGATTAAATGGACCTCTTAGGGGTGGATGAAGCTTTTGAACAAGTCAATTTGGATGTCATTTTAGTTCTTTCTTTTATATGTCTTGTTTGGGTAGGGATGGTGGAATTTTGTGGAGTAGGATCATGACATGAAAGGATATTTTGATATTGACATGGAAGGGGATTGGAAGATGTTGTGGAAGTGAAAATCATACCTTGTTCATGAGGTGGCATGGAAGAGATACTTAAGCCTTGAGATGGAGGGGGATTATGAAGTGGAAGGAAGATATCTAGATTTTGAGATGGAAAGGGCTCATTGAAAATGATACTTTGATCTTGATTAAGAAGGGGGTCATTGGATGTTATTTTTCCCCGTGTTGTGACTGTGCACTCAAGGATTGTATTTTTTACATAAGAGATTCCTTCTACTCAAGCTATGGTGTAATCATAAGAAACACCAATACAATTGGCTCCTTTATAATTGTTATTTTTATTTGAAGGTTCTCTTCTTCCATGATTAGGGATAACATCTTGGAATATCTTGAGATCATCATTAGTTGAAAGTGTATTTTCAATGCCAACATCACCTTGATTTATAAGATCCTAGATAATATTTTTAAATTTGAAGCAATTAGAAGTCTTATGTCCTTTAATCCTATGGTACTCATTGTGTGCATTTTATTTGTACCATAGAGGTTTAATTTTTGGTTCTTCACTTCCCACTTCAGGTAATAATAAGTTTGGCTTGGATCAATTTTTGCAAGGCGGACTTAGAGATTCCTCTAAACAACTGTATTGCCATTGAGGAGCATTATTTTTCTTAGGTGGTCTCCTACCACCTTGATTATTTTGAGGGTTACTTGCTACAAATTGTAGGGTAGGTTGAACATTATTAACTGTTTTTGCATCAACCACACCATCTTTGACAATGTTCTTGTTTTTAGTCCAAACCATTGGTTTATCTTTAGATGTTGAAGGGTTATCCTTATGATCTTTAAAAAAATCACAAGACCCTTAGCAATGAGAGATTTTTCAATTTCCATTTCATTTTCAATGATCTTATCAAAGGTACTACCACATTGAATTCTTAGGTGAAAGTCCAATGCATTGTTTAAGTTTTGGGTGAAATTGTGAACAAGAATCAACAATAAAATAATGTGGATGATGAAAATGTGAATCACAAATATCAACAATGCAAAACTCACACTCTCACAATCACGCGATGAAGTTCAAGATCTTGGCTCAAACTATGAAATTTAGATAAAAAAACAAAATCATCATAGTTAAGATCTTGATTTGCTTCATTGTTAGTTTCTTTTTAAAGTAACAAACTACGAAAGAACAATAGTGCTATGATGCAATGATAATGATAAATGGTCAAAGATAAATGATACCTATGCTTGATAAATGTTTGATAATTCTTGAAAACGCTTCATAATGCTTGAATGCTTGAATACTTGATAATGACAAGAGTGCTAAAGAGATTTTTGATAATAAAAGTGCTAAGGAGATTTTGACAATAAAAGTGCTAGGTCCTTTGAATGAAATGAAAGCTTCTCATTTATATGCTTCACTTGATAGTTGATCAATGGTTGAGATTAATTTGCAAGATCAATGTATAAAAAAATTCAAGATAGGGTAAAGACCCAAATTTTGACTTTGTCCAAAATGGACGAATGAACAATCGATTTAGGGGTTTTGGACCGTTGCGGACGCAATGGCGAAGTCTGTTTGAACTGAAAATGCTTCAAAATTGCAGGTATGCCCTAGATCAAGAAAACAAGCCCCAAACCCTTGAAGCTCCAAAAATCTTTAAAACAAGAACAGGAAGCAGAAGGTGTGGAGCTCTGATACTATGTAGGAGTTGAGAAAATACAACTTCACAAACTCCGAAGATCACATGCATGCAAATAACCTGTCACAAAAGAAGAAATGGAGACAAACAAGCAAGGGTTCTCTGAAAATTGAAAATGTACATATCAAAGAGAATGAGAGAATGAATTGATATGAAATACAAAGGGATCAATCCTTATAAAAAGGAGATCATGCAAACCCTAATAAAACCCTAATAGGAAAAACCTTAATAGAAGCCCTAATAGGAAAATATTTAATAATTAATATAATTATTAAATGTCACTTTATGCAAACTAACGTGAAATCTTAAGAAGGAAATAAAAGTAACTTAATCAACATAATTAAGTTAAAACCTTTACTCTAACACCCCCCCTTAAGATGAGCAACAATGCAGCTACAAACAAATGCAAGAAAGCAAAGGTAACTACAATGCAAGAAGGCAAACATGGGTCCTGGCAACTAGGCCAAATCAGGTACCCAAATACAACCAAATCTCTGTAAGATGTAGAAATAGAGAAAACCTCATGGGAAAAATCTCTACTCCAAAAAGAGATGCAGAAAGTCAAGAAAAAGAATATCACTTAAGCAGAAGAAACTGCAAACAACTATTGAAAGATGACTACTATGGTGCTGAAGAACCTCCGCTGAAGATGGAAGATCTCTTCTAAGACGAAACCAAGGAAAAATTAGCACAAACAATATAATAACCCCCCCATAATGTTGAACTAGGAGAGTATGACAGATCCACTGAAATGATGTGAAACACTCTGTAGTGCATGAGGAAGAAGAAACAACATCTGAAAGTGCGCAAGATAACACTTGCAACTGAAAAAGTGGTGTGCAAAATAAAGCACATATGCATGAGGTTGGAATCATATGGATCCATGGTCGTCGTGGAGGGACACTCACCGGACAAAGGTGTGATGGCAAACAAAGGCAAACTACACAACCCCCCATGGTATGGATTCATTATCGTCATGGAGGGACACTCACTAGAAAAAGGTGTGATGGCAAAACAAAGGCAAACTACACAACCCCTCATGACATTTTATAATATCAGTGTGAGTACAAAATATGGCACAACCTTATGTGCAAAATTCCCAAAAATGATGCATGTACAATAGTGTGACACTTTATCTCAGTGTGTTTACATAAAAGATTGCTTACAAATGATGCTCAAAATGTCCTCAAAATACAAAATACTAGAAATACATGAAGAACAACAAAAAACAAAGCATCTCATGCAAACAAAAGGTTTCCAAGAGAAAATATGTCCAGGTAATCCACCAAAGTGTGAAAACACAAATAACTGAATAAAATATACTTGAAGTGAAATCTGGAAAAATTGCATGGATGAAACTAAAGAGCTCTGAAATACGGTTTCAACGCCGCTGAGATTGCGAAAAACGGAGAAACTGATCAAAAGTTATGAGCTTGGGACTGAGAATAACCCCTTTGTCTTCCTGATTGTAGAATGTACCAACAGAAAAAAAAAAAAAGTGATGAGACCCACACCACTGGAAAGATGAGAAAAACAATTTTTCGACAATATCTCGTTTGCCAAAAAACGATATCGTATGCCCAAGTTACGACCTCTAGAAGAAATCAGGTTCAAAGAGGGAAAAAACCAGCGCTGGGTTAAATTTGACAGTCATACAATCGTCGCAGCAAAAAGACTGGGTTAAATTTGATGGTCAAACGGTCGTCACCGTAAATGCACAATTAGGCTTATTTTTTATAAAAAAAAAATTGAATATTTTTAAATTAAAAAAAAAATTGAAAAATTTGGTGTGGGCCACCCCCACCGCAACCCATGCGGTCTGTATGTACCGCCGATCGACGATATTGTCAACCGTCGGTCGACATTAAAGCTAACAGCAGTTGGCAGTACGTTGACCAGCGGGAAAGGGCTCGCAGGCCTGCAGTTGCAGGTACCAGGCACGCAAGCCTTAAAGGCTTTTTTTTTAAAAAAAAAATTGCCCTTTTTTTATAATAAAAAATTAAAAAAAAATTTACAATTTTGCAAAAAATAATCAGATTTTAAAAATCTGAAATTTGCAGAATAAAAAAATTTACCAAGATTTTTTTACGGATTCGCACGTAGACGACGACCGTACTCTAAAAAAATTTTGCCTCAAATTTTGACTTTGTCCAAAATGGATGAATGAATAGTCAATTTAGGGGTTTTTGACCGTTGCAGACGCAATGGCAAAGTCCGTTTGAACTGAAAATGCTTCAAAATTGCAGGTATGCCTTGGATCAAAAAAATAAGCCTCAAACCCTTGAAGCTCCAAAAATCTTCAAAACAAGAACAATAAGCAGCAGGTGTGGAGCTTTGATACCATGTAGGAGTTGAGAAAAGACAACTTTACAAACCCCGAAGATCACATGCATGCAAATAACCTGTCACAAAAGAAGAGATGGAGACAAACAAGCAAGAGTTCTCTGAAAACTGAAAATGTATATATCAGAGAGAATGAGATAATGAATTGATATGAAATACAAAGGGATCAATCTTTATAAAAAGAAGATCATGCAAAACCTAATAGAAGCCCTAATAGGAAAACATTTAATAATTAATATAATTATTAAATGTCACTTTATGCAAACTAACGTGAAATCTTAAGAAGGAAATAAAGGTAACTAAATCAACACAATTAAGTTAAAACCTTTACTCTAACACCCCCCCTTAAGATGAGCAACAGTGCAGCTACAAACAAATGCAAGAAAGCAAAGGTAACTACAATGCAAAAAGACAAACATGAGTCCCAACAACTAGGTCAGATCAGGTACCCAAATACAACCAAATCTCTGTAAGATGGAGAAATAGAGAAAACCTCGTGGGAAAAAACTCTAATCCAAAAAGAGATGCAGAAAGCCAAGAAGAAGAACATCACTGAAGCAGAAGAAGTTACAAATAACTGTCGAAAAATGACTGCTATAGTGTTGAAAAACCTCTACTGAAGATGGAAGATCCCTTCCAAAGCAAAACCAAGGAAGAATTAACACGAACAATATAATAACCCCCCCATAATGTTGAACTGAGAGAGCATGACAGATCCATTGAAATGATGTGAAACACCCTGTAGTACATGAGGAAGAAGAAACAACATCTGAAAGTGCACAACATAGCACCTGCAACTAAAAAAGTGGCGTGCAAAACAAAGCACATATGCATGAGGTTGGAATCATATGGATCCATAGTCGTCGTGGAGGGACACTCACCGGACAAAGGTGTGATGACAAACAAAGACAAACTACACAACCCCCCATGGTATGGATTCACTGTCGTCGTGGAGGGACACTCACCAGACAAAAGTGTGATGGCAAAACAAAGGCAAACTACATAACCCCTCATGACACTTTATAATATTAGTGCGAGTACAAAATATGGCACAACCTTATGTGCAAAATCCCCAAAAATGATGCATGTACAATTGTGTGGCACTTTATCTCAATGCATTTACATAAAAGATTGCTTACAAATGATGCTCAAAATGTCCTCAAACGACAAAATGTTGGAAATACATGAAAAACAGCCAAAAACAAAGCATCCCATGCAAACAAAAGGTTTCCAAGAGAAAATATGTCCAAGTAATCCACCAGAGTGTGAAAACACAAATAACTGAATAAAATATACTTGGAGTGAAATCTCGAAAAATTGCATGGATGAAACTGAAGAGCTCTGAAATGCAATTCCAACACTGCTGAGATTGCGAAAAACAGAAAAGCTGATCAAAAGTTATGAGCTTGGGACTGAAAATAGCCCTTTTGTCTTCACCTGGTTGTAGAATGCACCAACGGAAAAAAGAAGTCATGAGACCCACACCACTGGAAAAATGAGGAAAACAACTTTTCGATGATATCTCGTTTGCCAAAAAACAATATCGTATGTCCAAGTTACGGCCTCTGGAAGAAATCACGTCCAAAAAGGGAAAAAACCAGCACTGGGTTAAATTTGACGGTCATACGACCGTCGCAGCAAAAAGACTGCGTTAAATTTGAGGGCCAAACGGCCGTCACCGTAAATGCACAATTAGGCTTATTTTTTAAAAATAGTTTTTTATAAAAAAAACATTGAATTTTTTTAAATAAAAAAAAAATTATAAATTTTTTGGTGGGGGCCACCCCCACCGCAACCCATGCGGTCTGTATGTACCGCCAATCGGCGGTACTGTCAACCGTCGGTCGACATTAAAGTCGCCGGCGGTCGACAGTACGCCGACCAGGGGGATAGAACCCGCAGGCCTGCGGTTGCAGGTACCTACGGATACCAGGCCCGCAAGCCTTAAAGGCTTTAAAAAAAAAAAAAAAAATTGCCCTTTTTTTATTTGATTTTTTTTATAATAATAATAATAAAAAAAAAAACATTTACAATTTTGCAAAAAATAATCAAATTTTAAAAATCCGAAATTTGCAGAATAAAAAAATTTACCAAGATTTTTTTACGGATCCGCATGTAGACGACGGCTGTATGGCCATACTCTAAAAAAATTTTGCCCCAAATTTCAACTGTCCAAAATGGACGAATGAACAATTGATTTAGAGGTTTTGGACCGCTGCGGACGCAATGGCGAAGTCTGTTTGAACTGAAAATGCTTCAAAATTGCAAGTATGCTCTGGATAAAAAAAAACAAGCCCCAAACTCTTGAAGCTCCAAAAATCTTCAAAACAAGAACAAAAAGCAACAGGTGTGGAGCTTTGATACTATGTAGGAGTTGAGAAAATACAACTTCACAAACCCCGAAAATCACCTGTACGCAAATAACCTGTCACAAAAGAAGAGATGGAGACAAACAAGCAAAGGTTCTCTAGAAACTTAAAATATATATATCAGAGAGAATGGGAGAATGAATTGATATGAAATACAAAATGATCAATCCTTATAAAAATGAGATAATGCAAACCCTAATAAAATCCTAATAGGAAAAATCTTAATAGAAACCTTAATAGGAAAACATTTAATAATTAATATAATTATTAAATGTCACTTTATGCAAACTAACGTGAAATCTTAAGAAGGGAATAAAGGTAACTTAATCAACACAATTAAGTTAAAACCCTTACTCTAACAATCTTGTGTTGATCCTCTAGTGCAATTTGTATCTAATTGTACTTGGGCAAGTCATCCATAAGAGAACATTTCATGCCCAACTATCAGACCTACTATGATGTCAATATTAGGTAGAGGAAAGTCATATTTGGGGCACACATGTTGATGTCTCAAAAATTGGTGCAAACCCTAATACCATTAGTTTTCTTATTGACCAAGACTATGTTAGAGATCCATTGAGGATAATCAATTGACCAAATAAAGTTGACATCAAATAACTTTTGTTTGTCTTTACAAGAGGACAACCTTGGGGTGCCTCTTTCCCCCCTTTTGGTGTATTGGTTTGGTGCAAAGTCATACCACAAGGTGATGAACAACCAATGATGGGTCCAAGCCTAGCATATCAAGGGACCATGCAAAGGTGTTGAGAACCTCTTGAAGCACCATGGAGATGCCTTTCATTTCAAGAACTAAGGCAACTGCAATTTGTGCAACCTTGGGGTTCTCTTATATGCCCAGATTGATGTCCATATCTTCTTCAATAAGGACAAGAGTGACCCATCTTGGAGTGGTGTGGGTGCTAGAAGGAGATGGAGTTCATCATCAACAAGCATCTCTGAGTCAAGTGTGAATTCAAGTGGTTCCATAGGATGAGAGAATTCTTCTTGTTCCCTAAAGTATGCAAAGGTGTTTTTGAGGATCACAAAGCCTTTCTTATAGTCTCTAGAGGGTCGATGGTCACTAGTTTGCACAAGTTCAAGGATTGCTTCATTATTTTGAAAGGTGTCAAATGAAGGGGATTCTTGTTGGTACCGATTAATAAGCTTAATATGTTGGAGTTCAAGATGAATAGCAAGGACAATGTGATCATGGAAAATATTTGTGGTGGTAATCTCTTTGTAAGGACTAGGAGTGGCATATGCCTCATCATCAACATCGAAGGCCTACATAGTGACACCACAAATGTCAACAAGGGCATCATAGGACTCATCATAAGCACCATATCCTAACTTGTGGGTACCACCATTCAATAGTGGATACAAAGGATCAAGAGGGCCTTGCTCATGGAGGTTGAGAGCTTTGCCTTTATAGTCCATGTTATGACACACGCACAATGGAATGGGATACTAGTTTTCTTTGAAGCAACATAATATATCTTTATAGAGCCATGTAGGATCAAGGTCATCTATGTCTTTGTCAAGAAGGAAACCATTGTGGGAAAAGGTAATGGGTTTGCATTGCATCATGATGAAGGGTCTTGTGATTTGGGTCGAGATTGACAATAGACTTAAGGGAGGTAGAAAGATTGGCTATGTGAAGGGCTTCGTGGATTTGGTATACCCCACCTCCTTTATCAAGGATTTTGAATATGGATTTGATGGAATATTGCTTTAGGGTTGGATTAGATGAGGTAGAAGGGAGATCACTAGGATCAACATAACATGTGGATATAGTGGAAGCAAATTTAGGAATGGCTTTGAAAGTCAAGCAATGGTGGAACTTACCATATTGTTCTTTCAACATTTTACAATATTAATTATAGCTACAAGATAAGGATTACATACAATAATGCAACACAAAACTCAAATGGAAAGGCACACTCAATATAGAGCAGTAATGAAGGCAAGCAATAAATAATGCAAAGTATAACAAAATCCATGCATCAAACCTCCATTAGATATTTGGATGTGCTCCAAAATGATGCAAGATTTTGGTATGTGAATGATCTAAGCTTAGGAGTTAATCAATTTGACAACATAATGTTACTCTATAATTCATGGATGAAATGAGAAAGGCAAGTCTTTCTTAAATAGATTTCTCAAATGGAGAATGGAGGGATAGGAAGGAGAGATGTAATCAAGAGTGAAGAGGATACAATATTATTGGTCAATGAATGAGGTTTTATTAAATCACAAGGGAAGGAGTTGTGTGTGTGGGTGGAAGCAAAGTAGAGGATCGAGCATGCTCACATGTGTGAGCATGGAGTTGAAATGTGTCAACAAGTAATGAGGATGAGTCAAGATTAAGGGATGAGGTGGAGTGTCAAGATTTGTCCAAGTTACCATGTGTAAGCATGGAGTGGGTCGAGGATGTGAAAATGGAGGGTTAAGATTTTAACCCGTGTTCTTTAATTGAATGGTTGTGATTAAAACAATAGTCTTTTGTCCATTAGTGAGATGTGGATTTTTAAATTAAAGGAAAATGTTAAGGAATTGATTAGACTACTCATTCGGGAGTTGGGGTTGATTGATTAATTTAAGAGGTGTAAAGAGGAATTAATTGATGATTACTTGGATCAAATTAACTGATGAAGAATGGTTAATTGTGAGAGTAATTAATTAAATAAGTTTATTTAATTAATTTATGGGAAAGTAGTACAAAGAATAAGAAGTGAATTTGAGGTGTCTACACCCACAAACATGGCGAGAGTTTACAATAATAGGTCCATTTAGCTTGACAGTGTTAGACTACAGAAAGAGATGGGCAAAGAGTTGAAATTATTCTCAACCATTTGTTGAAGGCAAAGAATTTTGAAGGTGGAGAGAGGGGTACCTATAAGGCTATTCTACCATATCCTCACAATACCAATTTTAGATATTTTGATTAACATCCACTCCAATGTATTGCAGGCAAGGCAGAGGTGCTTGCCCTACAATAAATCCTTCATTTTTGGAGGAAAACAATATGCCAAGAACCACAATGCTTTTAATATCAAGCCCAAATGCCACACCAATTTAGTCTTACAAGAGGCAACCTCAAGTCTTATTTACATAATTATTCAATGAGGGGAGAAGAACGACAATGTCCAATAGATTTCTTCAAGCACAAAGCTGCACTTTTCCAATACCATAATTTTGGTCAATTTAGGCAACACACCTCTATTGAAGATGACTACTTATTGATCTGCAGCTATGTGTGAATCAAGGTGAAGGTTTCTGTCATGTTAAAACAATGATTAAATTCTTCTTTCTTTAACTATCGATCCTCACAGGTAAACATCTATTAATTTCCATGTTTGCAAAAGAAGGAGTTGATATAAGTATCAATGTGGGAGACAAGTCCCATGAGCGGATGTGAACCTTTATTTAACATTCTATCTCTCACGAAACAACGATCAATCATCATTTATCTAGCTAATGCTATCTATTTTCAACACTCCCTCTTAGCTAGGGAAGATAAACTCCAAACAATTATAAAGTGATATCACCTAACTCCTGATATCAAAAGATACGGTATGCTTCTGAAAGTGTCAAGTCACATGACATTCTTCATAACACATCTTCATTATTCAACACTCCCTCTTGGCTAGGGAAGATAACTTCCATCAAGTAAAAGTGATATCACCTAACTCGTGATATCAAAAGATATGGTATGCTTCTGAAAGTATCAAGTCACATGACATTCTTCATAACACATCTTCATTATGGTATGTGCATTGACATCAAGTCACATGATGTCTACCGTAATAAATCATGGCATATCCATGGATATATATGCATATCCACCATGAATAAGGATCATAATGATCTTCAAATTGATATCAAGTCACATGATATCTATCAAAATGTCCAAAACTACTATCATGACATGTCCACGGATATCAAGTTACATGATATTCATCATGATAGGGAAACTAATCATTGTAAAGTCGTCACCTTACAATGTCAAAGTGTTCATGGTGACTTCTCTGTCAAGATGTAAATGACACGACTCTAGCTGGGCGGCAATCTCTTCAAATGTTACAATTTTCCAAGATGTTGATAAAAAATTAATGAAACATCAAATCTCTTCCTTTGAAGATGAAGAGTCACACTAAACACTCGGTAACAATCTTTGGAACTCCTGGAATTGTCTTGATGCAAGAATGAAGATAAATAATGCTCAAAGGAAAGAGTTTGATACTGAAGGTGTCGTTTAAACTTCCTTGTTACACTCGACTTGAGCATTGATTCAGCATACATTCAAATGTCTTCAATATATATATTACCAAAACTGTAATTGTTATTCAGCTTACAGAAAACATGTCCTCTTAAGATCTCCCTTAGGGTGGGACAAAGATCTCCACCTATGAAATCGTGCATTTGACTTCCACTTCATATCTGCGATTATATGAGTTCAAGTTTCTCTCTACAGGGCCATTCTAAGGAGTTATGATTTCCTTTCGCACGTGGTCGAGCCTCCAACTCTGGCTACGATCATTACTTCTCCTACCATGACAGTCCAACCTTGGATGCACCTGCTCTATATCACGGTTTCCTCTTTCAATGACCACTAAAGACTATGCATCATTCTAGCGACCATCTACGCCACTTTGATTCCCATGATACCTTTCTGGTGCTCAAGACTCATCGCAATGCTAATATTAGAAGTGTTGGACTTGCAGGGGTCAGACATTCACGACTCAAGCGAACTACCATCCGTGATTATTCGTTGCACATCTAAGGCAGACTTGATCCTCGTCGTAACTCATCATAGTTTTCACTTGGAAGGGAGCGAATTGAAGAGGGAAGGGGACTCGACTTTTAAAATTATTAGCGGCTCCCTTATGAATGTTACAATGGTACATTTAATTTCATAGCATCGAACCACTCTAAATTCACTTTGAATATTGTATAATATGTAACGCTTAGTTCTTGATAGCCAACTGCTTCAAAATCAAGGCTTTAGCTTGCGTCTTCAATTTCTCTAGGTAGCCGCACAAGCAAGTTCGATGCTTTGTCTTTTAAAAAGGCCCGATAGCTCCTTTATTGTTCCTGACAATTAATCAAACTCCCACGATAAACACAGTATCGGTTATTTTGTAGCTTTCGTCTCTTTTTCACAAAACCAGTATTATATATCGAATTCTTTGAATTAAGAAATTCAACTCCTCTGATGGAAATTTGGGCAATGACTCAAAATTATCATCAAACACTTGACTCCTTAAACATTCGCCACTTTAACACCACTTCATCCACTGATTATCCATCACCCTTGGAGAATGCAATGACTCATAAATTTGTGCCTTTTAAAAAATATTATTTGCTCCTTCAACACCTCGTCATCATGGCAGTCCAAGAAATCACATTTCATTCAAGCACTAGATCAAACAGTTTGCGCGCATCCTCAGTTCTCCATTATTAAATTTGTCAATCCAAATGCTTGAAACTGATTTTATTGTTTGAATTCTGCAGAAGCCAGCTTAAGCAAACAGAAGTGGGCTGTGAAATTTTAAAGATCTGTTAAACTTGCATCAATGTCAGTGGCCTCTCCCTTGTACATCCAGTTGCCTCTCACAACCCTAAGCATGTGTCCTTCCTGTCAAAGAAAGGAACCTGAGAATATATAAAATGTTTCTGGTGAGAAGTGACAGCCATAAGTGAATCAATGTGTAAAACATTTGAGCATGCAACAAATCAAAGGCATGGGACAGCTGTTGCACAATCTCTTCTGTTTAAACACATCCTGCTCATCCATGACCTACATATATACAGCACTCTGATGAACTTATGGCAACCATTCCACCAATGATGAGCCTATTGGCTAAAAATGCATATGCGTTCAAACAGTTCAAATAATATCTAATCAAACATCAAAAAACATCATTGAAGAGCATTTCGGACACACTCATGTAAATTGGCAATATAATTACAAGAAGATAAAGACCCATGTATGGATCTACAGAACTGAATTACACCACCCTTGACAGCAAGAACACTAATCTGCTTGGCTATCATAAGATGTTTGTAAAAGTATCTTAAAATGTGATTTTACAGGGATCCATCCCATAAACTACAACATATTTACTAGTCACATTTAGCCTCTCCAAAAATTATTGACTGCATATTATCGAGGCTTGTTGTCATAAAGGTTGTCTGACTGCAAAGAAAATAGCTGCAACCAGAACCTTTTCCAATTCTCATCTCTTTTCACTTTTTCCCTAGGCTACCATCCACAATGCAGTCTTGTGATCTGAAGCAGAGTTTCAGAGACCACTAGAGTATTTAATGAAAAAACACATAAATACAAAAAAAATCTGGAAATCCAATCCACGTGAAGCTTCCATTCAACACGACATCAAAAGTGGCAAATTACCCCAAAGAATTCCCTACAGTCAGATTAAAGAAACTCTTAAGTACAAGTCATAAAAGTCACAACCATCATATCTCCATTCCATCTTTAAATGCCCAAAATCTAGTACAACTTACAGGGGCAAATGAACTGAACATCTCGATTCCTCCCAATGCTCCCAGCATCTTCTCCACTTGGAGAACAGCTAAGGTGTCTTCAGTAATGCTCTACTCAGTTTTGTGACTCGATCATGCACTTTGATTACGAGGCCCAAAAACCTATAACCATAAAATCCAAAGCATCAGTATGACACAAATTTAAATTATCTGTAATGTAGGCTTATTCTGTGACCACAGCTTTCTTTATATAAACTCAGAATCAAATCATAGAACCATAAATAAAAGAACCTTGAGGTACTATTTTAAGAGAGGTAACCCAAAATATAAAAAGGCTTAATTGAAAAGCAACCAAGACATATGTCTGGAGATCTTCAATAATTCATTTTGTATGATGCATAATTTAATTTTTTATGTTTTTAAAAATTGCAGAAAATTTTGATACAATAAAGAAAATTGAAGTATTCATTTGGTCCATTGAACAAATTAGGTATCTAAGAATGGCTAATACAAATCCATGACAGCTAATCTGTGCGGACCTTGCAAGCACCTTTGTTGACCATATACCACATGGTATGATTATTTTTAGTTCTGGCAAAATGCCATGTTGACATTGGGAGCCAAACAATGGTCTCTCTTTGAACAGCATACTATGCAACCATAAGTTGCAAGCCTCCTCTAAATGAACAGAACTCTTCCAAAGTTTTCTCACTCAAGCTGCTTCCTTCCAAGAGCAGAGACCTGATCTAGCACTGATAATCCGTCAGTTGCATACCGGGGGAGGCTATCACCTCCCCATCTTCCAATCTGACCTTCAAATCAGTCATCTCCTGACACAGCCCTGTCCCAACCAAGGAAGAATTCGTCAAGATTTTGAATTATCATGGTCAGAGATCAGACTCTAAGCCATTTTTCCTTGCAAGAAAGGAAAATGGCCTACTTCACTATGGAATAGGGTACTACAGTTACTTTCCACAAGAAGTTGAAAAACACCTTTGGTTTCTCAAGAAAAAAGTTTTTCATCTGCAGATTTATGGGGGCATATACTTGACTGAAAGACCTAAAATTTTGGATATATGATTAATGGACATGTGCTAGATCAGTGTATATCCTGAAGATATCTACACTGTATTTCATAACTTTTTCCTTCCAAAGATGGGAAGGATGCAACTTTCCAGAGTGGACATTGGCTCATAAATAAGACAGGGTTATTTCAAAAGCCTTAGACCCCTCATTGCAACTCAATATATAACCTTCTCAGAATGGTCCATGTGTGAATTAGGCTCTGTTACAACCCTGCAGGAATTCAATATCTGGGCCGACCTGATTTTTGAGCCTAAGCAGGGCCAACCTGATTTGATTTAAAACACTTAAAGTGCTCATGTACTCAAAACCTTAGGACTTGTCTTTTTTCCCACAATCATCCTTTACAGCATTCGAAGAGCGGAATACATAAGCAGACAACAGTGAGGATTAGGGGAGACAAATATGCAATCCAGCAGAGAATTAGTTGCAGAAGCCTTCAAAGTGCCATCAAGTTTCAGAATTTGTGTCATGGGATTTGGATCAAAGAAGTTTTGTGGTGCTTTGGGGTTTCAGTTCTTCAGAAGTGCCATCAAGTTTCAAAGCAAACAATTGTTTCAGAACCACAGATGGCATTAATGCCTCTTATTGCTAGTTTTAGCAATATCTATCTGGGGTAATGTTCTATTTCTGGGCAAGGATAAGGACCTGTTTTAGGCCAGTTTTAGTTTATTTGATTTTATTAGTTCTTTAGGATTAGTGATGCTTTAAACTTCCTTTCTTTCCTGTCTTTTATAGCTTTCAGCATTTGCACCATAAAACAATGATTTTTGGGATAATTAATTATTATTTTAAATTCCTAAAATATTTATTCTTTGTAAATTATAAATAAGTGCTTTGGGCACATGATATCAAGAATGATGATTGATGCTATGCTTACACTGTCAAAACATTGTTTCATTGGTCATTCTATGTCTACATTTACTTCGTTGATAATTCCATCAAAGAAATTGAGAGTAGATTGTATCGAGTCAAGCTTTGTATTGATGATATTTGCCTACCTGAGTTGTCACTTTGTATGCAACTTAGCTATTCATTTATTGAAATCATGTGTTGTTGATCCAGCTATTATTCCTTGAAATCTTGTTTGCAACATATTATTGGTCTTTGTTTTAGCTAGAAGCAGTTTGTTGTGTTTGTTTGTGCTTGGATAATTTGTTTTGATTCTTATCTTTGAAAAGATCATTTGTAAGAATTGACTTTATCAGTCTGGTGATTGTATCCAAGGCAAAATAACGTAGGCAAGTAGGTGAGTGTATCCCTATCAATAACTTTTGAAAGATGAATAGTTGAGTGTGTCCCTATTGACACAAATATTCTGTAGTAAACAATTGAGTGTACATCAAGTGCATGTATGGACTGCAATAGATCCCAGTTCATGCATTATGCATCTTTCTCAATGAGTTGTAAGTGTATCCAAATTCACTGACTAGTTGCAAGCATAGATTTAAAACTCACTATGAGCTCATATGCTCCCTTTTTTGGCCAAGTTTTCATGAATCCATTGTGCAAACTTGCTGCAAGTACTTGATGAGTCTGCCACACGACTCTAACATGGGAAAAATGCTGAAAATATGTAGTGTTGTGGCCTTTAAAAGCTAATTCAACCATGCCATTTCCTCACACAACATTTGAAAATTTGTTTTGAGTGTTCAAGCAAGTTTGAAGCAGATTTGAGAAACAAATATTTACAATATTAGGATTCCAAATCAAAATTATTTTCTCTTTACTTGTTTTTCCTAAGTATTGCAAGAATCTAAGTTCAATCCAACATATTAGATTTAGGTTTTTAAAAAATGTTTTGAAAGCATTGAAATTAATTTTCATAAACTTTATTGCCGACTTAAGTTACTGTTTATGAATGAAAATGCTGAATTTTTTAGTTAGGGTTTATAAATCATGGCATAAAAAAAGTTATTTTGCTTGATATATTTAATATCTAAGTTACCGGGTTTGCACCCAGAGGCCTCGAACCTGGTCCGGGTGTTGATGTTATAAGCAGCTTAGGGCTGCACTTCTAGCACATACACTTCAAGGAGAAAGCATAAATTAAATGATAGCTTGCCGGCTATTTAATTTATATTGTTAATGTGTGATAAACATAAAGGGGCCGACCCTATAGTGGTTCGCATGTTTTGTTTATACATTGGGCCGACCTACATTGTATTTAATATATTTATATATTCTTCCAAGGGAGCCGACCTAATTGAGGAGGTGCCTCAATTGTATATATACAAGGTCATTCCTTGTCATTTGATCATTCAAGTTCATTAAGCGTATTCGCATCTAGAGAAGGAGTTCGTACTTTTGTAGCAGCAATCCGATTTCAAGGAAGAACATATTCATTTGTATCTTTTGCATCTAGGAGAGGTGCGACTTCATTGTATCTATTATTGGCCATTGCTGGGCCTGAGTTGTAAGCAAATTTCTGCTCTTGTTTCTATATTATATAAGAGGACTATTTGCTGAGTTTTCCTCCCTCAAGTGGAGGGTTTTCCCAGGGTATCTTGCTGTGTTTATTATCTTATGTGTTGCAATATTTTAAGTACTTTCAGTTATATGATCTGATCTAAGAAACACTAACATGGTATCAGAGCGGGTTTGAAAAAGATTGTGATCAGATTTATTTTGCAAGCACTTACCTTAATCTTTTTCAGTCTATCATTTCTTCTTGTTTTAAAGTTCAAGATGGTGAATGGTCTAAAAATCGAGGATAGACTCGAAAGAGTTTCTAATTACACATCATGGAGGTTCAGGATCATGCTCACATTGGAAGAGAATGATTTGGCTGAGTTTGTGAAAACAAAAGTTACCGAACCTGAGGAGGAAGAAGAAAAGTTGCAGTGGAGGAAGAAAGATACTAGGGCAAAGAAAGTGTTGGTTCATTCTGTCAAATATCATATTGTTCCAATTGTCTTCAAGTTGGATACCGCAAGGGAGATGTTCAAAACATTGGAAGAGATGTACGAAATCAACAACACTAGTCATGCCCTAACCTTGAAGCAACAACTACTTCACATTAAGATGGCGGAAGGAGAGTTTGTCATCACCTACTTCATGAAGATTTCTGAATTGAGAGATCAACTCTCTACCATTGGTCATATTGTTGATGACAAGGATTTGACCATGTTGGCTCTTAATGGTCCTCCTTCATCTTGGGAGTCTTACATTCAAGGAATTAGTGCGAGATCAAAACTTCCCAAGTTTGATTGATTAAGGGCAAATTGCATTCAAGAGGAGTTGAGGTTGGCGGCTAAAGGCATTGGTCAAAGTTCAAAGAATGAAGATTTACATGTTCTCACCTCTCATTCATCGAAGAAAGGACAAGTTTGGAAGAAAGGATTCTTCAAGAGGAATCGAGATAATGGGTCAAATGGTGCTCCTACATTCAAAAAGAAGTGGGACCTCTCTCGTGTTCAATGCTTTAGATGTGACAAATTTGGTCACTATGCGAAGGATTGTCCTACCAAGCCTAATCAACATGCTTCATTTGCAGAAGTGATTGAGATCTCTCCCCAAAATGATTCTAGTGAATTTCTACTCTAGCCATGGGCCTATGTTCAAGCTGTGAAGATTGTGCACTGATTTGAGTGCAAGAGCAGCGTATCGTACTATGTCCAGCATTTGGACCTATCAGAATAGTTAAAAAGATAAGTATTCTTTGGTTGCTGAGTTATATCATTTATTTATTCTTTGGATCTTGTAATTAAGAGAGATAGTAGATTCTCTTGAATTGTGTTGTGTTCACTAGCATAAGATCTTTTGAAAAATTTCATTCATGATATAACTTGTACGATTCTAATCTTGATATTTCTTTGGATAATTATGGACTGTTAGTAATCTCTATCTAAAATGCTTCCTGGACAGGTTTAGGGGGAAGAAGATGATAAGAGATTACTTAGTGATGAAAAGCTTGAGGCATCTTGTGAAGAAGTCATGTCAACCAAAGAAATGATCAAGAGGGAGTAAACACTAGAGGGACTAAGTTGGTGGCTAGAGGGAGTACATCTCCAGAAGTCTTCTTTGCAATCTCTAAAGCTGGGATCAAGAGGGGGTTCTATGACTCACTGAGAATAAGTAAGGCTTGCAGGGTTGCAAGGTCGGATGTTAAATTATTGAAGTACCTCTTCAACAGTTGGGTTCTGAATTGCTCAAGTCAACTTGGATTGGTAGCTCTGCAAACCTATTCAGAATAGAGTGATCTGGGATGCAGTCGAAGAGGACAACCCTGAATCTCTACAGAAGTGTGCGTTGGAAACCATTTCTCTAAAACAAGCGTTGTAGGCAATCTTGGTCAAGTGGTTGATGCAAGTGATTGAAGATTCAGAGGGAGCCTACTAAACCTAAAGAAGATGGTTGCGTTGCCTTGGATTTTGTCTTAGTTGATGCTTGCGATGATATCCTGTTACAGCAGGAAATAGTCTTTTGTGGCAGCTCGAGAAGTAGTGTGGCTTCGAAAGCTCCTTACAAGATTGGTTGAACAATCGTTGAAGCCAACTATCATCCTTTGTGTTAGTCAAAGCTTTGAGAAGCTTTCTATCTTTCCATGTGTTTCATGACAAAACTAAGGATACCACTATATCAGAGATATGGTATTGAAGAAATATCAACACTGATGAGTAGATAGCAATCATTCTCATCAAGCATTTTTTGGGATAATGGTTGTGTACCTTCGAGACAAGCTTGATATGGTGGAGAATGAAGTCCTAGCTGAGAGGGAGTCTCAGTATCAGTGTTCCTTTGTTTAATGAGTTCTTCCTTGAGAGAAGTTCGAGGTGAAATCCCTTGACAATGCATTTCTCTATTGAGAGAGATTTGAGGTGTAAGCCCTTGATAATGCATTTCTCTATTGAGAGAGATTTGAGGTGCAAGCCCTTGATAATGCATTTCTCTTTGAGATTTGAGGTGAAAGCCCTTGTTTCCACCCTCTGGGAGAGCTATGGTGGATGTCATGTGTGTGACTCCATGACAGCATCACGTGAGGGAATCTGTGATGACTTACTTGTACTTGTGTTTCACCCTTTGGAGGAGCCATGGTGAAAGTCACATTGAGGTGACAACATCACATTAAGTGATGAGAACTTGTACATACCATCTATGGAGGTAGCCATGATGGTTGATATCACGATGAGGTGATATCCTATTTGTTTTTCACATTGAGATGATGTGTCTTGTGCAGCTGGAAGTATCATCCCTAGCTGAGAGGGAGTGTTGATGTTATAAGCAACTTAGGGCTGCACTTCCAGCGCACACACTTCGAGGAGAAAGCATAAATTAAATGATAGCTTGCCGGCTATTTAATTTATATTGTTAATATGTAATAAACATAAAGGGGCCGACCCTATAGTGGTTCGCATGTTTTGTTTATACATTGGGCCGACCTACATTGTATTTAATAAATTTATATATTCTTCCAAGGGAGCCGACCTAATTGAGGAGGTGCCTCAATTGTATATATAAAAGGTCATTCCTTGTCATTTGATCATTCAAGTTCATTAAGCATATTCGCATCTAGAGAAGGAGTTTGCACTTTTGTAGCAGCAATCCGATTTCAACGAAGAACATATCCATTTGTATCTTTTGCATCTAGGAGAGGTGTGACTTCATTGTATCTATAATTGGCCATTGTTGAGCCTGAGTTGTAAGCAGATTTCTGCTCTTGTTTCTATATTATATAAGAGGATTCTTTGTTGGGTTTTTCTCCCTCAAGTGGAGGGTTTTCCCAGGGTATCTTGTTGTGTTTATTATCTTATGTGTTTCAATATTTTAAGTACTTTCAATTATATGATCTGATCTAAGAAACACTAACACCGGGTACGAACCCGGTACGGGTTCGCCTGTGGGTACGCCCTGGGTATGAACACGGCTGGGCGTGCACCTTGTGCGTACCCAAGGCGAACCCAACCAAATGGTTCGTGGACCTAGGAATACTAGCCATGTACCCGGGCGTACCTAGAAGAACCCACGGCCCAGCACTTAAAAAGTGGGCCCAAACTTAAATAAAATACATTTTTTTAATTATTATTTTGTCTCCTAACCCTAAAACGGCCCAATATGAGGCCTTCAAACACATACATTTCATTTTTACCTCTCATATTTTTTGCGGTTTGTGTGGTTTTGAAGGTCTTAAATTGGGCTTTGTCAGCATTTTTTTTGCCACTCAAAAAATCATGAAAATGAGGTGCGCCATGGAGTTTTGTATAGTTTCAGAAGCCTTAAATTGGTGCCCCCAGACCCCCGCGAGGGGTGCTGCCCCTCAACCCTGCTGGGGGCGTTGTCCCCAGACCCCCACAAGGGGCGCTGCCCCTTGACCCCACTTGGGGCATTGCCCCTAGACCCCCACAAGGGGTGCTGCCCCTCAACCCCATTGGAGACATTGCCCTCAAACTCCCATTGAATTTAATTGATTTTCTACATACTCTCCAAGTCCAAGTTTCCATAGTTTTCCTACAAGTTGTCATCTATAATATCGAATTTAAGGCTTCTGAAACCATACAAAACTCCATGGCACACCTCATTTTCATGGGAAAGAGGAAGATGTAAATTTGTAAAATATATTAATGTAGTATTTACTTTCATTTTTACAAAAACAATTTTATATTTTCATTTTGTTTAAGAATATCAACATCAGCGCATTCCACATGAGGATGCCATTTTGTACCCAATTTGCTTTCAAATCAATCAAATACAACTATCAATTGGCATTTAATACTTATCTTTGGCATTTGGCATTGATCAATGATCAAGTATCATACTATGAAATGATTTAGTTTTACAATTCTATATATTTCTCTTATTTTTTTGTATATATAATACATATCTATATATACACACACACGTACCCATACGTACCCAAACCCCTAAAAGGAAAATTCATGTACCCACGTACCGGGTTCTCGTACCCACACCCGTCCTTGAACCCGAACCGATAACTTATTTTAATATTCATTTTCATTAGAAATACAAACCAATTTATGTTAATTTTATTTTATGTTTTAGGTGAAAATATTTTTTTAATAGTGTATCCTATAGGTTTTATGTTTCAAGTTTAAATTTCTATTTAAGAAAACCTAAAATAAATTATAGTGAAAAATTATGCATTAAGAAAAAAAATCTGATTTTATAAATGTCAGGTTAGCTCTTAGCAAGTTCGCAAACAATGGCACCAACATCAGAAGTGGAAGGCGGTCCTCTTCTGAAAATAATTGGAAACATGGGACACCAAGACTCATCTCAAGGATTATTATTTGCAACTGCTATGGGCAGAGGGTTTTTGGAGGCAATAATCACCTGAAGTACCACCTTGCACATATTCCTTGTGACATCAAAGTGTGTCCCAATGCCACAACTGTGGTAGAACGAGAGATGTAAGCAGTCTTCATTGATGAATGAAAAGAAATTAGAGGCTGAGGAAAAATGCAGCCATAATAATAGTCATGAATCCCAACTTGCCACAACAAACAAACATGGATATGAGAAGATTGTGAGCTCTAGTCATGGTCCATGCATTCAAGACACGTCCACCACCTTCTCTAGCTCAAGTAGAACCCAACCATAGACTTTTTTTGGATCTCAAAACACACTTGGAGGACAACCTTTGCCTCAAGGTATAATTTGGAACACAAAGATACATAAGGATGCAAATGAGGCTTGTGCTAATTTCTAGTTCTACAACAACCTTCCTTTCAATAGGGTTTAAAGCTCATATTGGGAGTATCTAGACATGGTGTTAACAATTGCACAGAAAGGGTAAAAAGTGCCCTCTCCATATGACTTAAGTTGGAGGTTGCTCTAGAATGCTATCATAGATGCAAAATCAATTTTGAAAGAACAAAGGAGTTTGTGGCATGTGTTTGGATGCACCATATTTTTAAATTGGCAAACAAATGATAGCAACCACACCGCCATCAACTTTCTAGAGGTTTTGAATGGTGAGATGGTGTTTTTGAAGTCCATAGACATCACTTATATGGTAAAAAAATGCAAAATACTTGAGTTTAATGCTAGAGGAGATTGTGTTATAGGTGGGTATCAAAAATATCGTGCAAGTTGTAACTAATAATGCAGTAGCATACATGGCAGTTGGGAAACTTCTTTGCGAGAGGCATCCATCACTTTATTAGACCTTTTGAGTTACTTGTTGCCTTGACCTTCTTTTGGAAACATAGGCAAGATTGATTGGGTGTGACACCATTTGAAACTAGCTTCCTCACATTGCAAATTAATTGTAGTTTGTTAACACCATTGAGTAGTTGTTTCTGAGTCAAACATGGCTAGATTCATCATATTTAAGGAATGCTGATCAAGAAAAGATTACAAAGACAATCTTTAATGATGTCTTTACGAAGAGAGCTCTAGAGATCACCAAGGTATCTTCATACTTCAATTTCAATTTAAAAGTGAGACGTTTAACTCCAATATTTTTAAGTATGTATTTTAATTGTAAATTTAATTTGTTTGTAGATGTCAAAGACTTTGGTGAGGGTTTTGCATTTTGTGGGTAGGGAGTAAAACTTGATGGGATACATTCACAAGGCCAACAAGACCATCCAAAACAACCATAGGAGAGGGAGAGCCAAATTTGATCCCATATGAAAGATTATTGATTAGAGATGGAACTGTCAACCCCACCAATCCATTCATACAACAAGATACTACCTTAACCCCAATTATTTCTTCTTAAATTACTTCGTAGATATTAATGGAGAGATTATAGAAGGCCTCTCAACATGCATCAAATCAATAACATCCAAGGATAAGCTAAAGCTCTAATTATTAAAAATTTGCAAAATTACAAGCTAGGAGGGGGGTAGGATGAGTGTTGGGTGGCAGGGATTGGGGGCAGCTAGTGGGTTTTTCCATCACTAGCTATCCAAAAAAGATCCATCCAAACACTAGGTAACAAAAAATTGGAATCTTAAATTAAATCTTACAATCATTGCTTAACAAACTTTTGAATATCTTATTTGCAATTTCTTGGTGGGAGATTGGGATGGAAATGTTAGGAAAAGGTGTGTTGTCCACCTTGCATAATGTTATATAATGTAATTTTATATATTTATTTATTATGTGGTGCACCTAGGGAATCTAGAAATGTGTGCATCACATGGGCTAGCATTCTTGGGGTCACTTTATGTATTGTATGTAACATTGGATTAAATATTTAATGTGGTGTTGCACATAGGAAAAATATTTAATGTTGGGAAAACTTAGTACCAAGAATTAAATGAGGGGTTAATGGTTTTGTAAGCTCATGGTATTAGTCACATGGTTTTATGTAATACCACTTTGGTGGTTTTGTGTGAACTTGTTTCAATAAAAGCAAACACATGGGTAGTTGTCTCAGGTTGACTGGTTAGCTATTTTGGCTAAGGGGTTGAGAGCATCTCTTGTTGGTATTTGTGAGGGTTGAAGCATGGCATGGGATGTGTGATTACATGCTTGTTCACATGGAGTGCTTGTAGAGGGCTTGATGTTTCAAAGGTGTTCATGGAGAACTCTAAAGATGTATTGTAATGTTTATTGTTGAAAAATACATGAGTGATGGATGTTTTTGGAGGTTGGGTTTTCCCCCCTTGAGGGTTTTCCCAAGGTATATCTTGAGTCATCTTTTGATGATATGTTGTCTATTATTTTTTATATGGATTCAAAATACTTGTTTGCATAAATTTCTCTATTTGTGTTATGTGGAAATTATCTTGGGTGGATGCATATTTCCTTTCATTTGGTATTAGAGCCATGGTTGTAGTTTGTATAACCCTTGTTGGAGTAAATCTAGTGTATAGTTGAATCCGGGGCTTGCATGAAAGAAAAAATACATTGCAAGATATGAGGGTTTTGTGCAGCTTGTTTTTGCAGATTTGAGATTTTGGGGTTGCAAATTTGTGGTTATTTTTTGTAGATATGGTTTATGAATCTTTGTTGGGAAAAGGGTGTTTTATGTATGTTCATCATGAGGGTTTTGTAGGGGAAATATTTCAGATGACCCCTTGGAAAAAACAGACCTCCCCATTGGATCCAAGAGGACTGAGAGATGAAGATTGACATAAAATTCGGCCTATTTTGGTTACTAAAAAAATGTAAAAAAAAATATCCAATGACCCTCGTCATACGGTCGTATGGCCTTCAATTTCAATCTGCAAGAAAAATAAATTTAAAAAATTATATATTAATCAACGGTTAAAAATTAAAACCCTATTAAATTTAAAATAAAATAAAAAAAATTAATGTTGGGAGCGGGTGGTCCACAGACCCCATGCGCCCTCTAGTTGTGGCCTGCCAACACTGACAGGTCAAATAGCACTATTAGCATCGTTGGCCTACCAATCTACATGGCCCCACAGCCGGTGGGTGTTGGGCCCGCGAGCTTCAACCCCCACACTTCAACCCACCGGTCTTGTGGGGGACCACACATAGGCCCCACAAGGCCTTTAATCAAAATTTTAAATTTCTACCAAACAATTTTATTAAATCCATCAATTTTATTTATAAAGAAAAATTAAACCAATTTTTTTTACGATTTTGGGTCCGCCACCCATGGGTCGCTAGCACGCTACTACCGCCACCTAGGGGCCACCAGCTAGCCACCCACCAACGAGCACAGTAGGCCTAATTGGGAAGATTTTTTCAACGAGCATAACTTTCGCCCAAGATGTCAACTTTTCGACTTCTTATACTCGTTGAAAAGGTGGTTTTGAGCTCTATGTTGTTGGAAGTTGAATGTTCCTTTCAAGCTTGTCGAGGTCATAACTTGTGCATACGGAGTCGGATTTTGGACTTATTATGGTCGATGGAAAGCTTGTTCAGCACTACACAATGGATCAAATTTGGAGATGTTTTGGCATGATTTGTTTGCTTTTATTTCCATCTAAGTTTTAATGGGTTTTTTTGACTATAGTGATTTTGTGAGCTTAGGGCTATTCTGATCTTGGTGATTTGATGTTGGAGTCATTGTATACTCACATGTACATCTCTAATTACTCTCATTTGGCATAGTTATCAGTATATTGTTGGATTTGTATGTTGCATTGTTGCATCTACGAGTTTTGTAGTGTTGTAGGTTGTCTATGCTTACAGGTTGCATTTATGATTTGGATATGGGTTGTCTACGCCCATAGATGCTTCAGTGTTGTTGTAGGTTCAAATTTGTGACTTGGTTTAGTCACATATTTTGTTGGTTTTGTTGTCATGTTGAGATGGAGAGATGGTATTACCAGGTGCAGTCATGATGTGGGACCTATGTAGTTGACTATGTGATGCAAACATGAGTGTGACACGGTTGGAGTTTGTTGCCAGTACATTTGGTGGTGCTCATGGTGTCATGGATGTTCCTTGTGCTTTAAGGACTTTGGCATGACATGATTGTTTATGCAGGTGCTTTGTTAGTGGTGTTGGATTTATTCATGTTTGGTTTGTGGCGACGTATCTTCTTGGCTTGAGGATTATGATTTTACTTTGCCTTTTGGGAGCTCATGTTGTATTTGAGTTATTCGATTGTGTGGGGGCCTTTGGTTGACCTTCATTGAGGAGATTGTTATCACGATGTCATGGATAGCTTGTTTACACAATTACTTGGGAGCTTGTGATAGTGATGGTTTGGTGTTGTATTTTCTTGGGTTGGAGATCATGGTTTGTACTCTTCCCTTTGGGAGCTCGGTATCACAATTTAGTGGGAGCTATTGGCAATGATGTGGATTCACCATATGATGGTGGATGATCTTCTTGACAAGAGATGGTTATCTTCATGTGATATGGAGATGTTGACATCTTGGTTAGACATGGAGGACTCTTTAGTCTTTGGTTGAGGTGTCATGATTTTTCTTTTGACATGTGATCCTTGTTTGATAGGATGGTTATGTATTATGCCATGATGTACTCTTGATCGTGTGTTAGAGTTTTGGCATAATACACGTGCATGATCTGTTCATTGGAGCATATGATCTTCTTTTGAGATGTGAGATCATGATGTGTTGCTGATTTTCGAGATTGGCGCTTTGACATTGATCTTGGTTGGTTCTCTTGATATTGAGTACATTGATCATTTGCTTGGGAGCTTCATGATGATGCTATGTTGCATTTGGAGTTTGGCATGGATTGATCGATTATAGGTGCTCATGGATACTTGGAGACATAGGTGAGGCTAGGAGATATCTTGTGATTAGAGACATGTGTTGTGATGGTTATTGATGAGATTTAACTTGGAAGTCCGAGGAGCCTACACCTTGGTTGGACATGAGTTCAGCATGGACCTATGAGGAGATTGTTCTTTGATGAGTCATGATGACTTGGACATCATGGAGGAGTATTCTCATTCCCCACTCTCGGTCTACTTGGAAATTTATCATCTGAGAGGTATTGCCCATTGTTTTTTATGGATGCATTATGTTTTATGCTTTATCTTCTCATGCATATGGATCTTGAGCTATGGTTTGCTAGTTCTAGAGGGTTCATTTGAGGGATGTTGGCATGTTTATCTCCTTATGCACTATGAGATTATTCATTGACGTTGAGTTAGGAGATGTTATTGGGCTTATTCCCTTGGTTTGGGAATGGATTTGGTTTGATCTTCCTTTGATTTGAGATGCATACATCTTGGTTATGCTTAGATGTGGATAATGATATTCTATTTGCAGTTTTATGGAAGAGATCATACTTATCACAACTTAGCATTTAGATGTGTGTAGAAGGACATGTTATAGGTTTTGATTTGCACATTCTCTCTTGGTCTTGTTCCACTTCCTGGATGTTTATATTCACATGACATTGGATTTGAGATCTTGTGTGGAGCTATGGTGATCACTATGTTTGTGGTCATGTGTTGTTCATTATTCTTTGGTGACAACATGGATGTTCCTTTATCTCTTTCCTTTGTTGAGTGTGAAGAACTTGGGAGAGCTATGGATACTTGTGGTGAGAGGTGGATTGGAGCATATTGGTTTGAATGTTTTGCATATCTTTGTGGATGTTCCTTGGTACTACATGATGTTGGTTACACTTCTCTGTATTGCTATTGGTGGATCTTTGGATAACTTGATCAGTTTCATATTTGACATTACCTATGCAGTGGGAGTTCTTAGATGTATATGTTCTTCGTCGACAAGTTTTGGCACTTGGACCTTATGATTGCATGTTATGGGTCGTATATGTTGATGGCATGAGGTTCACTTGTTATGATTTGGATACCTTGAGGTATGGATAGTTGGATGTGTTAGCATTTCTTGTGGATGCTATTTTCAGCTATGGTGATTTTATCTTGACAGTTACTCATACATACCAGTTACCTTTGGATTGAGTGTTTGTGTATTGGGATATTGGTTTGGAGGCAAGACTTAAAATTCTTTGTGATAGATAGTGTGGCATCTCTTTGTTTCTTCTTATCTTTGTGCATTGGCATGATGGAGGATGAGAGCATTCATGCTTGAGATGGTGGTCACCTTGATTCTTGTTGCAAGTATCTTGATGGAGCACATGGAGCACTTTGATTCCTTGATGGTATATGTGGCTATGGGGATTGTACCCTTGTTCATGTTTGAGTTTACTTGTTTACCCCTAATGCAACGTATACAATAAATGTGTGAATGTTAGGAAAAAGTGTGTTGTCCACCTTGCATAATGTTATAATGTAATATTTATTATGTGGTGTACCTAGGGAATCTAGGGATGTGTGCATCACATGGGCTAGCATTCTTGGGGCCACTTTATGTGTTGTATGTGACATTGGATTAAATATTTAATGTGGGGTTTGCACATGGGAAAAATATTTAATGTTGGGAAAACTTAATACCAAGAATAAATGTCAAGGGTTAATGGTTTTGTAAGCTCATGGTATTAGTCACATGGTTTTATGTAATACCACTTGGTGGTTTTGTGTGAATTTGTTTCTATAAAAGAAAACACATGGGTAGTTTTCTCAAGTTGGTTGGTTGGCTTGTTGGCTATTTTGGCTAAGGGGTTGAGAGAATCTCTTGTTGGCATTTGTGAGGGTTGAAGCAAGGCATGGGGTGTGTGGTTACATGCTTGTTCACATGGAGTGCTTGTAGAGGGCTTAATCTTTCAAAGGTGTTCATGGAGAACTTTGAAGATGTATTGTAATGTTTATTGTTGAATTACATGAGTGATGGATGCTTTTGGAGGCTGGGTTTTTCCCTCTTGAGGGTTTTCTTAGGGTATATCTTGTGTCATCTTTTGATGGTATGTATTCTATTTTTCTACATATGGATTTTGAATACTTGTTTGCATAGATTTTTCTATTTGGGTTATGTGGAAATTATCTTGGTGGATGCATATTTCCTTTCAGAAAATACTCCAAATCTCCAAAGGCTAGCCCACTACATATTGTATCAACCTTATAGTACTTTTTGATTTGAGCACACTTGGGTTGGTTTAAAACTTTAAGGCCATTTACACAAAGAAGTGCAACAAGTTGTCAAAATAACACCTCAATCACCTACTTTTCATGCAAGAAAGGTGGACACAACTACTCAAGAGCCTATAGACTAGGATGAGATTGATCCATACAAAGGTTGGATTGGGTAGAACGAGGACAGCTCCTATTTACAAAAAAATGAATTTTTTTATTTCAAGAGACAAGCTATGGAGGGTGCAGCTGCAACAAAAGGAAACATTGAATTGCATGAAATCGTCACAAATGGCATTCAACATGAGGGAAAGGAGTCATTGCCATCTAGTAAGAGAGTGGTGCCACAACCAACTACAATTAGGCCTCAAGTTTCCACTAGAAAAGAGGAGAGAATTATTAGTTATAAATTTCACGAATATGTAATTTGTAATGAACTCATCATAAATTAATAATACATATCATATTTATTATCTAACCATTGTATTTGCATGATGATGTAATGTTGTACTCTTTTGGTATTCTAATCTAATAGAAAACATTTCTCCAATGTTTTACAAACTCATTTCATACATTTTGTAATTGTATTTTGCATATAATTTGTGGTTTTTAAGGAACTTAAGTATTTTTTTAAGTTGTCAAGATTTCGCCGAGTCGTCAAGTCTGAGTTTAATTTGGGTCTATTGAATTTTGCCAAGTTCAAGTTTTCGAACTATGGTTGTAAGCATGTTGAATTGTGCAGTATGTTCCAATTCACATGCAAAGTTGTTTCACTCCCATTGTCAATATCACTCGAGACTATGGTATAATAAGGGGTGAATATTAGGAATTATTAAATGATATGTTAGTGTATAGGTTTAAATATTAATTAAAACCTATGTTTAATAGTTGTCTAATAGTGGGTGAATGTATAGGTTTAACTGTTTAACTATTAAACCTATGGTTCATAGTTAATCTAATAGCAGGTGAATAGTTTTTGGGTTACATTAATAGTTTCTTAACTATAGCTTTTGGGTTGTTTTGAGGTTGTAGCAACACCCAACATGGAATGGGATTCCGTTGAGAGATTATAGGATTAAAATTCATTGTTTTTTGTACATCAACAAACAACATTATTTGATATATATCCCTTGATTTGATCTAATGAAGTATCCCAATACAATGATTAGAATGCAAAAAATCAATATATTCCCCTTTTTTCAAACCACACAAACATTGTCCACCATGGAACACACAAATCAAGACATGCATTCCTGCTCTGCAAGACAAGAGAATATCAAATACCAATCTCGCACCCTGAAAAACCTATTCCAAACCATGGGCCCGTCAGACCCAATTAAACTTCATTGTCTTTAAAAAAATGGAAGACTGCAAAGATCATTCAGTAACCTTCCAATCCAAATCAGTTGAGAGACCAGGATAGCCTTCTCAATACGCAGAGAGAGCTCTCTGAAGAAAGCAACAGCATCCAATGAGTCACAGATGCACAAATCATGTATCCCTCAGCAAATCATTATGATGCTTCTAAACTAGAATGTTTATAAAATAAGAGCATTCAATAAATGAAAGTATACTAACTGCAACTTGGTCTTGTTACAAGAAACCAGAACCATGCAGAAATCCTTAACTCAGGCATCCCATTGCAAAAAACTCTTAGATTTTCTATGATTCAAATGGAAGATCTGGTGTATTGAAAATTACACAAAACAAGGTTGAATTTCCGTTTTCTTCTTTTCATTTCCACCCATGGTAATTATCAGCTAAGTTGCACACTTTTAAATACAAGGCATTCATCCTTATTTCAATTTATAAACCTATAAATTGTTTCTCCATGGATCATGTCTAATCAAACCTCTCAACATAGCTTTAGACAGTTGTTGATCACAACCTAATACTTGGAGGGGATTTCAAATTAATCAAGTCAACCAAAGGAAAAAAGATGTGAAGTTCAAACCCCATCAACATGATCTCCAATCCGGACAGTGTAAATGGAATGTTCACCTAGAGTAACCAATGAAAAGGATATAGTTATACTAGTGAAAACATAGACCACTATCTCATTTCGCTTCAGTTAGATGTGTATCAAGAATGCTGTGTACTTTTTTATGAGTAAGTTGCACTCAATTGTCCTATGGTAAAGATGGAAATAACTAGTTTCTATGCTCTGGAAATAACTAGTTTCTATGCTCTTCCAGATGTAAGTTTATTCCTCCTAACAATGTGGGCAAATTCCTTAGTTATAAACAAACTGCCAATTTAGGATAATTGGAGAAAAAATAGTTTGTAAAGCTCTAGAGCTCAACCTGCATACATCATCCACTACCCAAAAGGACTATTTTGTGCCAGCAGAAATCATAAATTTCCCCATGACTGATTATTTCCATTGTTTGTATCTCATAATAACCTCAACTATAGAGGTAAAAAATGAAATAAACTACATATAATCTTCTCCCCAATCATCATAGAACATCCATTGTTTCAATTTTTCACCCATCTATGTTCAACTCTCCCATCCTAGATCATTCACTGCTCACTAACATTGTCTGCAATTCCTCCTGTAACTGAATCATCTCCTCCAATAAGAAAAAGTCACTTGCATATCAGGTCTCAGTGGCCTTCAGAATTTTCTTCCTCAAATAGGACCTATAAATGGTTAGCTGTGGTAGATGTAAATAAACACCTAGACATTTCTAAAGACCTTCACCAAGTTTGATATTTAACCAATCTTGAAAATGTTTTTCAATGAAATGTTCAAAGTATCTAAACAGCATGGATTTCTAAAAATATGCTTGTTAGTGCTCTTAAATTCTTAATATATAATTAAATTTCTACAGTTATCTCACCCAGCACTAGTCAACATGTGTTGCTTCAATTTCTCTCACTCATCTATATTTGACTCTCACCACCCAAACCATTAACAGCTCACTACCATGGTCTGCAATGCCTCCTGCAACTGAACCATCTTCTCCAAGGAAAAGAGGGTAATTTGCATATCAGGTCTCACTGGCCTCGAGAAATTTCTTTCTCAAACATCTATGCATCTCTAAATATCTTCACCAAGTTTGATATTTAATCAATCTTCAAAATGTTCTTCAATGAAGCGTTCAAAGAATCTAAACAACCCAGGTTCTAAAACTATGCCTCTTAGTGCTCTTACTATAAAACCGAATTGATCTGCAAACTTATGCATCATATCACTAACTACACACCATTAGATACCAAGTCTCCTCTAGAAGGTCAAAGAACCTCAAATTGGAAAGTTGCATTCTTGGGCTTTCTAGAACAACCAGTGGCTCTATATAAGGACTTGCCAAAGATGTTATAATCATCATCTGCTCAATCATGAAAATATTTTGAACTTGCTTTGATTGCAAACAAATAATTTTTAGCATAGGAACTATGTATGCTTTTTACTTATCTTGAATAAATTGTATGCAAAATATTTGTAAAAAAATAAATAATTGTTTTATGCACTTTGAAATTTTTAATAGAATGGTAATTTTATACCTACTTGCTGCTGGAATTGTTGTTCACGCTCCTCCCTTTGTTTTCTGTATTGATTTGGTCTATTGAATAGAAATTAGTGATTGTTGCAGGCTTTGTATAATTTATATTGATATGGATTTTGTAGCTTTATATGCAATTTCCATTATTCAATTTATTTGGTCTTGTCTATTGTTTTCGATATGATTTAATTCTTGTGTTGTACACATCTTTTTGGTCTTTGTTATTAGCTAGAAAGAGCAATTATGAATTAGCTATCATACGTTAGGTCATTTGCACTAGTCAAAAAAGATATAAAATCTCCTGTCTGTATCTTATTAGCCTTGTGTACATAGCCAAGAACCAAAAGATAGGCAATTTCTTTAGTTTGTTTGCAATGCATTCTGATAATTTAACTTGTACATATTGTAGAAAGCTAGAGGTCATTTCCTTAAATTCTAGATTTTAGTTTAGTTTTTAGTTACAAGGGAGCTTCCCCTTCTAATTTGAAGAAAGGTTTATCCTTTGTAATGTGCCCCTTAATTTTTTTTTCAATGTTTTCACAACACAAACCAGCACTACGCCAAATGTTAGTGTTAGCTCCCCAAAGATAATCAAACTGAAAGTAACCTTCGCCAAGAATGTTCACCAAGATCCTATTGAAAGTGAGGTAATAGCATATGGGAAGGGATCGTTAGCAACAATTGTATTGAATTACAATGCTGGAAATGAGAGTAGGCGGTGATCCGACCATAAAGATTCCATGCTACCACTTATACAGTGGGTGGAAAGAAATTACAATGAAAAACAATTCATCCGCTTTTCAGCAGGCATCCACTCAACAGTGGGGATTCGCCACTTAAACAATGGGTGAGATAGAGAGATATAAATATTTATTCTTCCACACTGGCGGTAAACCATCCAAGGGTTACAATGTATGAATTAAAACACAAGTAAATGCAGAAGTATAAATGACTGGATTAGTACTACTAATTCTCAGCCTTACAAAGTAAATTATCTACAAATCACAAAGATTTTCAATAGAAATTTGCTCCAAAACAACTGCAATGATGACACTATATTTCTAATTACAAATAAGAATGAACACACCCAAGAAAATATAGCACGAAATGGAAATAACCAGGTTTGATATATAAGACCAGCAAACTAAATGTTTAGACCAGCAAGCTAGGAGATCACTAAAATGCTCATATCTCCTTCGATACTCAACCAAATGACACCAAATCAAATGCAAATGAAAGCTAGATGAAGGGCGACCAAGAAAAAGTCATTAAACAGCATCAATACCCTTCAAATTATTAAGCACGCATCCCAAGAAGAAATCTATAAATGACAAACCCTCCTTGACAAGGGCGAACTGCTCTATAAAATTGTAGACATCATAATAAAATCTGAAAATCCAGAACAAAGCAAAGAAACACATAGGGCGAATACCCAAAATGATATAAAAATCATACAAGTAGCTATGAATGAAAATATGTTTCAGTTACGCTTGAACCAACAACCTATAAACAGAAAATATCATCAAACTTCAACAATGATGCTCAATATGCACTTTTGAATGAAGCACACTCCCAATTGACCATCTAGGGAACCATAGTTTCAGGCCCGAAGAATGGTGTGAAAATACTAAGCTCCCCCTTAGTCGGGTTCTGAAATCAATTCAGCAACATAACTTTACAATATTTTCCAAAGATGAGAATAAATGAGCAAGGCATCAATAAATAGGCTCTTTAGCTGGAAAATGAATCAACTTGAAACTCCCACAAGAAACTCTTTAGCTTCCTCCAAGGGACACCACCTCTCATGTTTCACTTTAATTGAATTATTAAAACATTAATCATCTCCCTCTAGGTGTCCATTTACAAGTTGCATAATAAAACATTTAATATAAATATTAATTATTAAATGCTCAAATCAACCCCTTTATGTCCCCTTTTTTAAAAACAACTTGAAGTCATCAAGCCTAGGCATGGGGTACAACTTCAAAACATAAAAATTGACTAAGTCTGGAACTTTGTCCAAGAAGGGCTAGAAGCCAAAACCAATGCTCAAATTGATTCTGCCAGAAATAGAATGATGACCTGAGCTGAGTCAACCGGAGATGATGCTACTACCACAAATAGACTTACTAAAAATAGCAAATGTCAAAAATAGTAAGTTTATTTCAAACTCAACAAAAAGCCAAACTGATTAGCCACACTGGCCAAAATAGAAATGTGAACTGTAGATGATTGAACCGCTGCTAGAATGATACTGCAATAAATAAATTTACCAAAACTAGCAAACTGTTATAAATAGTAAGTTTGAAAAGCTTCATCTGAACATCAACTAAGCAATAATAATGACTTACTATAAATAGTAAGTGTTTCCAAAAGCTTTCTGAACACAAATCGGGAAGCCAACATGACATACTATAAATAGTAAGTGCCTAAAAAAAGTTGTCAGATGAAGATGCATGTTACACCATTCTGAAGCTCTTCGAAAACCCAAAAAGCTCCACTAGACATGCATCAAAAATTCTCGCATGCAAGCCCTCAAAACTGCATCTAAAACCTCCTATAAAATAGGAAACCCTAATTTCCAATTTTGTCTAGCCTACGAGTTTCCGGAAATAGGCTAAATCCAATTGAAGAGCGTAGGGCTAAATCGAAGGCATTACATCCTTGCACACTATTCCATTTTGTGTTGCCCTGAAAATAACAAATTAAAATGCTAACAATTTTAAAACTTGAGTAGCGCAAAGGCAATGCAAAGGTTGACTGTGAAAGAAGCATCAAATTTCAAAATGTTATTAATGGGTCTTTTGATCACATTCAATGGGTTTCCAAGGCATTGTCAATGGGGTTTAAACAACAAGTTATTGTTTGTTCCATTGACAATATTTTCAGCTAATTTTGACTATTTTATGGCAGAATTGCTGTTGTTAAAGAACAATATAGAAATAGTAGTCTACAAAGCACTTGGAGTTTCAATGTTGAAGAATGTGTTTTACATTCCCACCCTAGGGTTTCAGAACATTCAATTTGTAGATTTTCCATAAGGTCATGAGTGTCGAGAGATAATTTTCATTAACAAAAGAAAGGAGGCATTGTAATAGTTCTCAGTGGAATTTCAGTCATTGCAAGAGACTTATCTCCTTCACTCTTCATTCAAGGTGCTCTAGGTTGATGGTCTACTTTTTTGTCAAATAGGATCATATGAAGGTGATCATACCTTAGAGTCACAAAACATCAAAGTTGCAATTGTTTTCCAGATCAGTTTTTCAATCATGGCAATAAGGTTCCATAGTCAAGATTGTGTTAGATGATCATACTAAGGATGGATTTCTGAGAGTTTCATTTGCCATAAGACCTAGGGTTTCAAAGCATCACGTTTTACATGTTTTTGGAGATGACAAGAGTATGTAAGTACCCTATCAAGGAAAAGTTAGATATAAGTGACCAAGATTGTTGATTTGCCACTAGTCATTAGGATTTCAAGATTCTTATAAGGATTGGTCAGTCAACTTAGAACAAAGGGGTTGCATTAGATTTATTAAAAGAGGCCATTCAAATGTCAAACTAGCTATTTTTATTTGTTTCTATTACTTAAGAAGAGCTATTCTTAGATACCTTCAAGAAGATTTATCTTAGGATGTGGTATATTTAGTCAAGTCTATTTTAAGGCTTTCTTGGTTTAAATGATATATGTTGAGATGATTGTGTATTTAAGACTTTCTTTGTGTGCAAGCAAAGCATTTTTAACATAGGAACTTCGATAAGCTTTTTTTTTTAATAAATTACCTGCACAATATCATTAAAACATATAAATAAGTGCTATTGGCACTTAGATTTTTCAATAACATTTTTTATGACTAACTGCTACTAATATTATTGTTCAATCTTTTTTGTGGTCTTGTCTATGTGTTGATTAGGTAATGCGAATTGCTTTTATTGGAAATTGAATGCTTTGTATTACAGATTTCAATCAAGTGTGTTTATTGTAGCTTTGTATGTGATTCCCTTTATTAGATTTGCGAAATCTTGTGTGTTAAATTCAATTCCAAGTTTTGTGTTGTACTTGCACTTTTTAGTCTTTGCATTCAGCTAAAAAATGCCACTGTTTGTTAGCTATTCTGAATGTATGCCTTCAAGATAATATATATAAAGTCTCTCATATTGAGTAGAAATGTTGACAAGCCTTGTGCCCTTGTCCAAAAACCAAACAGGCAAGAGTTTGTTTGCATTGGAAGGAAGGTCTGATGTGTAAGGAAGGTTCAATGTGCAAAGGATAGGGTGATATTGTCAGCCTGTCGGGGTTATCCATGTTCTCATGCAAGGTATCAATGTTAGGGGACGTCCAACATACTTGTGTTCTCCTTGTGTATGATGGAGTTTTGAGACATTCCATACTCCCATCCCAAGTCCAACATGAGTGAGAGGCCAAAAAAGAAATAGGGAGGTACCAATGTTAGTCAACGCCTAATGAAATGAGGCACTTGTGCTCGTCGGGGCCCAATGAAGAGTTTTGGTCATGTTTGGAAAGCTGACAAATAAATAAAACTAGCCTATGTCGAGGATCCACGAGATTGCACACATCCCTCCAAACCTGAGAATTATAAGGAGCTCCACATGCTATCAAAGGAAAGCCATAGCACCTATTAGAATTGTGAGAGTATTAATGCATAACTCATCCCAAGGCCTAATAACAAGTGAATAAGCTTGGTGAGGGTATAATGTTGAAAACCTTGGCATTTGTGGTAGACTTAACAATAATAATGCACTCACCTCATGTAGTTTGCATTCCTGAGAGGGTAGGAAGGATTTGGTGCACAATTGCTTCAAGTAAGAAGATTGATGAGCATTTGGGACCCAATCACTTCTGTTTCAAAATAGTAGACCAATGTAGAGTAGCAAATGTAGATTCTCTAAAGGGGGTAGATTATGCATAATGGAAGCACGATAATGCAAGGGGGGACAGCTAAAAATGATTTTAGCACCCACTTTGTGACTTGATGGATGCATATACCATGAGGAATATACATTTGAAACATTATAAAGTGCATTGAAAAAGAGGGAAAATGAAATATTAAAAGGTATTTTAATGGAGCAGTTTCACGACAAATGAAATGTTGTTGCATTCACTCATTGCCCTAATTGCATTGAATGCAGCTACTCCCAACTACCATACCTCCTCAGGCTCGTTCAACATTTCGGCCTTCTATCTCAATAGGAGTGCATCTACACCATTCATTTTGTGTTGCTACATTGCCTGCCATATTTTAGGGAAAATTCAAAATACCCAGCTAGATTTAAGATATGTTTTGGGATTCATTTTGAGGTATTAGAAGTGAAGGGTATTATTTTATTAAGTTTTTTATCATAATTAATTTTGCACAAATATAATTAAAATAATTATTATTATTTAATCAATTTTTTCACATATCTTAAACATCTTATATAGATTTCTAAAAGATATATAGGAAATTTGAAAGGGGTAAATAATATTTATAGAGGAAAAATGAGAATTTGTTATGGTATTGACTATGACAGTTATAATTTTATTATTATATTATAATATTATATATGAACTTTATTAAAATTGTATCAGACTTAAAAGTATTATTATATATTAAAATATGTATATATTTCTGATTTTTATATGTTTTTATATCGACAAACCCAAAATGAACCCAATCCCCGAAAAAAATTGACCAAACTCGTTAACCGAACCCTCAAACCCAAACCCGACTCAATAACTTAGGCGGACCACCATGGTACAACTCCAAGATCACAAACACTCTATTGAGCATGATATCTCTCAAGTACTGGGCTACAAATGTGAATGGTAGATCATCTTTCCATGGATTGGTGGGCTTAGTTGTGATTCAACATATGAATTGTGTTTAGCCTTTTTTCTAGCAGACTTCTTGTGAAATCAAAGTATAATTATGCCAAGTAGTTACATAAGCATTATAATTGGACATGCTTTTGCTAAATTCTATGCCAAAAGTCTTTAAAGTATTTTTATACAAGTTATTGGAGGGATGTGCTTTTAAAACGAAATGACAACATGAACAATCTTTTATTATTTTCTGGAATCAAAGTACAATTATGCCAAGTAGTTACATAACCATTATAATTGGACATGCTTTTGCTAACTTCTATGCCAAAAGTCTTTAAAGTATTTTTATACAAGTTATTGGAGGGATGTGCTTTTAAAACAAAATGACAACATGAACAATCTTTTATTATTTTCTGGACCTTAAAAAGGTCTTTCATTCAATTTTCCAAATAAATTGTGAGACTATATGCCATTAAATATCTAAAAAGTTGAGTAAATTAGTATTATTGTGAAGGTTTAAGATATTGTTATGAGCCGTTTGTGACTTCTCAATGCCCTTCAGTATCTTTGGGAGTACAAATGGATCTCACAGGAATGTGTAATGTCCACAACTTTGCTTGCCATCCACATTGATGAACCTAAATAGTTTCCTAGATAGACTAATCTTGGTCATCCTAGATATTAGCATGTTTTGCATTGAAAACCCTTTTTTTTTCTAACCAACCATTAAATAGTCTACTGTGTCATTGAACCATCACCATACAAATCAATAGTTATCTTTACATTAAACTTCACACAAGAGTTTGATCAACTATCAAAACCTACTATGGGTTTTCAAACTTTCGCTGATTTTTTGTGTACTCGCAGCCTTCAAGAGCCATCCAATGGCTGCTATACAGTATTCACGGGAGCCAAGTCTTCTGTAGCAGACACAGAGATTCAATCTTCTACAATGGTGAATGGAGGATATGCAGGAAATGCAATATGCTATACAGTACACCATTGGCAAAGAGCAGTGATAAAAAACTGACTATATCATTATCTGAAACCGGCAATAATCAATAAATACTGCCTCTGAAAAAATACCTCACTCAACTGCTTCATCTTGATCCCTCTCCATCAATATGAAAAAATATAGATTACGGCATTTGGAACGTGGTTTGCTTTGCACAGCCTTCTTTTGTTTGTTCTTTCTCTTAGTCTTTATGCTACAACCCTCATCACTCTCACGAGCAACATTCACTTATGGCACTCATAATCATGGACAAATAGATTATAGATACCACATCTCTGAATCTCCATTCTTCACAAAAATAAAATCAATAAATTGCTCTATCCTACAATTGCCTCTAATGTTACTCCCCACTCAGGCAAAACTAAAATGCATGCCCAGTAGCCATCTCCACAGACCTTCACTTCCATTGCCTCTAATGTTACTTCTCACTCAGGCAAACTAAAATGCATGACTGGTAACCATCTCCATAGACCTTCACTTCCATGGCCTGTTTAATATACTTTATTCTTTCATTGGTGGTTAATATTTCTAGAAATAAGCTCCACGGCTTTTCACAGGCAGGAAGAGAGTTTATTTTTTATATCATAATGAAAAAGGGTAGAGGAAATCAGAAATTAAAAATGTTGATGTTATTAGCAGCTTCGGTCTGCTTCTTCTAGCTTACTCAATTCGAGAATAAGCATAAATTAAATAATAGCCTAATTTGCTATTTAATTTATGTTCATTGAGATTATTTTGTAATTCCTATTTGGGCCGACCTACATTGTTATTTTGTTATTTATTTATTCTTGAAGATGGCCAACCTAATTAAGGAGATATCTTATCTTGTATAAATACAAGGTCACTCCTTGTGATTTGATAATCAAGTTCATTTCATAATATTCGCATTCCTAGAAGGAGGTCGCACTTGTGCAGCAGATCATTATTGTGTAGCAGCAGATCATCCTGCAGCAGCAGACCGAATTCAAGGAAAAACATATTCGTTTGTATCATTGCATCTAGGAGAGGTGCTATTATTCATTGTATCAAATTTGGCCATTGTTGGGCCTGTGTTGTAAGCAGATTTCTGCTCTTATTCTTATATTATATAACAGATTTATTTGCTGGGTTTTTCTCCCTCAAAAGGAGGGTTTTCCCAGGGTATCTTGTTGTGGTTATTGTCTTATGTGTTGCAATTATTTTGAGTGCTTTCAGTTGTTTATCTGATCTATAAAACACTAACATGGTATCAGAGCGGGTTTGAAAAAGATTGTGATCAGATTTGTTTTGCAGCACTCACTTTAATCTTTTTCAGTCTATCATTTTTTGTTTTAAATTTCAAGATGGTGAATGGTCTGAAAATCGAGGATAGACTCGAAGGAGCTTCTAACTACACATCATGGAGGTTCAGGATCATGCTCACATTGGAAGAGAATGATTTGGCTGAGTTTGTGAAAACAAAAGTTCCCAAACCTGAGGAGGAAGAAGAGAAGTTGCAGTGGAGGAAGAAAGATATTAGGGCAAAGAAAGTGTTGGTTGATTCCATCAAAGATCATGTTGTTCCGATTGTCTTCAAGTTGGATACCGCAAGGGAGATGTTCACTACCTTGGAAGAGATGTACGAAATCAACAACACCAGTCGGGCACTTGTACTGAAGCAACAACTTCTTCACGTTAAGATGGCAGAACGAGAGTTTGTCATCACCTACTTCATGAAGATTTCCGAATTGAGAGATCAACTCTCTACCATTGGTCATATTGTTGATGACAAGGATTTGACCATGTTGGCTCTTAATAGTCTTCCTTCATCTTGGGAGTCTTACATTCAAGGAATCAGTGCGAGATCGAAACTTCCCAAGTTTGATCGATTGAGGGCCGACTGCATTCAAGAAGAGTCGAGGTTGGCAGCTAGAGGCGTGGGTCAAAGTCCAAAGAATGAAGATATACATGTTCTCGCCTCTTATTCGTCGAAGAAAGGAAAAGTTTGGAAGAAAGGATTCTTCAAGAGGAATCGAGATAATGGGTCAGATGGTGCTCCTGCATTCAAGAAGAAGTGGGACCTCTTTCGTGTTCAATGCTTTAGATGTGACAAATTTGGTCACTATGCGAATGATTGTCCTACCAGGCCTAATCAGCATGCTTCATTTGCGGATGTGATTGAGATCTCTCCCCAAAATGATTCTAGTGAATTTCTACTCTAGTCATGGGCCTATGTTCAAGTTGTGAAGGTTGTGTACTGATTTGAGTGCAAGAGCAGCATATCGTACAGTGTCCACCCTTCAGAATATTTAAGAGATAAGTATTCTTTGTTTTGATTGCAATCACCCTTCTAGGTTAAAATTTAGTTTGCTGAGTTGTGCAAATTTGACTTTGATTATTTGAATCATGTGTGTTTAGTCAAAATCGTGGTTAATAGTAAATAGTGATCACTGTGATAAGATTCCTTAGATTTATTCATTGAAAGTTGTATCATGCTAATTTGTGAAGATTGTCTTTTGTTATGCTGAGATTAGCTCTTCCAAGAAATTGGGAGAAAGACATGTCATGGTTAATGAATTAAGTATCTATTCTCAAGAGTTTTTGAATTCTATGAGATAAGTATTGCATGGTTGAATAATGTGCATGAATTGTTGTGTAGTTACTAATTCATGCTATAACATTAAGATAGTCAATCATGTATGTTCCTAACAATGGTACTTCTGATTGAGATAGTTGTGTTCCATGATCTATTAGTAATCTTTTCTTAATGCTTTTAGGATAAATCAAGAAGCATAAGAGATTGCTTTCAAGAAGAGTTTGATGCATCCTATAGGTTGAAGAATGGAGACTCTAGCTATGAGACTAAGTGATTAGCTGAAGACATCTTTTTCGAAGAGGAAGAATTAACCTTAAGAGGGAGTTCTATGACTCGCTGAGAATAAGTAAGGGTTGCAGTGTTGCAAGGCTGGATGCTAAAATGTTGAAGTTCCTCTTTAGCAATTGGGTTCTGAATTGCTCAAGTCGGGTCAACCTGGATTGGTAGCTCCACAAACCTATTCGGATTAGAGTGATCTAGGATGCGGTCAAAGAGGACAACCTTGAATCTCTACAGAGGTGTGCGTTGGAAACCATTTCTCTAAGGCAAGCGTTGCAGGCAATCTTGGACAATGAGATCAAGTGGTTAATGCAAGTGATTGAAGATTCAGAGGGAGCCTACTAAACCTAAAGATGATGGTTGTGTTGCTCTGGATGTTGTTTCAATTGAGGTCTGCGTTGATATCCTAGTATAGGACGCAGTCTTCTGTGGCACTGAGTATAGCAGAGGCCGAGTACATTATAGCTTGTGTGGCAGCTTGAGAAGAATTGTGGCTTCGAAAGCTCCTTGTAGGATTGGTTGAACAAGCATTGAAGCCAACTATCATCCCTTGTGTTAATCAAAGCTTTGAGAAGCTTTCTGTCTTTCCATGTGTTTCATGATAAAACTAAGCATACCACTATATCAGAGATATGGTATTGAGAAAAGATATTCAGCTGAGGTATATTGGCACTGATGAGTAGATGGCAGTCATTCTCATCAAGCATCTCCTTTAGGATAATGGTTGTGTACCTTTGAGACAAGCTTGATATGGTGGAGAATGAAATCCTAGCTGAGAGGGAGTCTCAGTATTAGTGATCTTCAGATTTGTTAATGCATTTCTCTACTGAGAGAGATTTGAGGTGCAAGCCCTTGATAATGCATTTCTCTGTTGAGAGAGATTTGAGGTGCAAGCCCTTGTTAATGCATTTCTCTATTGAGAGAGATTTGAGGTGAAAGCCCTTGTTCCACCTTCTGGGAGATCCATGGTGGATGTCATGTGTGTGAATCCATGACAACATCACCTGGGGGAGTCCGTGATGATTTACTTGTACTTGTGTTTCACCCTCTAGGGGAGCCATGGTGAAAGTCACGTTGAGGTGACAACATCACATTGAGAGATGAGCACTTGTACATACCATCTATGGAGGTAGCCATGATGGTTGATATCACGATGAGGTGATATCTTATTTGTTTTCACAATGAGGTGATAAGCTCTCTATCACAATGAGGTGATATGCCTTGTGTAGCTGGAAGTATCATCCCTAGCTGAGAGGGAGTGTTGATGTTATTATCAGCTTCGGGCTGCTTCTTCCAGCTTACACAATTCGAGAATAAGCATAAATTAAATGATAGCCTAATCGGCTATTTAATTTATGTTCATTGAGATTATTTTGTAATTCCTATTTGGGCCGACCTACATTGTTATTTTGTAATTTATTTATTCTTGAAGATGACCGACCTAATTAAGGAGATATCTTATCTTGTATAAATACAAGGTCATTCCTTGTCATTTGATAATCAAGTTCATTTCATAATATTCGCATTCCTAGAAGGAGGTCGCACTTGTGCAGCAGATCATTATTGTGTAGCAGCAGATCATACTGCAGCAACAGACCGAATTCAAGGAGAAACATATTCGTTTGTATCATTGCATCTAGGAGAGGTGCTATTATTCATTGTATCAAATTCCGCCATTGTTGGGCCTGTGTTGTAAGCAGATTTCTGCTCTTATTCCTATATTATATAGCAGAATTATTTGCTGGGTTTTTCTCCCTCAAGAGGAAGGTTTTCCCAGGGTATCTTGCTGTGGTTATTGTCTTATGTGTTGCAATTATTCTGAGTGCTTTCAGTTGTTTATCTGATCTATAAAACACTAACAAAAAAGACTAAACCACAATAGGAGATATGTTTTTTCATTCAGAATTTCATCAGGGTTATGTTTACATTGATTGCATATGCTTATAAAGCAATGCTTCCCATACTAACTTCTTAAACTTCCCTACCCAAATCAACAACTACTTTACAGGAAACACTAACTCCCAAATAACAAAAAAAAACCTTTTAATTTTAAGCTGAACTTACAGAAAAAGAGATTCCTTAAATTGCAAAAGAAAGAAAAACTGGAGTATTAATGAGATAAGTATAAATATTGTTCTATTTGTCACTGCAGAAAACATGCAAACCATAAGATATGTTTGCTACAAAAGCTTCTAATCTACAGTGAGAAAAAGCATCCAAAAGAATAAAAAAAAATGAGACCAACATTAATTAAATTTTCCAACCATGCTCCATTAAAATAGCAGGGACCCAGTGAAGTTTATGAACAAATTACTCTGTACACACCTGCCTACGCATTACAGTGCAGGCAAGGTCCAAAACTGCAAATTGAAATAATGTGAACTTCATAAATGCATTTTGAATTATCAAATACAGGATATACAAGAGCTTCATTAAGAAACAATTATAAGAAAAGTACCTTTAGCAAATTATTAAGAATGGTATCCCTTCAATATCTGCCACTGATCAAAAGCCATGGAAGACAGCTTGGATCCCCAAGTAAATTGCTGTAGTCTAAACTCAGATTGTACATACAGTCAAATATAAGGTAACTGATAGCTAGGTTCCTCTAACTGATGTTAGCCAAAGCAACAGATAGATTTAATCATTACAGAAAGGAGGTAGTACAAAATTTGAATCAAAGATAGCTCACCTTGCTTAACAGCGATAGCTCCTTCCTTCGGATGACACAGAACTCAGCTTTCTGAAGTAAGCACAGACCACATAGTTGACACAATCATTCTGTTGAAAATCAAGACAACACTTGTCATATATTAGAATTCACGTCACACTATTCATAGAATGTAAACCAAAATATTCAAAAAAAACATCAGTGAAAATGAACAGGATGCCAAGAGATGAAAAATCAGAGATTGTGTCTATGCTATTAAACATCAAAAGGATGCACAACAAAATAAAAATTCAGTGATCATGCACATCTCACAAGAAAATATTTAAAATAAAAAATGCGGAGATTACATGCATGCCATCAAATGTCACATGAAAAGACAACGAAATGAAGTAATTACAACTGCCCAATAGTAAACAGTAAATAGTCAATGGGAATACAGATAAAGAGCATATTGGTTGTAGCAAGTTCGTGCACCATGAGTAAAAAGTATAATGTAATGGCCTACCCTGTTTGCTATAATTTTTTTTTTCGATTTCACCTCTTTGGATGCTCAGGCATAACGTCAAACAGTTAGCATGAATGATGTTTTGTAGTAATTTTCTGATTGTGAAGGAAAGTCTCACCAATAACCATTAACTGCAAATCTTGAATTTACATAAGATAGATATTCATGTTTAACCCAGCTCATCAAATTGTATATAAATAATGCACGGCAGAGTAATATCAAATATTCTCAAGCAATATCAATACAAACATTTGAATTTTAGAAAATTACAGTCTGCCATATTGCAATATTCACAAATATCATAACTATATTATCTGACCTGGAATTTTCCTCATACTCTGTTATTCCCAGAAGTTGACGCTGAACTTCAATTTTATTAAATATATTAATAGCTTCTAATAAATGATACGTCAGCTCCTTAATGCAAATCTTTGACTCCACAATGTCAAATACTGACAAGACTCGGTAATACGCTGTCATTGCCAGGCTTATTTAATTTTCAACATCCTTAGTTGTGGATCCCACACCCATCCACGTCTCCTGCATTCAATCCATACATGCCTCCTAACATATGCTTCTCCCAATAGCCACGATTAATGACCCCAGTGGCTCCAAAGAAGCAATTAAACTTGAATTATTAATCAATATCTCCAGCGGCTCCCCTAAATCTCCGCAATTCTTCCTTTGGCAGCCAAGATAAATAAAACATCTTCCCTTTCTAAATATTACGACCTCCCTAATATTCTATTCATGCTGTAGTAGGAATTTTAATTGCCTCTTCCAAAGATATCATTGGGTTCTTCATTAACTCGTGACTTTTTCTGACTCAATCAGCTTCAAATAATAGTGATATCGTTCCCCTTTTAGTATTGATGGCTCTAATGACTTCACCCAACTTCTGCATCCATATGAACCATGCCTCCACGTATCACATTTCAAGATTAATTCTTGAATAATTGCGACTCAATAGCTGAGGAGGAAATTGAAAGGTCACGTCTGTCACCGGCTAATAGTTTATTTGTCTAAGGCCTTCACAACTTCAATTTCTGATAGAGGCGTCAGCTTATTCTCTATTTCCTTGTCACGGTAATACTGGTTAGTGCCAATTTTGTTCCATGTCATTTTCAAACAATGATTACACTAGCTCTAATATATCCCATGCTATATCAGCTAGTTCGACACAATTTGTGAATCCTCCCAAATACACCAACACTATACATATTACAGAGCCTTGAATATCAAAGCAATTCCACACCAATATTTTGAATACACCAATATTCAATGATTCAGCTTATAATATCATCCGCCCACTTAGAAATTTCCAAAAACCATGACTCCACTAAGAGCCTTCGATGGCGCTATATGACAGGCTTCCCGACTCATTATTTATTTCAAAAACAAAGGATTGTTCCTAAATCGCCTCCAATTCATTATGTGTTTAATTTGGGTGTGACGGCTATGAATGAGAGACTATGGAAGAATTGGAATATTTGCTTGTATCAAAGTTAAGTCTGAGACGTTTATTCCCTGTATTGCCATGTTTCCCAAACACTCTCTAGGCTCCAGATATTTCCCCTCTTTCGTTGGTATCCTTGATAGAACACCTCATCTCTACACACAATTATGTTATCTATATATGCAACTGTAAGAGTATTTTAAAGAACGGTCTCCTAACACTCAAACGACCATTTCAAAACAAATAAAAGAAATTGTATTGCCCTTTCACAAAATACTATAACAGTACCGCTCACCGGCTGAAGAACAATTAAGACCTTCCACAACTTAAAGAAATTACTAGAAAGGAGTACAACTGGAAATGAAAACACCATTGTTTACAAGAAAAATTGTATTATTTATTCACTTCCGTAGTTCTGCAACTGCACAGTTCCTCTACCCCAGAAATAATCTGGAATCAGTAAATTTGACTTCCTTGAAGTCTTCACCAAATTCATCGAACTCTATTCGTTTAATACCCAAGCGAGAAAACGAAATGTCTTCTCCAGCTATCAGCTAGGGGAGATCTTTCACTGTCGAAGCTGATCTTCTTTCAGAGGGCTCCCGACCTCAGAAAGGCTATGAACTATGTTCACCAACAAGAACCTGTTACAAAATCCAAAATCTAGCATGCTGAAACAATGCTCCCACAATCTTTTATTCCTCTCAACTTGTAACCCCTCATCTTCCTGACTTCTCATATTTTCTCCATCTTTTAATTTTAATTCGTTTCTTATTTTGAAATTCAAAAGTAACTTTATTTAACTTTTCTAACTTGAGTTACTTTTGCTCCACTTAAATAATTAATTTAAGTTGTCTTTCTTAATTTAGCCTTTTCCGACAACATTTAATTAATTATTTACATACAATGCTGACTCAAAATTGGGGACATTACATATAAAAACAAATACATTAATAAAAAAACAAGAAAATTTGGGCAAAAGTAAAAGTTCAGTGAGTATGAAAAGTTATCCACAAAGTTGGAGAAAGGTGGTCAGGCAAGGCAAATGATCCCCAATCCTAGCATCCAAGGCCAAGATGGATATACTAATGGTGGTTGCTGAGGTTCTATGATGTTGTGCTCATGCAATACCCTGCTCCACAAATGTGTCTAATGGAGCTGATCATGAGTTTGCTTGTGTAAGACTTTTGGAAATAAATACGTAACAAGACAATAGTAGGACCTATGAAAGTTCCCTACCAAGGTTTCTTCTATGCTATCTCAACTTTCAAATGAAAAGAATTATGCGTTTCTAACTATCACGTGCATTAACATGGCCAAGGAACCCTTTGAGCCTATAAATACAATGTTCTAAGGGAGCAAATCCCCCCCTAAATCTATAAAAGAAGAAAGACTTAGGGTTGAGGTAGTACCCTACTACAGTAATGGATTGGTGTAGTTAGCATACAATGCCTTTGTTATATTTTGTTAATATGGTTATACTAGACTATGTATAATTACTTGTCAGATTTTCAGTACCTATTAGGAGTCAATAAATAGACGGTTGTGTTCTGCTCGGCAACCATCAAGTTCTTTAAATAGACTTTGTGTAGTTAGAGAAAGCAATTTAACCTTTGGTTGATCATCTCTAGTCTAGTTCTGTAACAACTTCATGTGAACAAATTTCTACTATCTATCTGGTATACGTTGTTATCTTGTTCATTATTTCAAGTACTGATTTTATCAAATCAAAGAATAAACATTGGTACTGGTTCCTTAACGAATTTTGATCCAGTTTAGGAAATTCAAGCCCTTAGATCTCAATGAAGGAAGGAAAAGACCACAACATGGTCGAAACCGAGAGAACAAGTGATATCTAAGATTGATAGAGCAAAGAGAACAAAGAAGAGCACTATGAGAGGTAGCCGAAGAGAACTAGAGCTCATGAAGACATTGAATGTCCAAAGCAAAAGGCTAGCATCAACATGATTGTTGTAGAAGGAAATAACAAGTATTAACCGTTACTTGAGCCCAAGCAAAAAAGGTTGTGTTCCTAGACCCACATACAAAAAAGGAAAAACTTCATGAAGCAAAAGCCAAGGTGGAACATGCTTTCGATAATAAACGTTGTGTAATGTCCCTTTCAGAATTAATATAAATTTTGCTTTTATCTTTATAGATTAGGATATCAAGATATGTCAAAAGAGCATCTACATCTTCTATTTATGCTAGTCTGATATATATATGAATAAGAATAGATATTGTAACACTAACACTAACATCAATTCTGCTACAAATTCTGTAATGAAATCTGGATTGAAAGTTAATTCAAGAATGGAAGTTTGATAATGACCAATAACGACTATCTTTGCTTGATTACTCTATAATCATGCAATTAAATGTGTCATGGAATTGTGGCATCAAAGTAAATGCTATTTCTGATTACTCTTCAAGACCATGTGTTTTCTGGTTAAGAGAATGATGCCTTAATCTGTTCGCTATTTGTAATGTCCCCTTCCTAGACAGTGCAGCTGGTTCAGAGGTTAGCCTATCATTCTGATCCTCGTAGGCTGACAGACATGTATAGAGGATCACTTGAGGCAGTCTCCTACGTTCGGGAACCTTACTCCATCAACTGATTTAGGTTTGGGCCTTTGCAGACTCTCACAGAGTGTTTTTCAGATACTTACTATTTTTAGTAAGTCAAGCAGACAGGGGTTACTATTTTTGGCAGGGCACCTTTTTCAGTTGGTCTTCTCAGTTTCGACCCAGTTGGATGTTTTGATGAGCGTACAGTGATTATCGGAGGATTTGATAAATATTTAAAAGATTATTAAATTAACTTTATATTATAAAGTTACTTTAATAAAATATTATAATGTTTATTAAAGGGCAAATTATAAAGTATTTAATACTTTATAATAAAGGTGAAATGTTATAATTAAATAAGTATTCATTACTTATTTAAGTGGGATGCCTTTTATTAATCTAAAAGCTTAAGTCTAAAAGAGGCGAATTTATATCATTTAAATGAATTCAAATGATTTATGAGAAAGGTCGAACTTTTGAGAAGAGGTATTTATTTCCTCAAAGAGAAATGGAAATCATTCATGACTATTATTATTTATCTTATTTTCTTTCTGAGAACATTGGGGTTTGAGAAACAAGGGTTTCTGCAAACATTGATTTTGGAGAACGTTCCCTCTTCATAATCTGGCATACTGAGGCTGTGAAGTACCAGTTGAAGCTTGTCCATCAGCATGGCTTTATCTAGAAGTCATACAGATCTTACAGTGAAGTTTACAATTCAGTTTTGGTTCTATCATTCACCGGGGAGAATCGGTTTTCAGAGATTATCTGTTGTCTGGCAAGTGGCGCACTTCCCAAGAAAGGACGGTTGTATTAACTGCTGTTGATAGGCCGTACTTGCTGCTGCAAGGGCGTTTCTTCTCCTGGCATCCCAAACACCTATCATTTCAGCCTTCCATCTTCATCATCTTGGGCGCACAGGCAAGGAGAGTTCATTTCAGCATTTATTCGTGAGGAGAGGTCAATATCTAGCTGGGCCGTACTTTGTCTTCATGCTTCCAAGCGGCTGCAATAAAAAATCAGGTTCTTTTAAAAATAATATTATCTGTTACTTCTCCTGTCTCCGAAATAACATTGTAGTTGCTCAATAATGATAATAAAATTATCCGCCATTGTTTTGGGAGTCATTTCATGCTTTATTATTTATTTATGAATTTATCTTATTTATTTCTCAAAATCGCAAATCCTTATTTGCTGCAAAAAACCACAAAAACATCAAAAAAAATTCAGAAAACCAAAACAAAACACAATAGTTTCTGTCAGTGATTGGGTTGAGAGACACCTGGTCTCATACAGTGGTATCAGAGCACAGAAATCCTGCCAGCCTATGCTTTTTCAGTTTGAAGCTTTCTTTTTAGATGCTTTTTCATGAGTAGAGATGTTATTTTCTACAATAAGGGTAGAGGAACAGGTAGAGTTGAGGATTGGACAGGTCCACCCATTCCAGAAGGTGAGACAGTATCAGGGATCCTTGGTATTCACAGGTTTAGCTCTAGTGGCAGCAAAAACAGTGTGACTACACTCATGGCGGATCAAGAGATTCCTAGAGATGCAGGGAAAGAAAAGGAAATTGCTGAGATGACAGAGGCAGAATACAGGAGCAGACATGACAACATGATGGACATGATGTCGCAGTTGATAGGTACTATGAAACAGTACACTCCGCCCCATCAGCATTATATTCAGATAGGACAGTCGAGTGGTTCGGGAGGTATAGATCAGCCACAAATGTCTGCACGACCACGGCTGTCACCAGTTGTTCACGAGCGTAGGCCTGGACAACCCACCTTTATCAGTCGGGAGGCACCACCGACTCCAGACGTAGAACAACAGGGTCACAATACCGAGTTTCAACCACAACATGGTACTTCAATGGCAGATGTTACTAGATTGTTTGGAGAGTATTCGACTTTGGCTCCCGAGATTAGGCAGTCATTGTCATTTCATGAGTTCATGGATGTGCATAAGCCCAAGGGTGGAGGTAGATTTGAGCGCAGGACACACCAGTACCAACAACCACCACAGGTGAACAGGGATCTTCAGCATGCAGTGAGCAAGATCACCTTGCCTTATTTTGATGGCTCAGATAAAAATTCAGCGAGGTCTTGGGTATAGAAATTAGACAATTACCTATCTTTGAGACCTATGCAGGAGGACGAGGCCATTAAATTCACCACACTACACCTTGATGGATTGGCGCATGATTGGTGGCATCACGGTATGTACACATTGGGTCATCACCAGGTCACTACTTACCAGGAGTTCACGAACAGGCTCATTGAGCGATTTGATAAGAAGGATCCAGAACTTTACTTCAGAGAGCTAGCACAGCTCAGACAGACAGGTAGTTTGGATGCTTATATTGGGGAGTTCCAGAAGACTACAGTTATGGTGACAAGTATTTTGAAGAGGAGACTTGTCATTCTTTTCACCGAGGGGTTATATGAGCCGATTAGAGGTTGGGTCAAGGCATTTGATCCTCCCACCCTTCAAGAGGCAATGAGAAAGGCACGCAGTATGGAGCATGCAGCACCTCGCAGCAGGTTCTCTTCGGGTTCCACGCCAAACTCAAGGCCGAATAGATCTTTTGATAGTGATAGACCCTTTGACAGGAAGAGAGATCCACCTGATCCTAAAAGAAATAATGCACCACCGTTTGACAGAGAGACATTGAATGAACTACGCAAGAAGAAGTTGTGTTTTTGGTGCAAGGCACCCTATGATGAAAAACATATATGCCCTCTTCGTCCTAAAGCCAAAAGTAACCAGATGGAGTGGTTTTATGAGGGTAAAGAGCAATCTGATCTGTCGGACCAGCAAGCTGATTCAGAACATTCAGATGATGAAAAGTCTGAAAATGATAGTGAACATGATGATGGAAGGAAACTACAGGAGGCACACTTGACTAGTCTTCAGAGAGATGGCTCCTTTAGGCTACGTGGGCTCCTAGCTGGTCAGAAAGTTATAACACTGCTTGACACAGGTGCAATACATAACTTTATAGATGCATGTTTGGTTGACAAGCATGGCATACAGACGGAAGAGTTTGAGGGCATTCAGGTTAAGGTAGCTGATGGGTACACCCTCAAATGTGATAGGAAAATAACAGATCTTCCGATGCGGCTAAACAACTATGAGTTCAAAACTGAATTCTATGTTGTTAATATGGGAGACACCGATGTGGTACTTGGAATGGCATGGCTTCACGAATTGGGTGAGTTCACACTCAATCTTCGAGAGATGGAAATGAAGTTTAAAGTTAATGGGAAGCCACATGTGATTAAAGCTATCAGGGACAGCAACTTGAGAGTTGTTTCTCACAGACGAATGGAAAGGCTTATTCGTCATGATATGGTAGAGTGGGCTGTTGAGTGTATGTTAATGCCCGCACAATAGGAACAGCAAAAGAATGAGTACCATCCCGACATTCAGGAGATAAGAATTAAACACTCTAAAGTGTTTAACGATATTCCACCAGGTAGACCTCCAGACAGAGGAACTGAACACATTATAGAGTTGGAGGAGGGCGCAAAGCCCATTATGATCACACCATACAGACATCCGAAACGCCTCAAGGATGAGATAGAGAAAACAATCAGTGAGTTGTTGGCTATGGGGCATATCAGGCCTAGCAAATCACCTTTTGCTTCATCGGTTGTATTGGTGAAGAAAAAGGATGGATCACTGTGGATGTGTATTGATTACCGTGAGCTTAATAAGCGGACTATAAAAAACAGGTATCCTATTCCCCGCATTGATGAGTTCATTGATGAGTTGCATGGTGCTATCTTCTTCACGAAGATTGATTTGAGATCCGGGTACCATCAGATTCGGATGAGGGAGCAGGGCATAGAGAAAACCGCGTTCAGGTGCCATTGCAGTCATTTTGAGTTCTTGGTTATGCCTTTCGGTTTAACCAACGCCCCTACCACTTTTCAGGCTACGTTGAACAGAGTTTTCAGTGCTCAGCTGCGGAGATATGTATTGGTCTTCTTCGATGACATTTTGCTGTACAGTAGGTCATGGGAGGAGCATTTAGCTCACTTGGATACAATACTGGGTATTTTGGCAGAGGAGTCCTTGTATGCCAAGGAGTCCAAGTGCGAGCTAGGCATGGCTGAGTTGTTGTATCTTGGGCACATCATCAATGCCAAGGGAGTCAGTATGGATCCTGAAAAGGTTCGTGCTATAGTAGACTGGCCAGTTCCAGAGAACCTTACCCAGCTCAGAGGATTTATTGGGTAGTGTGCCTTTTACAGACGATTTGTTAGTGGTTTCTCGCGACACGCCGCACCCCTTACTGATTTGACAAAGAAGGGGGCTTTTACTTGGTCACCACAGGCTCAGGAGTGCTTTGACAGGTTTAAGGTGATCATGACCTCATGTCCAGTGTTAGCACTACCAGACTTTACGAAGTCTTTTGACTTATTCTATGATGCATCGAGAGAGGGCATTGGTGCCGTGTTGATGCAGGAGAGACATCCGATTACTTTCGAGAGTAGGAAGCTTAGAGGTCCTGAGAGATTTTATAGCATCTATGATAAGGAAATGTTAGCCATTATGCATGCTTTGGCTAAATTCAGGCAATACCTGGTAGGCAGCAAATTCAGTGTGCGTATAGACCATAATAGCCTGAAACACTTCCTTGGACAGCGAGACCTAAATGAGAGACAGCAAAAATGGGTTAGCAAGTTACAATCATATCATTTTGATATCACCTTCATTAAGGGAAAATAGAATGTTGTAGCTGATGCATTATCCCGCATACCTCAGTTGAATGCCATGGCACAGATTTCCAACGATTTGAGGTACAGGATTATTGCTGAGTATGCTAAGAACCCATGGGCTTCTAGCATAGTTGATGGGACAGAGCAGGATAGTAGATATACCGTTGTGAATGACTTGATCATTTACAAGGTGCAGATTTTTCTGGTTCCTGATTCAGAGGTGAAGGATACAATTCTGAAAGCCTTTCATGATCTTCCTATGACGGGTCATCCTGGTTATTTTAAAACATATAAGCTGGTACGGGAGCGGTTCACTTGGAAAGGCCTAAAGACTGATGTGCTTCAGTATGTACGAGAGTGTTCTGTTTGCCAGCAGAACAAACAGGAACACACATATCATGTCGGGTTGCTTCAACCACTTCCGATACCAAACAGGAAGTGGGAATGTCTATCGATGGATTTTATCATGGGCTTGCCGAAGGCCCAAGGGAAGGATTGTATTTACGTGGTTGTTGATCGGCTGACAAAATATGCCCATTTCTTTCCGATCACCACTACATTCACAGCATCGCAGACTGCAGAGCTCTTCCGATTACATGGGTTGCCCCGGACTATAGTCAGCGATAGGGACAGTCGGTTCATGAGCAACTTTTGGCAGGAGTTGTTCAGACTCTGTGGAACTGAATTGACACCTAGTACCAGCTACCTGAAATATTCCGAGCCAAATTTTTTCCTTTTTTTAATTTACAAATTACAACCAATGCACTCGTTAAGGTTAGCAGCTAAACCAAAACGATGTTGAAGCAACTCTAACCAGAATGTACACCAGGATCCCGATGTGGGCAAGGTGTAAGCATTGGTCAGAGGATCTTAATCAAAATGCTTATGCAAGAACTCTAACCAAGAATGGCGCCGATGATGGCGAGCATATGGTCAGAGGGTCTTCTACACTAAGCACTGAAAAGGAACTCGACACCAAGTATGTGCTACCCAATCCAGTATGGAGTTGAGGCAACCATATGGCGGAGTATTACAAATTACAATGCTTGAGAGAAATAACTGAAATGCTGAAAGCACTCAACACCCAAAATATGCTTTTTAATCCAAAGTGGAAAAGTAGCTACCATAGGGCGGAGGAAAATTGAATACAATAGCAAATACTGAGCGTAAAGCTGAACATCACAACTATGATGAGCAAGAATAATTATACTGTCAGTACTACTGCCAGTTTACAATATGAAGGATAATATCTTGCTAGAAATGTGAATCAACATATAAATCAAGCTGCAATAATATGTATTGAACTTCCTTTACTGAATAAAAAAAATTAGATCTGAAAGTCCACTGAACAGACCAACCTCTAATTCTGATTTATGACAGTCCAGATTTCTGTGTGCACGAATAGCAGCCCTGTATTTCACAAATCCACTCACAACTTGCTCAAAACTTAGCCAAATTCCACCAAACGAATTGCAGTATGATCCTACTATGATGGCGACCAACTGAGAACACTGAAACTCTCTCAAATGACTCTAATTATTTAATGCACGAAATTCAAGGCAGATCTAAATAGTACGGCCCAGCAAGAGGGCGACTTTGCATTTAAAAATTGAAGACTCTTCTAAAAATTCTATAACTTAGGACAAAAGGGTGCCTAGCCAAGACAGAGAGAATGGAACAATACCCAGAAGCAATATTTTTGTATTTTCTGATTTACGAGTAAAAACACAAATCTGCTGTAGCTAAAATGCAAGTCTGGAGAATCTCTAATATGCAAAAATCAGAAACTAAAGAGTCACAATGCTGATTACAATGCACAAATCCCAATGAAACTCACAAAACTATACTAATTCACCACTAGTTGTTGTGTTGCAAGCAAGAAGCAATGCCCGAGCTAGGAGGCCTTCATTCCTCGAAGCAATCCAATACCATTCCGGCAAAGTAACAATACTGTAGACAAAAGATGATGAATTGAGGATCAAAGTCTGCCTTTTATAATTTTCGGTTGACTCTTCTCGAAACCCTAACCTTCTCTTAAGAGTCAAACCCTAATCCTTCAACCAATGGCGTCCTTTCCTTCTAGCTGCAATTTTGACTTTTTAATTATTAAATTATTCCTTCATTGAAGATGGCGTCCACTTTTGCTTGGGGAATAAATCTTTTAATAAAAAATATAATCCATTCCTTTAATGAGGCGCCCACCCATAAAGAACCTCTTTTAAAAACAACTTAAAGTAAAGTTGCTAGGCCAAGGGTCAATGTTAAAATATAACATTAAACATAACTTCTTCAAAATAATTCAGCTTATCACCTCAAACTGCATCCTGAGGCCAGAATCTGAATACGCCAATTGAATCAGCTAAAGAGGAAAGTCAACTGCCTGAGACCAACCTGTTTACTGCCCGGAATAGAATTTACTAAAAATAATAAATTCCTGAAGATGCTCAAAATGCCCAGAAGAACATACCACTGCGAAGCTCTCTGAAAACCCAGAAAGAATCCGCCATTGAAACAACCAACTCCGAGCAAGAACTTCCATCAAAATAGGAAACCCTAATTTTACCTTTTGACTAGCCTACGGGTCTCCGAAATAGGCCAATGGTCACTAAAAAGATCAGGCTTGAGACGGGGACATTACAGTCCGCCCTCCCCAAGATTGCTTGTCCTCGAGCAATTGCAAACCTGGATGCTGCAGAACATCATCACTCTCCCAAGTTGCATCCTCCATAGGCAAATTTTTCCACTTCACCAAGTATTCTCTGATTGTTCTTTTCCTCAAAGAACGTTCTCTGAAATCAAGTATCTCCTCTGGAATTAGAACCAACCGTCCTTCTTCATCCAAAGGTGGCAACTGTGATGAAGCAACCACATTATGTCCAAGTGCCTTCTTGAGGCGAGACACGTGGAAGACATTGTGTACTCTGCTATCAGAAGGTAGCTCCAACTCATAAGCTACTGCTCCAATTTTTCTGATGACCCTGAATGGCCCATAGAAGCGAGGTTTGAGCTTTTCAGCTCCACTCTTCTTGAGAGTAGACTGTCTGTAAGGCTGTAATCGGAGATAAACCATATCCCCAACCTCGAAAGAACGTTCAACACGCCTCTGATCAGCATACATCTTCTGCTGATTCTGTGCAATCTGCAGATTATTCTTCAATGATTTCATGATGTCTTGACTTTGCTGCAACAAGTCCTTGGCTTGAGGTGCTTTGCTATCACCAAACACCAAATCGGCAAAGCTAGGTGCTTCATACCCATAGAGAGCCAAGAAAGGAGACATCTTAATTGACATATGAAAGGAAGAATTATAATAGTACTCCCCTATGTGAAGCCACTTAACCCACACTCTTTGCTGCTCCGACACATAGTTTCTCAAGTAGCCTTCCAACCACTTGTTCACTATTTCAGTCTGTCCATCTGTTTGGGGGTGATAACTAGTGCTTGGAGTGAGCACAGTACCACTCATTCTGAAAACCTCTTGCCAAAAAGTACTTAGGAACTTGCTGTCCCTTATCACTCACAATGTTCTTTGGCAACCCATGCAGCCTACACCTCGTGAAAAAACAAATCTGCAACTTGGGCTGCGGAAAAAGAGCTGGTAATGGCGAAGAAATGAGCAAATTTGGTTAGCCTATCCACTACCACATAGATACAATCCTTCCCTTGGGCCTTGGGTAACCCTATGATGAAATCCATCGAGATGCTTTCCCATTTTTGATTGGGAATAGGAAGTGGTTGCAACAAACCAGCTGGTAGTGTATGCTCATTCTTGTTCATCTGACAAACAGGACACTCCTGAATGTAGCGGTGTACTTCTCCTTTCAATCCTTTCCAAGAAAATTTTTCTCGGATCTGCCTATATGTCTTAAAAAATCCTTGGTGACCAGCAAGCGGAATGTCATGAAATGTCAATAGAATCTTCTTCTTAAGCTTAGAATCAGCCACCAGAAAGATTCTCCCCTTATAGTGTATCAACCCCTCAACCACCTTGTACCTTTCATCATGAAAAGTACCCTCAATAATGCTGGTTGCAAACTGATTTTTGGCATAATCAGCAAGCAACATATCCCTCCAATCCGCAGTAAGCTCACACAATGAGCTAAGATGGGGTCTCCTTGACAGAGCATCAGCCACAACATTATTTTTCCCTTTGACATACTCAATGTCAAAGTCGTAAGCTTGAAGCTTACTCACCCACTTTTGTTGCCTCTCATTCAGATCCTTCTGATGCATGAAGTGTTTGAGGCTATTGTGATCAGTCTTGACCACGAACTTGTTTCCCACCAAGTACTGCCTGAACTTGGCTAATGCATGCATAATGGCAAGCATTTCCTTGTCATAGATAGAGTATGTTCTTTCAACACCCCTCAATTTTCTGCTCTCAAATACAATAGGATGTTTCTCTTGCATTAAGACAGCCCCAACTCCTTCACCGGATGCATCACATTGTAGCTTGAAAGGCTTGGAAAAATTCGGGATAGCCAGAACCGGACAAGAACTCATGATCCTCTTAAACTTGTCAAAAATAGTTTGAGCCTTTTCTGACCAACAAAAAGCTCCCTTTTTGGTGAGATCAGTAAGAGGAGCAGCATTCTGTGAGTAACCTTTTACAAACCTCCGATAAAAACCACAAAGACCCAAAAAACCTTTCAACTGAGTCAAGTTTTCAAGGGGTGGCCAATCAACTACTGCCTTGATCTTTTCAAGATCCACCTTCACTCCCTCAACACTGATTATGTGGCCAAGGTACAGTAACTCCTCCATTCCAAATTCACATTTGGATGCTTTTGCGAACAAGCTCTCCGATTCCATGATGCTAAGCACTTCCTCCAAGTGCTTGAGATGATCCTCCCAGGTCTTACTAAAAATCAAAATGTCATCGAAGAATATTAACACAAACCTTCTCAACTGCTTCTGAAAAACTCGGTTCATACATGACTGGAAGGTAGCAGGAGCATTAGTCAACCCAAATGGCATGACTAGAAACTCAAAGTGGCCATAGTGGCATCTGAAAGCTGTCTTCTCAACATCAAATCCCCTCATTCTAATCTGGTGGTAGCCCGATCTCAAATCGATCTTCGAAAAGAACTTGGCTCCATGTAGCTCATAAATGAGCTCATCTATCCGTGGAATGGGGTATCGGTTTTTGATGGTGCTTTGATTCAAAGCACGCTAGTCCACACACATGCGCATGGTACCATCCTTCTTCTTCACAAGAACCACTACTGAAGCAAAGGGGCTCTTGCTTGGGCGAATGAAACCCATCTCCAAGAGTTCCTAAATATTTTTCTCAATATCATCCTTCTGCTTCTTAGGGTACCGATATGGAGTTGTAATAACTGGTTTAGCTCCTTCCTTGAGCTCTATGATATGCTCTGAACCCCGTTCAAGTGGTGGTCCAGGAGGTAAATCAGCAAATACCTTGCTCTTCTTTGTGAGTAAAGACTGCACATCAGGAAGATAGTCTCTCTTAGTGTCAACCGGACTAGCAGGAAGGATCATACATTCTGCAGCCCACTCAACTTGATCATGACGAACCAGCCTTGCCATTCTCTTGAATGACACAACCTGAGGACCCCCATTGGACATTCCTCTTAGTACTACCCTCTTCCCATCGGATTGAAACTTAAGCTCCATAGTTTGCAGATTTAAGGAGATCTCTCCCAGTGAACACAACCATTGAATGCCTAAAACGGCATCCGTATCTCCAATGTTAACCACATAGAAGTCGTCCTTGACTTCATAGTTTCCCAATTGCATAGTCATGTTTGAGATCTTCTTGGTGCATGAGATGTGGAATCCATCAGCAACCATGACCTTGAAGCCTTCAAACTCTTCTATTTGCAGCCCCTTCTTTGCCACCACAACTTCATCAATGAAGTTATGTGTTGCCCCGGTGTCAATCAAAGCAACTATTCGCTGCCCCTTAATCATCCCTCGAACCTTGAAGGATTCATTTCTTTGAAAGCTCGAAAGTTGAGCCAAAATAACTCCACTTTCTTTTTCATCTTCAGACTCTTCTGGAACTCTTTCCATTTCACTATCTTCAAAATCAGATTGCTGGTCTGAAAAATCAGAATCACTTTCACCAGCTGAACAGTACTCAATCTGATTAAATTTAACTCCCTTTGGACAAACATGATCTTGAGACCATTTTTCCCTACACCAGAAACATAACCCCTTTCTTCTGAGTTCGTTCACTGTCTCTGGATCCAATCTTGTGACATGAGGATTATGCTGTTTGAACTCCTTGTGCTGAGGTCCCAAAGGAGGTCTTTGATGAGGTCTTTTTCCTTTATCCCCTTTGTGAAAGGGTGGATTGGATTGAAACATTGCCTTAGGAGCAGCCCACTCCATGTTTCTTGCCTTCTTCATGGCCTCCTGTAGGGAGGGTGGATCAAAAGCTTTAATCCACCCCTTGAGTGATTCCATCAATCCTTCACTGAAAAGGATCACCAATCGCCTCTCCGTGATTCCAGTGACCATGACTGAGAGTCTCTGGAACTCCGCTATGTAAGCATCAACTGTGCCATACTGCCTCAACTGCACCAATTCTCTGAAATAAATTTCAGGATCTTTTTTCTCAAATCTCTCGATGAGCCTATTGGTGAACTCATCATAAGTTGTGATAGACCGATGACCCAAGGTAACTAGGCCATGGTACCACCACTCGTGCGCCACCCCATCAAGGTGTAACGTAGCAAACTTGATCGCCTCTTCTTCTACCATGGGTCTGAAAGCTAGATAGTTATCCAGCTTCTGTATCCAAGCTCGAGCTGAACTGTTACCACTCCCGTCATAGTGTGGAAGTATAACCTTGTTGATAGCTTGATACAAGTCCCCTTGCACTGGTGTTCTTCTTTGCTCATAATGTCTCCCTTGTCCTTAATTCTTTCTTTTATGATCCATAAAGTTATTATAGGACATATCCATCTTGATGTCGTTAGGGAGAGAATCATACTCCGCACGGCCAAGCCTCAACTGCTCCACGAATGAACCATTTTCTTCAGGATCTGGCTGAGTGTTTACAGGTGCCAAGAAGGTGGGTTTCAATGGCCTGGAAGAAATATATGTGTTGTTTGAAGTATGCTGAGCAGCATGTCCATCATGCTGGTTGGAAGCACTGTGCTCTCCTCTATGCCAAGTGTTGTTCTGTGGAATGGTGTTCTGGCCCACATTCCCCATCATGAGTGATACCATATCCATTAAGGCATCCATCTTTCTTTCAAATCTCTGTCCCGGATTGATGGATCTCTCTCTTCCCTTTCCACTATCATCTCTGTTGCTGGTAACCCTCTCGTTACCCCCAACTGCCATGTCTGTTTCCTGAGAAGACTCCCAATGAGCCCTCAAGACTTCTGAAGCTGTCTAACCTTCTGGAGCCTGATAGGGCTGGAACTGTTTTCCAACCTTCTTGTCTTCCCTTGCAATGTACCTCTTTTCTCTGTCACTCATAGACAGTTTGTTCACAGGATGGCAAGATCTTGGCTTTGATACCACTGAAATATTCCGAGCCAAATTTTTTCCTTTTTTTAATTTACAAATTACAACCAATGCACTCGTTAAGGTTAGCAGCTAAACCAAAACGATGTTGAAGCAACTCTAACCCGAATGTACACCAGGATCCCGATGTGGGCAAGGTGTGAGCATTGGTCAGAGGATCTTAATCAAAATGCTTATGCAAGAACTCTAACCAAGAATGGCGCCGATGATGGCGAGCATATGGTCAGAGGGTCTTCTACACTAAGTACTGAAAAGGAACTCGACACCAAGTATGTGCTACCCAATCCAGTATGGAGTTGAGGCAACCATATGGCGGAGTATTACAAATTACAATGCTTGAGAGAAATAACTGAAATGCTGAAAGCACTCAACACCCAAAATATGCTTTCTAATCCAAAGTGGAAAAGTAGCTACCATAGGGCGGAGGAAAATTGAATACAATAGCAAATACTGAGCGTAAAGCTGAACATCACAACTATGATGAGCAAGAATAATTATACTGTCAGTACTACTGCCAGTTTACAATATGAAGGATAATATCTTGCTAGAAATGTGAATCAACATATAAATCAAGCTGCAATAATATGTATTGAACTTCCTTTACTGAATAATAAAAATTAGATCTGAAAGTCCACTGAACAGACCAACCTCTAATTCTGATTTATGACAGTCCAGATTTCTGTGTGCACGAATAGCAGCCCTGTATTTCACAAATCCACTCACAACTTGCTCAAAACTTAGCCAAATTCCACCAAACGAATTGCAGTATGATCCTACTATGATGGCGACCAACTGAGAACACTGAAACTCACTCAAATGACTCTAATTATTTAATGCACGAAATTCAAGGCAGATCTAAATAGTACGGCCCAGCAAGAGGGCGACTTTGCATTTAAAAATTGAAGACTCTTCTAAAAATTCTATAACTTAGGACAAAGGGGCACCTAGCCAAGACAGAGAGAATGGAACAATACCCAGAAGCAAAATTTTTGTATTTTCTGATTTACGAGTAAAAACACAAATCTGCTATAGCTAAAATGCAAGTCTGGAGAATCTCTAATATGCAAAAATCAGAAACTAAAGAGTCACAATGCTGATTACAATGCACAAATCCCAATGAAACTCACAAAACTATACTAATTCACCACTAGTTGTTGTGTTGCAAGCAAGAAGCAATGCTTGAGCTAGGAGGCCTTCATTCCTCGAAGCAATCCAATACCATTCCGGCAAAGTAACAATACTGTAGACAAAAGATGATGAATTGAGGATCAAAGTCTTCCTTTTATAATTTTCGGCTGACTCTTCTCGAAACCCTAACCTTCTCTTAAGAGTCAAACCCTAGTCCTTCAACCAATGGCGTCCTTTCCTTCTAGCTGCAATTTTGACTTTTTAATTATTAAATTATTCCTTCATTGAAGATGACGTCCACTTTTGCTTGGGGAATAAATTTTTAATAAGAAATATAATCCATTCCTTTAATGAGGCGCCCACCCATAAAGAACCTCTTTTAAAAACAACTTAAAGTAAAAATGCTAGGCCAAGGGTCAATGTTAAAATATAACATTAAACATAACTTCTTCAAAATAATTCAGCTTATCACCTCAAACTGCATCCCGAGGCCAGAATCTAAATACGCTAATTGAATCAGTTGAAGAGGAAAGTCAACTGCCTGAAACCAACCTGTTTACTGCCCGGAATAGAATTTACTAAAAATAGTAAATTCCTGAAGATGCTCAGAATGCCCAGAAGAACATACCACTGCGAAGCTCTCTAAAAACCCAGAAAGAATCCGCCATTGAAACAACCAACTCCGAGCAAGAACTTCCATCAAAATAGGAAACCCTAATTTTACCTTCTGACTAGCCTACGGGTCTCCGGAATAGGCCAACGGTCACTGAAAAGATCAGGCTTGAGACGGGGACATTACACTACCATCCACAAATAGATGGGCAGACGGAGATCGTCAATAAGTGGGTGGAAGGATACTTACGGAATTATATAGCTGGACAACAGAAAGCTTGGGTGAGGTGGATATACCTTGGGGAGTATTATTATAACTCCACCCATCACATGACTATACAGATGACACCTTTCATGGCATTATACAGGTACGTGGCGCCCGATTTGGTGTTGAGTGATAGCAGAGTGCCCAGCGCAAGGAATATGTTACAGGATCAACAGGACATTTTGAGGTCTCTCAGAGATAATATTCAGAGGGCACAGAATCAGCAGAAATAGTATGCTGATCAGAAAAGGGTTGAGCGTTCTTTTGCAGTGGGTGACATGGTGTATCTCATGTTACGGCCAGACCGACAGTCCACTATGCGGAAGAGTGGTGCAGAGAAACTGAAACCTCGTTACTATGGTCCATTTCGAGTCATCAGATGAGTGGGCGAGGTTGCATATGAGTTGGACTTACCGGCGGATAGTAGGGTTCACAACGTGTTTCACGTTTCACACCTGAAGAAGGCATTGGGTCAACATGTGATACCCTCTCCAGTTCTGCCACCCCTTGATGATGAGGGGAAGTTGATACTAGTACCTGAGGCCATCCTCGAGGTTAGAGAGAGACATCTTAGGAGGCGGGTGATCAGGGAATATCTAATCAAGTGGAGAGATTTGCCAGTGGAGGATGCTACATGGGAGTCTCAGGAGATTTTACAACATCCAAAGCTGAGATTGCTTGAGGACAAGCAATTTCAGGGAGGGTGGACTGTAATGTCCCCTTCCTAGACAGTGCAGCTGGTTCAGAGGTTAGCCTATCATTCTGATCCTCGTAGGCTGACAGACAGGTATAGAGGATCACCTAAGGCAGTCTCCTACATTTGAGAACCTTACTCCATCAACTAATTTGGGTTTGGGCCTTTGCAGACTCTCATAGAGTGTTTTTCAGATACTTACTATTTTTAGTAGGTCAAGCAGACAGGGGTTACTATTTCTGGCAAGGCACCTTTTTCAGTTGGTCTTCTCAGTTTCGACCCAGTTGGATGTTTTGATGAGCATACAATGATTATCGGAGGATTTGATAATTATTTAAAAGATTATTAAATTAACTTTATATTATAAAGTTACTTTAATGAAATATTATAATGTTTATTAAAGGGCGAATTATAAAGTATTTAATACTTTATAATAAAGGTGAAATGTTATAATTAAATAAGTATTCATTACTTATTTAAGTGGGACGCCTTTTATTAAATTAAAAGCCTAAGTCTAAAAGAGGCGAATTTATATCATTTAAATGAATTTAAATGATTTATGAGAAAGGTCGAACTTTTGAGAAGAGGTATTTATTTCCTCAAAGAGAAATGGAAATCATTCATGACTATTATTATTTATCTTATTTTCTCTCTGAGAACATTGGGGTTTAAGAAACAAGGGTTTTTGCAGACATTGATTTTGGAGAACGTTCCCTCTTCAGAATCTGGCATACTGAGGCTATGAAATACTAGTTGAAGTTTGTCCATCAGTGTGGCTTTATCCAGAAGTCATACAAGGCTTACAATGAAGTTTACAATTCAGTTTTGGTTCTATCATTCACCGGGGAGAATCGGTTTTCAGAGATTATCTGTTGTCTGGCAACTAGCGCACTTCCCAAGAAAGGATGGCTGTATTAACTGCTGCTAACAGGCCGTACATGCTGCTGCAAGGGCGTTTCTTCTCCTGGCATCCCAAACGCCTATCATTTCAGCCTTCCATCTTCATCGTCTTGGGCGCATAGGCAAGGAGAGTTCATTTCAGCATTTATTCGTGAGGAGAGGTCAATATCTAGCTGGGCCGTACTTTGGCTTCATGCTTCCAGGCGGCTGCAATAAAAAATCAGGTTCTTTTAAAAATAATATTATCTGTTACTTCCCTTGTCTCCGGAATAACATTGTAGTTGCTCAATAATGATAATAAAATTATCCGCCATTGTTCTGGGAGTCATTTCATGCTTTGTTATTTATTTATGAATTTATCTTATTTATTTCTCAAAATCGCAAATCCTTATTTGCTGCAAAAAACCACAAAAACATCAAAAAAAATTCAAACAACCAAAACAAAACACAGTAGTTTCTGTCAATGATTGGGTTGAGAGACACCTGGTCTCTTACACTATTTCTCATTACTACCATATAGTCATGCAATTTATTACTCAGCCTGATCGCTATTCCTGATTATTTCTTTATACTTAATGCAATATGTCTGGTCACTGTTTCTGAATATACACTAACTACTCATGTGCCCATTCTTTATGCTGGTCACAGACTGTATTAGAGCACCCAGTCTGTAGTTATAAATATATAAATCTCCAATAATCAATGATCTCTATGATGACTTTCAATTCCCTTCATATAGCATTTGATGTGAGAAGTTGTATTGATTCAAATAGGGATGTCCTTTTGAATGGACATGTCCCTTAATTTCTGTCTTGGCTAACAATAACAAATCGATGCCTCTTTTAAATGAACCAATGCTTGTTATATATTTACTTTTAGTCACTTCCTTGTTTACTTTAATCACTACTTCGAACCTGATTGCTGCTCCTAAAATATATTCACTGCCCTTTATAACATTATCGCTGTATTTGGCATGATTCTGTCTTCTATATTTAATCCGATATATTAATGAAGTTGTGACTATTTAGTCAATGCCTGATTGAAATGATTTGTATCTCCTGTGTTAGCATATTAATGTCTTCACAATAAGGAAACTCTTGGGCTGACAAGTCTGCTGGATGCGATTTCTTTGGCACTTGAACGGGGGTCATTACAAGTTGCTACTCAAATGCAAATGCAAGTACAATAACAAACCAATTGCAATCTAATAAAACTACTGCAAGGCAAGTACTTCAAATATATGTACCAATTAAAGTAGCAGATTTATTACAAAGTATTTAAAACTCAAAAATGCTATAACTAATATTACAACAAGACACACGCCTTTTCAAATAATGTATGGTCAAGAAGCAATAGTCCCTGGCGAGTACATGGTACCAAGCCTAAGGATTGCAATGGTGAATTGACTAGGTGATATGGAAAGTCGAAAAGAAAGACTATTCTAATTAAATAAACTTGATGAGAGATGAGTACTAGCACAATGGCCAACAAAGGGGATGCAAAAGCAATGGAAGTATTGGCACAACAAACAACTTCAACGAATGAAGTGCCAACTTGGCCAATTAGTTCTAAAATACAACAATCGTAATGAAATAAAACTAAGTAACTTCGAGGTAAGGTGGTTGGGACCCAAATAAGAGAAGTTTTGGGGAATGGAACCATAAAACTAGAAAACGTAGATGGTACCTTAATGAAAGAGAGCATTAATGAGTGATGCAAGAGGGTACCCCCCTCTGCTAACCAACTCAAAACACAATAACAATTCTCATAGGCAAACTCTACCCAATTTCAACATTCAACAAAATAACGATTGCAACAAACTCTCATTTTATTAATTTAGCTCAAATTCAAATACATACAATTCAATACTCTCCAACTACTATTTAATCCAGTGTTCCAGTTTATCAATTCTTTATCCTTTTATTGCAAAATTTTCCCAGTGCAACCTTCTTCACTCTCTTTGATCATCACTCACTTTCCTGAATCACAACCAGCCATGGTTGTTCCAATTCATATTTATTTATCTGGTTTGAAACTTCTTTGTGGCACGCCCCTACACACAACTTCCATTCAAGTTAAAATTTTCACTCCTTCATGGCACGGACTACCAACAATCTCCTATTTGCATTCATTAATCTAAGCTAGGCACTCTCTACCAATCTTCACATGCCCCTCCAATCGGCCTGATCCCTCTTTATCTTTACGTCATCCCTAACTTCTCATCTATGCGGGCTCCCTTCATTTCCACGCTCTATCTGCCTTTTATATAGCTTATCGACCTTTTCATCAAGGATATCGGCCTTTCCCAATCGGCCTACTCACTTCTCTTTTCTTTAGTGCGCCCTATCAAACTCTTCTGATTGCTTTTCTTTTCCTGGCAATCCTTTCTTCTAGGTTGCATGCCAACTCCTTCACACATGCACTTCACTCTTTCCCTCGCGCCCCCTCTTCCTATCTCCCTCATTGTGTTGTTTTTAAAATCTGCATTTATTACCTTCTCTGTGAGGCGCTATCCCTCTATTCTCTCTTGAAACAAATGAAATCTCCTACGTTTGGGTGCAATTTTCTTGTCTCTTTTAGCTTTCCAGATCATAATTTGTAAAATAAATCCATGAAAACTCTTTTGCCTGCATCCCTCCACTTTTTCAATCAACCCCTTCGTATTCTTAACTTGGCGCATTTTGTTCTTGTTTTAAATCTGCATTGCAAACAAAGTCAAAATGCCTACTTCTACCCCATCACATTCCATCACTTGGTCTGCGGGCATGAGAAGAATAAAATCTCCTTTCACCGGCCACTACACATTCACATCTGTCCAGATTTTAACTTTATGCCTCTTTTCACTTGATTGACTCTCCATATGCCTATCGGCCTCTCATACACCTTTTCATTTTCTCTGTTCCAATAGCTCCTTCATTCCAAAATGTGTTTCATTTTATTGCATTTTAAATCTGCATCTTTTTAAACTGCCCCTTATTCCTATTGGGCTTCCTATATGTTTTTCCATGGTGTGGGAAAAATCGTGCTCTTTTAACTTCCATTTGTCATTTATTCAAAACAGAATGCCCTCTTCATACTCACGACCCTCCAATCTATGCTTTCACATTTGCATATATGTCGACAAAGTGATGGCAACAACAACATCCCACAATCATCACAGTAAAGACAAAATTTCTTTGAGGCATTCTCACAAACAGTTCATGTGCTCGATCTATGCTTTCACATTTCGCATATGTGTCTATTAGGCAGCCACCGTCACATGTCTATTTACTTGCTCTAATGTCATGGTGAAGTCGAAGAATTTAAGATGTTTAGGCAATGCAAAGAGAGAACCAAACAAACCAAAATTGAAAGCAAACCGCACAATATTTTTGGGTGGTGTTGATCGCCTATCCGCCCGTGTGCTCTTGCACCAACAAGTCTAAATTGAAGTTGTACAGAGAAAGAAAAGAGGCCACCCTCGCAATCAATATGTTGGATTGGATGGCTAGGGAGAACAAAGCAGTTGATAAGAATGAATTAATACTAGAAGAAAAGCCTATCATCAAGAAACTTGATGGAGTTAGCATAGCCCAAACGCATCCCCATTTGACAAATTGTTTGTTCAAGCCACCAGCCAAATGGAGATTACATGCACCATATTCAAGAGAGAGAATGGGATACATTAGCTATGAATTGAACTCATATGAGGCATGCCAAAACCAAGACAATGACAAGATAAAGACGAAAAATAGTTACCAACCAATGGAAGAAAATATGGATCAAGATGATGAACACAACCCCAATCTGCAACCAATAAAGATGGTTGAGTACTACATGGTGGCAAAGCAATAAGGTTATGGTGATTTCATAAGGGAGTATGCAGAGGAGCACAATTTAAAGCCACCACCAATAATAATGCCATGCACAAACATACTTTGGCGAGTGATACACAATCCTATAGCCAACCAATTTGTACAAGGAGATGAAGTCAGAAGGTGCCAATAATGATGGTGAAGATTTATCAATGGCTGCCAAAAAATGAATGAAGGTATGGTCGATCAGATTTTTCAATTGAAATATATCAGGACATGTTGTGAACATGAATGTTATAAATTACCATATGAATTTTGTATGCTAAGGCACGAAATTAAAATAAAACCACAACTAAGGTTATAAGGCTGAAAAAGGCCATCAAAAAATAAAGAGAACTTAGAGAGAAAAAAGAACAAATATAATATTAAAAATTAAATACAAGTGAAAATAATGAAAAAGCAAGGTACAAAGTACAAGTTCATTTAACGAAGGGAAAAAGCTCATCGTAGAGAAGTGTAAAGTACACTCAATGAAGGGAATGAAGCATTTATTTCTTGCTCACATCATACAACCTTTGCAAGTGGTATGCTTAAGGAATTCATCATCCAAAACACCATGCAGACTTTTACAAATTGTAGCATACAACGAGAGTGTGGCATTCCCACCATATAGTCTTCACCAGTTTATAAGGTATGACACTTACTACCTACTCACATTGTACACAATGCATCTGCTCACACCGTACGACATTCAACCCTCCATAATGTATGGCCAAAACAATTAGCAACTCAACATAATGTACAGCGGGTGTATGGTCCTCATACCATACAACTTGCATATAGTGTATGACACAAACAAAAGTTCCATGTTTGCATCATACAGATCACTCATAACTCCACCGCAAAGCCAACCACAGTGTTAATCGTATGGCTTAAAGACAGCAATTTATCCATCGTACGGCTTAGGGGAAGCAATTTATCCAACGTACAGCTTGGGGTATGCAATTCAATCATCATAGAAAACCCCATCCACATCACAAGAAACCATTCAACCTTTGCTTTGTATGGAAAATTGGGAAGTATATAGTACAACCTCAATTCAATTTTTATATTGTACAGCTTGCTCATTCAAATTTGTGCATTATACAATCTTCCAAGTGCAACTTCTTTAGAGCACAGCCAACAAAACTTCACAGACTATGGAGATTTTTTGCAAATAATGTAAGGCAAATTGTTTGTATTGTACAACGGTTGAAGGTTGCATTGATATGTATAGTGCCTATACGACCAAATCCTTATTTTAAGGAAAATTGGGCTACGTGGGTAAAATTGTACATTGAAAAAACCCAACAAACATTCATAAATGACATGGAGGAATAAAGGGAAAAAAGGAATAGAATACTACAAGCCGAAGATTCAAGCGGGATATAAGGAAGTAAAGGGAAAGAGATAGCCATCATCAAAGGAAGAAAACATAATTGATTATGTTTCCTAGGAGAGCTTGATAGCCACTGAATGCAAAACATGGTGACATGATAATCCAACGGATCATCCATTTAAGATAGCATTATAGCACGTTCAGGTAGATAAGGTTGTCTATCTTTCATTTTTTACCTATCATGAATTTGAAGCATATGTAAAACTCATGGTAGCCAACTACAACTGGCAAGAAAATAAATTTGTTATTGAATATATGAATTGCTCCATCACCATCTCCTTCCTGCCGACAAACTTCTAGAGAGTTATTGGTACACCATGTTTTGGAGAAGTTGTATCCTAACTAGCTGGAAAAATAACACCATGACAAAAGGAAGCATCCATTAGAAAGCTATGTAGAACATACACAAAAGGAAAAAGAGACCATTTGGCATGTAGGAAATAGAGGGCTCAAAAACCATTTGTTAGCAAATGATGAATGGCGATGTATAATGGATTTGATTAAATGCAGGCTGACGGTGCTAGACGAGCATCGGATATTTTTGTGGATGGTCGATTATATGATTGGCCTAAGCAAAGGGAAAGTGTACAGCTAGGCAATGTTCTTGTCATAACACATATGAGAGTTCCTATCATTATTGTATAAGGCCTTTTATATGACACAACATGCTATCACCCTATTTCTTGATGTCATTTTCACCCAAGTTCCTACACAGAAATTGGGCAAGTTTCAACCATATTCTACATATGACCCTTCCTAGCCGACAATGTTTAGATGGACCTAATTGGGTATACAAGCGTAGGAGGAAGTCAAAAATACATGGAAGAAATGAAAACACATGGACACATCGGGTGAAGCAAAGGATAGCAACAAGGAAGAATATGAACAAGTTACCTTGACAACGTCTACATTGGGCACTACACTTGGGGATATTCTTTCAGCCAAAGATATCTCTACAATTGTCAAAGCCATAGTCAGGGCTCACTCCCCAATTGCACAAGATCTTCTTGCCGCAAAGATCATTTTCGTGGTCAATGGCATTCCTGACATTATTGCTGCAGCACTTCCAATCGCCTTTCCAGATATCTCTGAGCAAGATGATGGATGGGGACAAGGGGAAGCTTCAGAGCAAATTGATAGCTGGTTGAAGCTATTAGAAGCTCTAATTGAGATAAAGAATATCGTCCACTAGGCCCTCCATAGAAACTTGAGCAACTTGTAGTGGTTCAACCCCCTATTGAGAGTGTTCAACCATGCACTCCCCAGGAGATGACACAAAGCATTGAATGTAAGGACCTACCCTAAATTGGTATACAATTTTTTCGATTTCATGATCCAATTTGCATGTAATGTGCCCCTTAGTTTTTTCTCAATGTTTTCACCAACACAAACCAGCACTATGCCAAATGTTAGTGTTAGCTCCACAAGATAATCAAACTGAATTTAACCTTCGCCAAGAATGTTCACCAAGATCCTTTGAGAGGCAAAGTGATAGCATATGGGAAGGGGTCATTAGCAACCAAACTGAAAAGAAGAGCAATGCTAAATTGAAGCAAGCGGTGATCCGACCATATGAGATCCACACTACCACTTGTTCAACGGGGGGAAAATAATTACAATGAAATACAACTCATCTGCTATTAGCAGGCATCCACTCAACAGTGGGGATTCACCACTTAAGCAGTGGGAGAGATATAAGAGTTACAATTATTTATTTCTCCACACTGACGGTAAACCATCTAGGGGTTATGATGTTTGAGAATAAACACAAGTAATGCAGCAAATAAAGGACTGGAACAGTACTACTGTTTACAGTCTTACAATGCCAAAAATCTGCTAATTACAAATGTTTTTGCTTTAGAATCAAAACTAAATGAAAGGAGATGATTTCTCCAACTTCCAATCTACTCAAATATTGAATTACAAGCCAAAATCAGAAGTATTGTCAATCTGATATAATGAACCAGCAAACTGTAATTTTCAACCAGCAAATACAACACACCAAAATGCTCACCAATTCTTCAAAACTCCTCTGAAAGACCTGAAACAAGTTGCAAATGCTTCTAAGGAGGAAGGTGCCTAATTCCCAATCAAGAAACCACATCAAAAGCTTGCATATTTATTGTGCACAAATTCCAAAGTAAACCCTGCAAGGTACGACTTTCCCACAACAAAATTAAATTCAGTCTAACAGCTGCAAACCAAAATCTACTTCAGTTGTATGATAACCAGCAATACAAAAACTGAAAATGTCACCAAAATTCGCCAACATTGAAGCACAATCTGCTAGTCTGGATGAGAAGCAGCCATAATTAACTAGCTGTTATCTTTCAAACACGAAATTGGTTCTTAGCTAGGAGGTATGCATTCCTCGAAGCCAAATTCATGAAGTCATTTCGACAACATAACAATAGCATAAACAATGGATACTAAATGAATGAGCAACGACCTTCTTAAATAGAACTTGAGGTGACTGTTGGCTTTCCATCTTTCCTCCAAAAGGGATGCCCAACTCCTTTTTGGCAATTATTTAAATTTTAATTCACTTTTCCTTCCTTCATTTTGGCATCCAAAACACATGAGGAGATAATTAACATTTGAAATATTAAAATATCTCTTAGTGAGGTGTCCACCCTCATGGTCCCCCTTTTAAAACAATATTAAGTCATTGTGCTAGGCCAAGGGGTCAAAATCACATTATAATAATTATATAATGAGGTGTCCACCCTCATGGTCCCCCTTTTAAAACAATATTAAGTCATTGTGCTAGGCCAAGGGGTCAAAATCACATTATAATAATTATATGACTTAAATAAATTATTTTACCAAAAAGGCCTCAAAATGTTGAAAGCCAAATATGCTCCAAACTGCACTGCTTGAAATGGAAACTGAACTGACTGAGGATGCTACTTCCCCAAATAGCACTGCCAAAAATAGAGCTTACTAAAACTAGTAAACTCTGAAAAGTTGCCCAATGCCTTTGCATGACATATCACTGCGAAGCTCTCTAAAAATCCAAAACTCCACCAGACATGCATCAGAAACTCATACATGCAAACCTTCAAGAATGCATCAGAAACCTCCTATAAAATAGTAAACCCCAATTTGCACTTCTGATCAACCTACAGATTTCCAGAAATAGACTATCAGTCACATAAGAGCGTATGGCCAAAATGGGGACATTACATTGCACCAATATATCATCATACAGTTATCTGACTACTGTTTGAACTTAAGTTCAGTTTGTCTCCACTAGAAAAGTAATCGTTTATCATAGTCTTGACAAAAATTTACTCACAACTTCAAATACATGATCATATTGTAAGAGAGGGGGACCAACCACGTAAAGGCTACAGGTCGCAGAGAACCGAGAGTGGAGGGCTGCCCTAACTTGCCTCACTCTAAAGGGGTGTTTTGGATAGAGGCCGAGAATGATGAGGATTATAAAGTTCTTCTATCACTCTTCAAACCCGCAATTCAAGTTTAGGCTAGGTGAGCTAGTTTTTGGAGTCGATACTACACCTCAGATAGCTCTTTGTTTGAGGATGGCAGTGCAGTTCTGGGATGACAGCATGGCAAGTTGGTGTCTCTCTGGCGCATTGGCGTTCGTATGGATAGAAAGCAGGGAGTACAATATAAACTACCTAACAACAAACTAACAACCTAGCTGGTTGTTCTTAAATGAACAAAACAAAATGATAAGATACGAAAAGTATAAACGAAGATGATAAAGTAGATAGATGAAAGCGAGGGTGACGAAAATCATCTCACCAATGTGACAGTTCACCAACTAGCTCCAAATGCACGTTCACCTACACATAGAAAGAGGGGAAAATGGTTGGGTTTGTATAGGGGTTTGCCTCAGTCAGACCCCCGTTTTGGTGTTTCCACCTCCACGGACAACCAGATAGCAACGAAGTAGAAATATGCGATAAAGAAGTAAAGAAAGTAGAAGTTGTAATAAACACTACAAAACAGTATAATGCTACTCAACCAAATCACAAAGGAGAGGGGCAAGACATTACCACCTCCACCCAAAATCTCACTAGCCAATGGAGGAGAAAGTGAACTTGGCAAGGTCACCACAGCCTCAACTGTGATGAAGGGAGGTCTCGCAAGACTCCAAGTCCACGCTGCTATGGCTTGCTTCACACTCGTTATGTGGATTTGATGGACTGTTGTTGCTGCAATGGAGTGTTGAAGTGCTACTTGAGAGTGAACAAGATGCTAGGAAAATGAGGTTGAATTGCTAAAAGCCTGAATTGAAGTGATGAATTTGAAGGAGAATGAGGAAGAATAAGGCATTCTCGGGTTGGTTGGCCGAAGAGGTATGTTACAACTCGTCCCCAATCGGGAATGTAACGCCTCTGCCAATTTCAGACGCAAGAATCCATCAAGGACGGCAGTGCGCCGCGTTGACGTCTATGCGTCGTGCACGCGTCCCCGACAAATATTCTCCCACCGACACAACAAACAAATGCCAAGTGGAAGGAAGGCAGTTGGGTGATGTGGAATTTCACCTTCAGATTTGATTTTCTAAGGTATGTGTGAAAGGGGAATTTGTGTAAGGGGTGCAAATTCACTCCTATACACACACACACACACACACACACACACACACACACACACATATATATATATATATCATCTTTATTAAAGCATTTGTAGCTATTTCCATGTAATAAGAGCTTGACTAATTAAACACTCAACTCAAAAAATTCAATAACCACAACTCTAATGGCATAGCACATAAACAATATTAATTTATTGCTGACCTGTAGAGTGAACATATAATATCCCTTGTAACTACTCACTCCAGCAATGTTTGGCTCCACTATAGTCTACGATAGTATTGAATTCTCCAGTCTAGCGGCAACTTTAAGAATATGCTCTCAAATTGAAAGGTGAAGACAATTTGATCATTGATTTATTTTTTCTTTAATTCCAGCTATCACTTTCTTTTATTACTGCAAAATAGCTTGGAAAGTAAATTGACGCCAAGCTTATTCTTTATATAGCCTAGAAACTATGCGGCTCCTCAAGTAATGTCGATTTCCTTTAGCTATTTCAGCAGGTTTGATATGACACCACTTCAAATAGAAAAATGTGACTCACCAAGAAGATATATGACTATCAAATTCTTCCTTCTCACAATTAATATTAAACTTCTCACTAAGCAATGTCGCGATTCCTTTTTACCTGACAGGTCTAAGAGAGCTAAAAAACTTACACCCCGCTACAGTTTCTTCTTTCCTCATATCCTTATTACGCCTAAATATTAACACTGCCATAAAAAAACTCTGAAGGCTCCTTAAGATTAAGTGTGGCATCCTCTAATTAACTTCGATCAATCATCCTCCACGATTTTTCCGAAATCAATTTAAATGAGCAGCCAACATAAAGAAATAGAAGCGGCCTTCTATAAGTCGACTTTAATTCATTTAATCCTCGCCGAGCTCCTTGAAACATATACTTGAGCAATTCTTATGTAGCGGTAGCACTAGAATTTTACGCCGATAGAAATTCAATTCGTTCATCTCTTAAATAATCCCGTCCTCGACAATAGAATGATCAATGCTCAATTATAAAGTGCCTAACTCAAATTCTCTTTACGGCTCTTAAGAAGATTTGACGGATGAATATTGAGTCTCAGTAATTCAAAAGCACGCAACACTGGATGACTGATACTCCATAAATATATTTGTGACTCACGATCTCTTCCACTATATCACCCCTATCAAACTCATTCGTCCTTATGCATTTTAACCGACTCCCTAAGAAATTCCTTCTTCCACGAAGGGTGCGGACCATAGAATCTGCAACGGCAGTTCAAGGAGACGTATCCTCATTTTTAACAACAGTTGATCCTTATTTTTTATTTCCATGATCCCAAATACACGTGTTCATTCATACAGAGCCTATTTAAATGAATTTCTTCATTAACTTGCTGCAATTCCAAGAGGTTATGCATAAGCTATGATGCAGAGGATTATTCAATTTCTCCCACGCTCTTTAATAGCAGCTCACCGTATAAAATGTTGTTCATCTTTAGATAATTTCCATACAGTATTCTCAAATTAATCCACAATCTTTGATTTAACTTGATAGAATTAATTTATTCAAGTGACTCCACCATTGTTACTCTGTTTATATACTTGCAAAACACTTATGGACTAATTTCTCGGATATAAAATATACATATAAATTACTCAGCAATTAACAATGGCTCAACACCAATCTTATATAAACACTCTGGTATAAACTCTGATAACCTTGCAAACCTCCAACTCTGAATTCTCTTCAATCTTTGAAGTTTGTCTCTCTAAAGATTTTACCAAACTTCACACATTTAAGTCCAAGCGAGAAACCTGTACGGTTTTCTCCAGCTATCAGCCAGGGTGGATAATCTCACCACCAGAGTTGATCTTCTCTCAGAAGGTTTCCGTCCTCCAAGAGGGTGTGGGTGAACTCATATTCAAGCAACAAATTTTCTTCTCCAAATTCCAAATCCAACATAGCTGCAAATTGCCCTCCTCAGATCTTTTATTCCTTCCTCTTTTTAACTCCTTTTATCTTCTTGTCTTCTCATCTTTTTCTCCATCTTTTAATTTTAATCTTTTAAGAATTCATCCAAAATATAACTTAATTAATTCAATTTAACTTTTCTAACATTTAAGTTACTTTTATACCACTAATTTAAGTTCTCTTTTAATTTACCCTTTTCGACGACTTAAATTAATTATTTAATTTTATGCTGACACATAAAAATTGGGGACATTACATTGAACCCCTTCAGCCCTTGCAAGAAGGCAATCCTTCCACTATACAAGAGCAACCCATTGAGGTACCAAAGGAATCGCCTATTCAAGATGATGATTCCAATAGCCTTGAGGAAATCACCATTCAAATCACTAGGCTCGATCCAAAGATCCCCTTAGGTACCATTAAGAGGTATGTGTAGGAATTGGAGACAATGGTTACAGTCATACAAGAGGTGGTGGACATTTCCAAGTGAATGGGTAACACTCATTCTCCCTTGGCCTTGCAAGAGGCCCATCACATATTGAAAAGTTCATGGAGGAAGGATGTCAAAAAGAGTTCAAAAGAATCTTCCTAACCAAAGGATGGCCCGTGAACCAAACTCCAGAAATCAAAACGGCTTGGCAAAGCTATGAGGATAGCACCTTCCTTTGGAGGGATGGATGGTAAGGTGTTGGAAGCTCTCTATGGCTTAGAAACCATATTTAGAGAAGTGTTTTATTTGCTGCAGAACCATTTGATTTCCCACACTCAGCTCATGGAGCATGTGGATGAAACCATGTGGATTTCTTTGCAGCTATATGTGGAAGCGAATGAGCTCACACAAAGATTCCAAGACCAATTAGCACAACAATCATGCCTCACTAAAGTGGAGAAGACTAAAGTGTCAACAAAGGAACAAGAATTGAATGAGAAGAATGAACTATTGATATAGAAGGGCAGCCAAATTGCAAACAAGGATAAGCAGCTCGCAAAATTACAGTTGGAAAATGATAGAAACAAGCGCCAGTTGGCTAAGGAAATTTAACTAGTAAAAACAACTTGAGAGCAAGAACTCCTAGCAGCCCACCATCTAAAGCTTTGCGCAAAGGAATTATAAAGATTATAGAAAAACATATCCCAACAATCCAATTATTTTTCATAATGTTCATTCCCCCTATTTTGTTTTTCAATTGTCTAGAAGACGACTTTCTTTTTGGGGGGGTTCATGTAGTTAACAAAATAATTATTTTAGTTTTTGTATTTAGTTCATGAATGTAAACAGTTGGTAGTTCTCAACAACTGTTAGCCACTTTATATACCCCTATTGTAATTGAGAGCAAGTACTGCAAGCATATGGAATTTCCTTGGAAAACTTGTGAAAGCTATGAAAGAAATATATGATACATCATTGTGCAATTATGGTTATGAATTCCTATAGTTTTGGTATTTATTATATTGTTTACTTTGTGATAATTGGATAAGTAGACCTAGGCAGTAAACAATCTCCACTTGTTGTGCATGTTTGGGAGACAATAAAATGCAACAAAAATCATATTGGTTTAGGCTATACAAGTGTTGTGAATTTTCATATGCCAAAATATTCCAAACTAATCAAATTTGAGTCTTCACCTATTGGTCATCCTTGTTTAATTGACGAGTTGCCATGTCAATCAAAATCAACTTGCACTAAAACCCATAAAGTCCAAACTTGTCCTTGTGAACATCAAGGACATACCTCCAGTGATTGTTTTGATCTTCACCCTTGTCTATCATGTGGTCAACACACACATACAAAAAAGAAATGTTATATGAAATACCCACCTACCAATTTAATGAGGAATATGCATTTTGGATGGATAAGTCATTCTAGATAGCAAACTGAGCCCCGCCTTCTGTCAAAATCCTATAGGAGAGCTCAATGCACAATTTTAGATGATGGCACATCTAGTCTTGATGCAAATATTGTCGATCTAGTTGATAATAACCTCAACATTACTAATAGTGTTAAGAAATGGTGTGAAAGTCTATTGAGCTTGTCTACTCCTAATGTGGCTGCTACTATTGATTCAATTGATGATGAGCTAAGCATTGCAGATACAAGTACTAATATTATTGATCAACAACCTACTAAGAAAATTGTAGAGTTGCGCTCAATTCCCACAAAGGATAATTATGCTCTCAATCTTTTGGTGTTGATCAAAACAATAATTTTTTGTACCCATGATTTCCAATTGGGATATTGATAATGTGCATACTAAGACTTCCACATATTCATCTCAATATAGATTATTTGAGGCCATGGTTATTGCCTCTTGTTGACCATACTTTTGATGAACACACAATCGTACTGAGAGGGGAGGGAGGAGGGGACGGGGTGAGGGGTGAATCAATATAATACAAGTTTTTATCTTTTAAACTAACAACCACAATAATATCAATTGCACAATATCATTCACATAAGATCTAACAATTAAGCAACACAAGAAGAACACACAATTTACATAGAAATCCTTACGGGAGAAAACCACTGCAAAATATTGCTTAAGCCTTATATGAAATTCTTTTACAAACTTCGTAAGCTCCAACCCAAGAGACTCCAATCCCCTCAATTTGTAGGTACCAACCTACAGGAGACACCAATCCCCACAATTCGTAGGTACCAACCTACTAGAGGCACAAATCCCCACTGCTAAGCACCAACTTATTGAGAGAGCAATCTCTCCTTTAGGAAGCATCAACTTCCACAACAAAGTTCCACCTTTTGAATGTTGCTTCTTTAATGGATGATGTACATCTGATTTCCTTTCACAAACTCTTCTTGTAAATGATATATTCTTCACAAACTCAATGCACATGATTTCATATACCTTCCTCTTTTAAATCTGCAAATATTCTTCTTCACAAATCTTCCATAAGCTCCTCTTTTAAATCTTCCATATACTCTTCTTTACAAATCTGCCATAAACTCCTCTTTAAATACTTCTATGTATAAATCTGATGTATATTCCTCTTTTAAATCCTCATATGCAGATTTTCTTGTGCAAGACTGATTTGTTTCTTTCTCCACACACATCCACTTCTCCACATTTGCAAACTTTCTTTTATATCATCCAAGGAGGGCGACTTCATTCAAACAGCACAACCAATCACAAAGGAGGCAATTGTTTGTTAAACATGGACCTTTTCATTACACACTTAAATGAGATGATTTTGCCCTTATTATGGAGCGCTTCATTAAGGGGTCGTGTTACATCCCGTTTGTCTTGAACAAGATTATGGCATTAATAATATGGTCGTATGTTAGTTATGATCAACTACTTGTCATGAGAATGTGAATATTGGGAAAAGAATTATTTTTTTATTTTATTTGTTATAATAACAATTATGAATGATTTCCTTATATAAAAAAATAAGTGAATGAGTTGATGTGTTTTATTTTGAAAATGATACAGAGAACGGTCTAACCTTATTTTGTTTTACCAAGTGGATGCAGGACTAGAAACACCTCGGAGAAAAGGAAATGTCATCAAGGAGAGGTCGTAACTATGGTGTAAAGTTGTTTTCACAATAGTCATAACCTTGGGATAATATTTCACTTAATTAAAATATTTTAAAGCAAGTCATCTTTAGTTGAGCTTTATCGTTCTTCTATGGAAGTCGTTTTTAATAGCTCTTTAACGCACCTTAAAAGGGTAAATGGAATTAAATAAGTCTTGCCATCTTGTCCAACAGTCTGGATGTAACACCCAAGAGGGGAGACATGCAGACGTTTCTTCTTGATCTCTTGTCTCACATGGGTTATAGCATGGTTTCCTTCTTTATTGCGCTCTCTCTTGCTCCCTCGTTTTCAGTTCTCTCTCATTTTCGTCAACATTCTTCTCTTTGTGGCTTTCCTTCAATTCCCTTTCTCTCTCCCTCTTTTTCTTTTGGCATCAGTCTCCATCAGTCGGGCATTCTCCTTCAGGTGTCTTGGTCAAGCGCTTCCATCTATTGTTCATTTTCCTATTTCGAAGGCAAGTCGTCTATGTTCACTACTTCTATCAAGTTTGCTCGGTCGATGTCATTGACTTAGCGCAACGCACCAGTCCAAGGAAGGGAAGATCATTCGAAGTCTTTAGAAGTCCGTCTCTGGTCTCAGAAGATTGTGCCATCGCCCAATTCGTGGGAAGAAGACACTTAGAGCATCAACGAGTTTCTGCTCCACATATCCAGGCATGTTAATGCATGACTAGAGTTGCTATTTCATGATTTTAATAACCTTTTTCTTTGATTGGGAAAACGAAGTGAAATGTCTGTGAAATCTTTGCATCACGTCCTGCTCGGTGTATTATAAATTCAAATTCATGATGATCTCTGTGTCATTGCTAGTCAATATATATTTCCTTCTTTTGATTGGACCAATCTTTATCATCAATTCCTTACAATTGAAATGATTTGAATTTTCTTCCATTTAAGCTCAACTTGCAGCCATCCTTTACTCTGTTCTCTAGCCTCGAGTTTGGGCAGATCTCTAAACTCCTTTCTGTCATGGTTAAATGGAATTTTAAGTAACAGAAGAGTTCTTTCAATACTGTCATTGACTTCTTTTCTCTCCTCTTGCAAGTCAGAAATAAGTTTTCACTCCTAATTGTAAAGGAACTAGTTATGAGTTGTCTCTGATATTATAAACTCTAAGGGTTAAGTATTTTATTGTCGAGTAAGGGTGAGAGTGCCGATAGCACAAGAAATGTGCTCGAAATCTATAAATCCTTGGCCAAGGTTATGAAGCTTAGAATAAGCAACAATCAGCTATCACGAATCAGATATACCCCCGGTCAGGATGGTCATTCTAGTTAGAAGAACCTATAGTGAAAGGCCAACCAGAGTAGTATAGGTTCTTAACACCAGACTCAGATGGCAAGATGGTAATTTGGGAGTCTTTATAGTCTTCACCTCGCGAAGGGTCGGGTTTCTTCAATTGAAGAAACACGGGAGACCAATAGGTCTTTGGTTAGGCAGAAAAGCCCTTGATATTTCTTTTCCCCTTGAAGACAGAGTCTTGATCAAGCATTCTAGCAGGAAGCCTCCAGATTGTACTTTCTAATAACTCTCTCTCTCTCTTTATTTCAGTTATATTTACTTATAATGTTTATTTCATTGATGTAATAATTGCTCTATTCATTTAGAAAGTAATGGAAAGATAGTTCATAACCAACTGTGGTTTACAGTTACATAAACTGTTAATTGCTCCTTTCAACTGAAATCGAAAAACTAGAATTTAGCTGATGAATGTTAAAATAGTTAATGTTCAGATTGTTTATCTTTCCTGTTTGTTAATGCGAAGGAAACTCTCGCAAGAAAAATTAGTTAGTTACTTTTCAGCTGAATCTGGTAGTTAGTTACCATTCTTAAACTGTAGATTAGTTAGAGTGTTACAGGTCAGCCCCATAAATAAAGTGATTTATTTGCAATTTTTAAACTACAAAGTGAGGCACCAAACATCTGCAGGTTGGCCAGCATAGAGAATTAATATTCTTCATCTAAAAATGTTTCTCTCATGGTTGGCTTCTTCATTATGAAATTTATTTGTAATTTTCGAAGGAAGGCGATTCCGCTTTAAAGATTCGGCCACACATCTTCTATTAATCAGATCTACATAGTAATTCAAATTAACATATAACGAATGTCTTTCAGATTGTCAGCCACCTTTATGAGGATTGGCCACCAAAACATAAATTTAATCTTATCTCATCTTCATCACTACAATGGCTATGAATACATCTAATTTGCATTCTTCATTCTACAGATATGATCAACACATATTGATAATGAGTGTGCTGAGAGTTACATTATTGTCCACATCTTATTATCTTGTAGCTTGTGTGGCCAACTCCACAACGGTCTCTTCTCACATGATTTTGCTGATATTATCTTATTTGTTCTATGGCATCTTTGGAAGCCTTGTGTCTTTATAGAACATAATTTCTTATAACTTAAGCACTGCCTTGTAAACAATCAATGGCCTTTGGTCATTACAGCCTTCATATGAAGGCAACCTTTGACATCAATGACAATCTCCTAACAATCTCGTCAATACATCAATGATAACAAACTTAGACAACAAATCCCTTCTTGACATCAATGACAACATTCTAACAATCTCTCATATTCCTTTGACATCAATGACAATCAATTCCAACAACTTTTGCACTTGAGTTATAAGTTGAGCACCTAATAGGGTAACCTACAAACTCTTCCCATCAAGTTGAAAACCCTAGAGGGAAAATTAATGGAGACTTGTGATGGAAACCCAAGAGGGAATCATTAAGTTTTACATCTCTATACAAGTTTGTGTTCTCTTTCCAAGGGGACTTTTGCAATAGCTCTACATTCTCAACTTATAGGGGGAAAACTCGAAGTTAAGAATTTGAGTTCTTTGAGCATGGTACTTGGAAAAACATCACGATTTCCAAGTTCTTTGAGCATGGAACTTAGAGACTTCTAAGATTTGTCATTGCAACATATCGCTATAACATCTTAGTAAGCAATGTTCAACTCAATAGCTAATGCGTAAGATTGCACACTTCATTTTGGTTTTTGATGATAATGCATGGAGCAAGATCATCATATACCTTCATTTCGGCACAATTTTTCTTGCCATGAGCATTGTTTTGTGTGTCGACAATGTGAACGAAAATTGGTTCACATTTTTAGCTTGATAAGATGTTAGGTCATTGAATGCATGCTTCAACACACTTTTGGGTTACTCAAGAGCGAAATCAACTTGGGTTATTCAATCTTCAAGTCACATGCTATAGCCAGCACAATTTTGGACTAATCATAGGTGCCATCATCCCAGGTTCTCTAGATTTTCACCCCTACAAGCGACAAAGACAACATTTTATCAACCTTCTACAATTTTCATCACTCAAAAGAAAATGGTGGTGAAAATTTTCACAACAAACAGGTACAGTATTCTCTCAAAATGGGATAAAGCGTCATGAAAAGCTGGCTTGCCTTGAGAAAACAAACTCAAGTCTAAGTACCAAGTCCATATCTTTGTTCTTGAATAACTGCAAAAGGGAATCATTCAGGTAAAACCTTTTGCAGAACACTAGAGCTTCATATCAAGAAAAAGAGGTGCCACAAACAAGTTGCCCAATAAGCAACACAAATAGTTGCTTCTTAGGAGTAGTATGATAATCTTATGTTTTATATTGCCTAGCTACACTAGAAGCTAAATGGTCATTCAAAAGATGAACTTAACTGTCATTTTCCTATTGTTAAATATGTACATTTTGAATGATGAAGATAAGCTCTGATTGAATTTTTTTTTCTGTTGTCCAAATACTGTGCATTTGATTTGTAGATAGTTTCTACATTTCATTCCTGGGCCTTACAAATGCTTTAGAATTTTCTAGGAAAATTTGAAGTTGCTCAAATTGCATTCAAAAGGACCTCCATTATTTCAATTGGCAGCAAATTGCATCAATTGAAAATTAGATGATTCGAGTTTCTTGGTATAAATATCACTTAACTAATAAACAAAGTTAATGTGGTTGCAAAGATGATTCGTAGTAGGAGCAATTTTTTTGTTGTCTGATCAAAGGAATTCTAAAGCAGATGAAACATTTAAATCTATTGCTATTACTATGCCTAGGTCACACTACCTTTGAGATATAATATAAAACACTATTTATATCCGGAGATGTTAAAAAAGGAAATGTTGCATCATGCATGGTAAATAGGTAAATTTGAGGAACAAGCTCAAAAATCAATGTCATCATCAAACCTTTCAATATTTACAAAGGTAATATGACTAGGAATAGTGAAGAAAGTAATGCATATCGAAAGAGTATGTAATATCATAGCAGCAAATTAATTGTCAGATTAATAAAATTGTGAGTTATCTTAAATGCTCATGTACAGCCATGTAAAATCCAGCATCATCTTATATTAGAAGAAAACTACCTAAAACACATTGGAACTATAATAGATAAACACAATTAGGCAACTCATTTTATATCAAACAAAAACAACCTAAAACACGTAATTGGAATTGTAATAGACAAACTCAGTTAGGTAGAATAAAATAACCAACAAGAGGAAAATATTTTCTTCTGAACAAAAAAACAATAATTGAATAGTCTTCCAATTAAATCTTTATTATTATGTAGAGTTCCCACTAAACCATGTCTTTGTCTCAGGCATGGCTTCGAAAGGAAATTTTCAGATTTTATGACAGGCCATGTAAAACCTTATCACATTGGTCCTATTGCAAAACATGTCAAAAACCTATGCAAAATGCATCGAAAACCCTAACCCATTAAAACAAATTGGTTATAGAAGTCAAAATCAACTTCCGTTTCTACGAGTACAACAACAATTCACTGATTCAATAAAATATTTGATAGACAAATAATCATAGACATAATATGAAACTACTTCTTCTTCTTCTTCTCTTTTCCTCTTCTCTAGTTCTCTTTTGATAAATGTAAAATAACAGTGAACATGGGTTACAAAAGCTTTTTGGTTTTTGGGCCTTCATTTTAAGGTTTTATTTGCTTTATGCATTCGATGTCAGGAACAGCCTAAAGTCTTAGGGATGGCCAGGGGATTGCCAAGAAGTTCCCAAACAGACCAGAAAAGGGGGACATCTCTCTTTTTAGGCAATGTCTCAAAGATGTTCCCAAAAGTTTCAAAAAATGGGGGACCAGGGAAGTGACGTCCCCTCCCCATCCCTGACTCCCTAGGACCTCCAGGACATTCAGGATGTCAATCAGATCCAGGGGACATGTCCCTATGAGACACTGGAATTTATATAGAATAATGGATTGACTTAATCAGGACATACACAGGAAATAAGGAGCTTCTACAGCAGGCTAGTACTCAATTTGTTACATACTTCATCCCCTTGGCATTCACTGTATAATCAGCAGTTGAATCTGAATATAATTCTTGCCTATCAGAGGTGGATACAGTCAAGATATGGCAAAAAAATATATGGTAATGTTTCATGAATAGTGGAAGGAAATGTTGGAGATCCTGTTGAAGATTTTCTCACATGATGAGTAGTTGTTCCATACCATTCTCGTTGTTTGATTTTGTAATTCATTAAGATGTCATGGAGATCGCAATCCATGCAAGTTGGAATCTGTGTATATTTTTAGAAGTTCCAATTCAATGAGCTATTTGACGATTCTATATATTTTTGTATTTCCTCTATAATTACTATTTAGTATTTAATATGAGAAAAAATATGTCTACATTGATCCAGATTCCACATTAAAAGTTAATTGCCATGGAATGGAAACTTCCCATTACTTTTTGTGAAATGCCAGTTTTTATGCCATTTTGTTTTAATTCCAATATTCTCTTTGACTTTCTAAAAAATTTGAAGTCCACCCTCTGTCTTCAGCGTGGCAAATCTTTTTGAAGCCTCATTATGGTGTCCTCCAAAACACATCACTGCAAACATGTGTTTACCAACAATTATTCAAATGATTTCCATGGATATTCTTTCTATAACATATTCTAAGATTTAAGTTCGACTGAAAAGGTAGAATAAATAAAAAAATGCAGGGCTGGCTTATGTTTGAATCACATTTTAGGACTCCAGAAGAAAAAGTCCAGAAAAGCTCCCAGTAGTCCATCAATAAACAACAGCTGATTAGTAATTTGCACACTAGAGTTTAAGAGACTACCTTGTTTGATGGAGAATGAGACTGTTTGTTTTGCTATGCAGTTGAAGCAACCAATCCTTACACATCCAATATGATGTTGGATGAATTTTCTTGGCATGCTTCTATTCTCTGAAATGATAATAAAAGACTCGTGCAAATATTTGTAGACAGTCCAAATGAAGAAAGACGGCAACTGGACTTCAGAGGAGTCTGTGATAAATGCACTTTCTAGAATGTCATATAATGGGTATATCAACCAGCTTGAAATGAAATACACCCTCCCACAAAAAAACTTGTTTGAGGCATCATATCCAGGGTGTCCAACCCTCATACATGTTACACAAATTGTCAATGCTTGTAGCCTGACGAAGAAGATGATCCACTTGTTCTGAAACAGTAAATTGTCTGCGCAAACAATATAAAAGGATTTTACTAAATACAAATACAAATAAATAAGTGGATTTGACCTATATTATCAAAAAATCAGAAATCCAGTTATAAATAACCTTTTCCCATCAATGTCTCGACCTTCCAGCTTTGCCTCAACTCGTTTTAGCACTGATACTGCATAAGCATTCTTACCTGGTAATGAAATGCAAGTCAAAACTCGTCAACATCAAAAGCTTTTAATAAGATTGCATGGTAGATAAATATAATTCCATACCCCTAAAAGTATGACTTCTTTGTTCTGTCTTCATAGATGAAAATAAAGAAGACAAATCATTGTAGCTTCCAACTCTGCCTTTATCTGTTGTTAAATGAAGCTGTTTCTGCCTCATTCCCTGTTGTAACTCTCCAGTCTGATGTTTTTCAGTAGCATTCAAATAGCCAATTCCTATTTCTGACACATTTAGGTGTGTAGTGCTTAGGATTTCAGAACTAGCCTTTGTCAAACTTACAGATGCCTGCGAGCCCTCTGGCCTGTGAGTTGTGTCCTTCGAAAAGTGAATTTGATTGCTGCCTGTACAAACCTGATTATTTCCCATGTATGGAACTTCAAACTTGTCATCTGTTCCAATACATGGAACCAATGCAGGATCTTCCTGGCTGTTAGCAATAAAGGATGGAGAAGTAAAAAGTATATCCTCATTTACTGTATATCTTGAGGCATCTTCCAACTCTCCTCCGCTGAACCTAATCATGTCAGCTCCACTTATATGAGATTCCCAATCATTAAAGATACCCACAGGGTCTTCCTGATTTTGGTAGATGGAGCTCTGTGAGGAATTACCATCAGACTCAGACCCACTGGTTTCTAAGCTGTCAGGTGGAGAAATCCAGGACTCTTCATCAGCTTGAAGCAGAATTTCTTCATCAGTTACTGACTCTCTTCCATGTTCATCATTGTCCCCAACTGCTTCTGCAAGATTTCTATCTTGATTTATGTTAAGAACTTCATCTCCATTAAGTTCAGGTCCAACCAAATCTAATTCTTGTGACCGGGCTTCCTGACTTTCCCCAACACCTTCAAGAGCCTGTGATAACAGTAAAAACAATTGGCATCAAACATTGTTTTATTTTGATCACAACTCTAACATAATATATAGCATCAAAAGTGTATTGACTATAGGGCATAGCATTAGTAATTTACTTTATGAAGAACGCCAGCATCAAAGCTTGCAGTACGTGCAAGTCTTGTCAAAGCTATATGTAACTCTTTCACAGTATTCAGAAGCACTGGAACAGCAGTTGTCAAAATGGGTCGAACTTCTCCAAGCTTTGAATGAAGAGACTGGAATATTGCTTGGCCCTGTCCTGGAAAGACTTCCAGCTTCTGTCCTCCCTCTCTGTTGATAAGACCAATTATTGCACTTGATGCAGAAGCCAGCGTAGACTCCAGAGGAAGAAGTAAAAAAGTGACCTGTCAATATCACACAAGGTGTTACAAAAATCTTAGTTCCAGAATATTAACATTCTCAATACATAAACATTCCTTACGTACAGGACACTATCTTTAAAGACTTCAATAAAGGTTTCAATTCAGTGACTCTGTGTGACCTATTGCACATTTTAACTGTAAAATTGATTTTACAGGCTTGCCCATTGTGCATCACAAAGGCATTGCTGCAAAGCTATACAGCGGAATCCAGAAATAAAAAATATTAAAAAATAAAAAATATCCAGAAATAAAAATATTATTGTGCACAAACTAGAAGGGAAATTAAAAAATAAAAATATCCAGAAATATTCAAGCCTGTGACTAGATTTTTGCAGTTTCATGACTACAAAAAATCGTGCCCTAGCTCCTACCCTTCTTAAAATCTTGACAAATTCTTCCAATGACCTCAAAACCCATCTCATACCTGTAGACTTGTGCCCTAAAAATGTGATTTTTCCCTACCCGCAACTATATTTTTCTGCCCATGATTTCATCGCGACTTTCTACAAGTCACAACCTCTACACATCTCACACTTCTATGGATTTGAATGCCTGCAATTTTGTTTCATGTCTTGTTTTCAAATACCCATGATTCTTCTATGTAAAGACCCTTGCAAGTTTCGATCTTTATTTTCTGATTTTGCTGGTTGGGAATTTTGTCAAACAGTTGTCTTGCATACTACTTTCAGCTGGTAAATGTTTTCTATTTTGTTTTTCCTTTTTGTGTGATGATAATGCATGAAAAGGCTTAACTAGATATGCCAAATGACCGCAAATGCAATAAGGATGCAATGCAAAGGATTTTTATGATTTTCCAAGACTTAGGAGTGACTGAAAATGAAGGTAATCAACAGTTACAGCTAAAACACATTATGACAAACAGTTGCCATGCAACCCCAAACTCCTTTGAATTGCTGCTATGAAACTTAACTAATTACAATGCTGATCGCCCTTCATGAGAGACAATTTGTAATGTAAAATAAGATGAACTCAGACCTACTGACAGCGCTATATTATGCAGATTTGATTATCATGAATATGCAAATTACAAGAGAGATGTCACTGTATGACAGTGATTACAACAGTTACAAACCAGCAACTTATATAATGCAGCTACAATGCAATTCTATTCAAGAAATGTGGAACCTGATTTGAATGCCATGATGAGCAATGAAGACTCAATCAAACTCCTTGGAAGAGTCGAAATATCTCTGATGCTAGTGGCTGTGTCTGGGATGCTTTGTTGGCTGCAATTACTTCCAGCACATTTGATCATAACACAAGTCTCCAAATACCAAAATCGAACCGATTACAAAACTGAATGATGCGCCTATCTTCACCATTTATAATCTCCAAAATCAACTTCAAGAAGCTGCACCTATATAGCAAGAGGAGCCACGAATTTCCCAGTCATGAAATCATCCCTTTCAATGATAAAATCGATGTGCACAACTGATTGAAAATGCTTTCTCAAAAATGCAATTGCTTCCACCAAAAAACGAACTCTTCTTTGACTGAAAATGACCTTCAAAATTCTGTAATTCTTTCTCCAAAAATCGAACTTCTTAACTCCACCAAAATTTGGTCATAGACCATTAAATTTTGCCCAAGTAGGAAGACCGAATTATCTCCCTTTCAAATCTCCAGCTACGGTTGATCTTCCACAACCGAAACCGGTATCCTAGAGTATTCAAACCCTCAGACAATGCAAGCAGTCAAGCTCTCACCACACAGGTATGAAAATAGAATAACTCAAGACATGATGAAATGACTTGCATTCAGCTCTTTATAAAGAATTCTCAATCACCTCCATGAAGCTTCTAGAAAATAATATTATTTTATTCCCAAACTGACTTTATGATATAATATTTTATTTTAGTCACTTAATTAAATCAATTAAATATAAAGTTGTCTTATGATATTAATTTATTGAGATAACTTTACAAATAATTAATTTAATTATTATTCCCTAATTTCTCCTATTTAGCCTTCAAGAAAAAATAAAGGCTAAACGATCTCCGTGTGGCTACTGAGAAGGGTGTTAGTGTTTCTTAGATCAAATTGAATAATGAAAGCACTTAAAAGAATTGCAACACATAAGACAATGAACACACAAAGATACCCTGGGAAAACCCTCCTCTTGAGCGAGAAAAACCCAGCAATGAATCTCTTCTATAATATAGAACAATGGCAGAAATCTGCTTACAACTCAGGCCCAGCAATGGCCAGCAATGGATACAACAAAGTCGCACCTCTCCTAGATGCACTAGATACAAATGAATATCTTCTTCCTTGAAATCGGACTGCTGCTATATGGTGCGAATTCTGCTCTTAAGGAAATGCGAACTTGCTTGAGTGATTGGATTATAATGACAAGAAGACCTTGTATATATACAAGAGAGCTGCCTCTTCAAGGTAGGTCGGCCTTCTCAAGTAAAACATAAATAAAGATAAATACAACTAGGGTCGGCCCCAAGCAACAATTAATAAATGCGAATCATGTTAGGGTCGGCCCTTTGTCATTAATAATTGTGTAGCCATGAATTAAATAGCCGAAGGCTACTTATTTAATTCATGTTCTTCTTCTTGGTATTTGTGCAAAGGAAGTGCAGCCCGAAGCTGCTATAACATCAACAAAGGGGACATTACATTCTACCCACATAACTTGATCTTTCCCTTCGAACTACAAAACAAGACCACTGTGACTACGTTTCTTTTCTACAATTACATTTTCTACTTTTCCATGTGTTCGTAATTTACTTTGCTCATAAGTCCATGACCCTCCACCCACTAGCCATGCACAAACAGCCTTTCATGAACCTTCTTCCAATTTGTGTTTTTCAATGAGCCCATGCCCTCAACCTTCTCTTCCCAAATAAATCTACAAGATTGAATCATGCTGGCTGTGATACTAATTTTGGTATGAGTACAAAAGTGCAATAAGAGAAGAGGCTTGCTAATCTCAGGAGGAGATGGCAGCTTTATATTATTGAGGAACATCTAATAATAGATGGCAATTACAAAGTGTAGACATGTAAATAATCCTAACAGACATTGTGCATCTAATTTTGATTAATTATCATCATTTCTACTATTAATCAAATAAAGCAATTTATTAGATTAATTCACTAATGTCCATTATGTTTAATTAAATAAATCAATTTATTTAATTAAGTCCCCTAAAGTCTTCTCATCTGATTTAATAAACCAAATTATTTAAATCAAATGTCAAATCCCCTAATTCCTCCAAGTTAATTAATTCAGGATTAATTAACTACTAAACCTAATTACCCATTCTCTAACTTTTGACCCAACCTTGGTCAAACCCAACCCTGGATTAACTAACCCACTTGCACATGAAAATAATTCTTTTAATTAACTAATTCACCTATTTTCCCTCACAAAAGCATATGCTTTGGGGATATTCCTCCAATAACTCCATTCATTTGACTTTTTTGCTCAAACATAAATGCTTCTTACAAAGGCATTTAAGCCTCTTACAAAGCCCTTAATGCCTCTTACAAATGCATTAACCTCTCTTACACCCCCCTCACCCCTTCACCTACATGCATTAACTATGCACATTCTCCAAAATGTACTCCATCTTCACCCATTAGGAAGTGTCTCAATCTCATTGGCTCTTCTTTAGTCCCACATTCCTCCAATCTCTTCATTCTTCAACCCCTCAACCCTATTTATAAAAGCATTCTCTACACAATATCCATCTACAATCTATGCATTTGCACTATAAGCACATTTCATCTTGCATTGTATCACATTTTGTTCATTATCATTGGAAGCTTATCAAGGGGGTGGAAAAGGGCATCCTTTTCACATCAAAGGAGCACCACTCCCACTATGGGATAGGTTTTGTGCATGCTTTTTATATGCTTTCAATTAGTTTCTTTGATCTTTTATGGTTTTGTTTGCATTATCAAGTATGTTTGAATATCTCATAGGAGTGCTTGATTTGGTTTGCTTAATTTGCTAACAACACTAATGTTTGTTTGTCTTTGAAGCAAAGTGCAGATTTAGTGATTACATTTGGCGCCCACCATGGGGCTCTGGTAGAGGGAAAGAGTTAAATTTAAAATATCTGATTATTCCTATGTTCATTCTTCCCAGCTGTATAGAGTCTCTTTTAATCACGGTTTTTGCATTAATCCCAGTTAGTTTTAGTAGAAACTCATTGAGTCATTCTATAAATTTGAATATAAAGTCTTTTGTTTATGTTCCTTAACTCCAAGCTTTGCACACCAGTAAAGTCTATGTTTTTGCTGTCCATATAAACTTCAAATTTTGCGCGCCTCTGGGTATTTGTGTGAACAGCTCTATAAAAAAAATATTTGCTATTGTAGCTATCAAAAATAAATGAAAAATATTCACTATTGTAGATGTCAGAAGTAAATGAAAAATATTTGAGTCAGCTCATTATGTTGTTTAGCGGAAGAAAAATAGCTGTCAGTAGTAAATGACTCTAAATGCTACCTGACCCAAAATCTGATATTCAAATCATCGGGATAGCGAAGATGGTCATTTTGTCTGCACATTTATTTGGCTAAAGTTTATTGTTGGCTGCAGGTTTATTTTTACCAGCTACCAAGTGGCGAGAGAGCACTCAAAGATCTGGGAAGATTGGGCGAGTTCATCTGTCTGAGTGTTGGACACATATATATCAATAACTGCTACTTTTTTTCAATACCATAAGAAACTACGTCTTTTACCATAGAGTTTCTTCCATTGTTTGCACTCCAGGTTTTGAAAGTTGTAGAATTTGGCTTTCACCATACCATATTGCATTGTGTTTTGGCCATGACTGTTTAATCTCCTATTGTTGTGCCTATCATTATGCGTGTGTCACTTATTGTTACTGCGCCTACCTATTTTTCTGCTACAATAAATTTGCAGGTCGGGCAGAAATAAAATCATATCAAATGTGAAGTCACATTGCAATATCCTTGATCAAACGATTGATGCCTTTGAATGATGGAGTGATTACTATTTAAAGTGTTGGAGGGTTGCATTGTCCCAAAGGACACAGCGCTTACCTCTTAAAAGGACATTTGTTGCTTCTTTGTTTGTTTAATCACCTTTTGTAAGACATTCGTTGCTTATTTCATTTAACCATTGTTTGCTTTGGGATCAGCGTCCCTTCCTCAAGAGGCCCAATTCATATATTATGATTTATGATATGTAATGAGCAACTTTGTTTAGGAATATATTTAGTATTTATTATGCTTGATATAACCAGCCAGCTAGTAAACTCCTCACTCAATGAAGCATCTATATTTACTCATGCTTATCAATATAATCTTGCTATCTAATCCTTTTGTGTACATTCACGCATCCAGCTTTATTCATGTTTGGAATATGAAAGCGCTATTTATACATGTCTTATTATTCCCAGTTCTTTCAACATAACGCCATATTTTGTGCATTTAATGTATGCAATCTTTGATTTTATGAAAAAGCTTCCGATTGATTGATGTATTGTTGACAGTAGAATTTGGCGAGTTTTTTACTTTTGACATCACAGCATTAATTAACATCAAATGTGCTTCTTGAATCATTTTAAAATGTAGTTCAATCTCATCTATGACATTGGATACAACATTTCACTCTGGACTTTACAACTGAGATGCAAACTGTTGAGTGTTGATAGTGTTGATTGAGGGGGTTGTTTCAAGTTGGCATCATTTCTGCCTGAAGAGTATCCAATGGCAGCACCAAAGGTTCGCTTTCTGACGAAGATTTAACACATGAACATTGACAAGATAGAAGCGGGGTTTGTGAAGATACAAAAAGAAGCAGTGACAGAGAAACAAAAATACGGTCAAATGTGCATCGCTGGATAAACGTTGCTGCTTGTCATTTGACTGAGCTTGGTCAAATGTGCATCGTTGTATAGACGTCATTGCTTGTCATTTGTGTTTGGATTGGACATGTAAGGTGATGTTATCAAATCATGAGCCCTACATAACGCTTCATTTGAGTGATTTTTTTTTTCAAAACAAAGCTCCAAAGCAGATAACCATAATATCTATTTGCATCTTGGTATAGAACATATTTTCAGGATGCATTTTGGAGGAATGATTGCTATGTGCAAGCTCTCTTGCTATCTCAGAATGATCTCAAATAGTGCATCCGACAGGTGAGTAACATTCGGCGATCAGAAATCAATATCTGCAGAGGAAATTAAATTGCCCAGCTATCATTACTTCTACGCACAAGGGAAGGGGCGATATTTACATTTACTGTCTAAATTTTGAAGATTTCAGCATTTAAAAATTCAATATGCACGGCTGACATCAATAAGAGTATTAACTGCTTTTAAGCTATTAAAGATTTCTTCATTCTTCTGACAACTCAATATCTTGTGTAGATTTGTCTTAACTGTCTCAAGTGCTTAAACATCTTAAATGCAGATTTCTTTATTTCTTTTTTACTTCTGCCAGAAAAGAGGCCTCTGAGAAACTTGATTGACTTGGTGACAGGGGAGTTAACTTGTTTTTTTTCTACGGTCGATGTTCACTGCTAACTGCACATTTAAAATTTGTTGTGCATTTATGATATGTGACATGAAATTTATTAATATAGATTCATTTTATCAGCCTCAACAATGATATCTTTAAGTTTCCTGGAAATTATGTTGACAAAGGCCGAGGTAATTAATGGTTTTGCCAAGTTTGATCTACTTCTGAAAACTAAAAAGCGGAATTAAAGAGGAGCAACATCAGGTGGAAATGCATTGCAATCTTCAGGGTTTGCATCAAGGAGCAATGGTGGTCTTTTTCACATGGGGATCAAATAACAAGCAGATTTGAGCTGCAAAGTGGACATTGAACTTGAAAAAAACATTTTTAAATGCTTCTTGTAATAGTCTAGAGCATCTATTTGCTGCTTTTATTTTCTGTTTTATGCCAACTAGATCAATTTGGGTTTAAAATCAATCATTGTTTTGGTTTTTTCAAAGTTGGACTAAAATTGAACATTAGAAACTTACTAGACTTTGATTTTGGGCTAAAATTGAACAAGACAAACTCACATTTAGCTTGGTGCTTTAAAATGAATCCATCTTTACTTTGGGATTAAAAAGAACTTGTGCTTTCATTGTTTTGTGATTTTTTACAATTTGTGTTCACTTAAATGTGTATGCACTTCTCTCACGCCACTTGTCGATCTTGAGAATCAAAAGCATTCCATTGACATTGGTTGTCTAAAAATCACCCACACATTTTGATTTGGATCTATAATTGAACCCTCATGCTAGTGTGAAGGAAAGGCATTGTGTGTGCTCCCTCCTACCGCTTTACGCAATCTAAGCAGTCGAACTACAAATGTAATCATTCACTTATGTTTATCTTTAGAGGGCCTACCTCCCTGCTTCGAAAGGAGGGAACAACCCAAGCGGTAATGAGCTAAAGCCAAGCTCTTCCGAACCGCTATATAAATTTGTGGTTGCAAGGAAAGTTTGCAATCAACAAGAAGTGATGCATGATAGCTCTCCCCCAGAGTCTTTAAGATACATAAATCCCTTGTTCTAAGGGTTGGGAGACCTCTTGGGGGAGTTTATCATAGTGTCCCCTGAACCAGATGTCCTTACTACAACCTGTTGTGACCTATTTCACACATCACCCCATTGTTAATGGGGACCCCCAAGTTTTGGTTTTGCCCTCTACGTGACATTTTTTTGTGAGTTCAGAATTTGAGATTTTGAGAGTCGCTCCGGCCAAGTTAAGTTTTTGAACCCGTTTGTGTGCCTAAACGTCATGGAAGGGCTCAGAAGGTCCGAAGAGGAGAATCACCTGTGCTTTCGGTCATTTCTGAGACTTCCTATTTTTTAGGGATTCTACTTTTTTGATTTTTGGCATTTTTTGGCCATTCTGGAGTTCCTATTTTTTAGGGATGCTTTTTGTTTTTTTCTATTTTTAGAAAGTTTCTATTTTGGGAAAAGTTTCTATTTTAAGATCCCACTGATCATGAAGTCAACACGCCTCCAGATTGAGAGAAATCAACAAGTAAAAGGTAAAAAATTGATGAAAAATGACAAGTCTGAGAAGTTCGCCCATGAGAAGGAATGGCAGACATAGTCTCAAGTCCGCCCTTGCCTCTGGCAAGCCAAAGGCAGGCACTAGCAGGCCAAAGGCAGGCACTGGCAAGCCAAGCATGAAGTCTGTCATAGCATGAGAAGGCATGAAGTCCGCCATGTCTTGAGGGGGTATCAAGTCCGCCCTTGGAAGGAGGAACCTCAAGTCCGCCATAGAGAGAGAAGAGAATGGCAAGACAAGGTCAAAGTCCACCCTATCAAGTGCAAGCCCAAGTCCACCCTAGGAAAGGAAACCTCCAAGTCCGCCATGTCTTGAGCAAGTGTGAAGTTCGCCATAGGCAAGGAACAGCCTCAAGTCCACCATAGGCAAGACAAGCCTTCAAGCCCACCCTTGGACAAGTCAAAGCTAAAGTGCGCCCATGTCAAGGAGAAGCTAAAGTCCGCCCAACTTTGGAAGAGGTAATTTTCCTAAGGCATTGATGAAGAATACGCCTAGAGAGAGAGGTGATCAAGCTAGGATGAAGTTCACTCTTCAGCATGATGAAATAAATTTCTAAGGCACGGAAGAAAGTAAGAGTGGCAAGGGAAGCATGAAGTCCGCCCCTCTCAACATGAAATAAATTCGTAAGGAATGGACAAAATTACAAGATGGCAGAGAAGCCTCCAAGTCTGCCCAACCCAGAAGGAGAGAGAAAATGAAATTTTGACTAAGTATGGATGTCTAGAGAAGTCTGAAGTCTGCCCAACAAGTTAAAAATTGGTAGAGAAATCATGAGGTACGTCTTGGCTAGACAGATGATTGGAAAATTAAATGTTTAGCCATGGATAAACAAATTTGGCCAAGTATCAATATTTCAACGGGTTGGAAATTTAACATTTGGATATTTTTAATTATTTTCCGACACTTAGGAAATTTTATTCTAAAATATTCGATGTCTGGAGAAAATGAGAGATACCTTGGAGAAATAATTAATTTTCCTTAGACGAAATTGAATTTTGTCGCGATTCGAGGATTAAACGGGTTGGAAAATTAATTTTAATGATTAATTTAATATTTTCCAACGATTTTAAGTGTTCAACACTTACACAAAATTTTGAAAAGAAAGAAAATCTGAAAGATTTCGATTGAAGGTGGTGCCTGGATGAAATTAGAAACTTGCCTCAATGATTTTGAAAAGGATTAGAAACTTGCCAAACGAAGAGAAGCAAACATTTCTAAAATTGAGAAAACTCAAGAGAAAAGAAAGCAGTAACTAAGGAAAATCGCACTTCTCAGCCATATAATGAGTTTCAACAACTCATTTCTTCACAAATTCGATTGAGAAGAAGTTGGCTCTCTCAAATCTGCAAGAGATAATATTTGAAAGAAGAAATAGAGAGAGCAACGTTGATTTTCCTCAATAGAAGAGGTAATTTTGAACTGGAGGCATGATTTTTTGAAGAAATAAATTATTTATTGGCTGAAAGTCGCACTTCTCAGCAAATTGGTGCACCTCTTGGATTGGATTTTCAGAAGTTAGAATTAATTCGCAGCCAGAAGATACTCTCGGAGGTTTGGAAACCAATTGGCAAAGCTCTTCTATTCTTTTCTAATCTTTTGCAGTCATTCTAGCACAAGATTTGTCAAATACTTATCAAATTTCTCCACTTTCAGCTTGCTTTTTAGCAGAAATTCATAATTTAAACAAGCTGAAAGTATAAATTTATCGAATAACACCCCGGAGTAACTAGATTTTTAAAGTTCTTATTTTAATGTTAATTATTTTTGTACTTGCAGGTTAATGACCACCCGAGGAGAACCATCCAGACAAGCATAGATGAAGTTTGCCAATAAGGGGCTACAGCCGGAGTCCAAAATCAATTCAAAATGGAAAAATGTCACGGACATCAACCTCGGGCACGTCGACTTCAATGAATTTAAAAAGAGGATGTACAGGCACGATGGGTTTTTGCCAACACCCATTGCCAAACGAATGATGAGAAACGGAATTGTTCAAGCTGTCGGATTCCCACCAGCAATTGAATGTGTTGAATTGATGGTAGAGTGTGCCCTTCACTATAATGCACAAGACAGGCAAATTGTTGCGCTTGACGGGAGGATACTAGCTCACCTTGGAGAGTTAGCCATACAAGAAGCCTTCGGCATCCCTACATATCACAAAACCTCCTACAAAATTAGGCAGGAGGCGAAGAAATTATATGGTGAAAAGTTGGATCTCCGTGCTACAAATATTAATAAGTCATGGCTGGAAAAACCAAGAGCTTCTGCCAAGAAGATGCCCAAGAAGTTATTGTGCACAGACTTTAAAAAAGATTATGGAGAAATCATCATCTTGCTAAACAGAATGGTTGGCAATCCGCAGGGTGCACCTTTCGAATCATGGATGTACTACTTCATCGAGGAAATCACCGAAGGGGCAAAGATGTTCAATTGGTCTCGCATGATAAGTAACAGCCTCCATGAGCAACTGGTCAATCTGGATGAGCCAAAGACATTTTACATGAGTTCCTATGTCATTTACATGTTGGCTAGGACATATCGGTATGTCGGCTTGATTTGCAAAGGTGTGGTCGGCAATGGAGAGAATGAGTTGAAGTCCTGTGAGTGCTACCCACAGCTACAGCTAAGTGAGAAAGCCCACTTCAGACGGGCACACGACACTTTCCTCATGTATATAACGAAAATACTTCAAGGAGGAACGCACCAAAGGCTGACTCACGAAGCCAAGAGTTTGATCGACAAATACGAGTCTTGGTTCATCCAATATCCAAGGTACACGTACATCAAAACCCAAGGATTCACTAGGAATCCCTACAGATTGCCCATCTTTCCAACCAACAAGATGGTCCTACTTGAAGTGTTCAGGCAGTTGGAGGAGTATCAGAGCTTCCAAAGAACAAAGCAAAAGGCGGCAGTTACTTTCCCCTTTTTCATCGGCAACATGCTGGAATCATGCCCATCGATGCAGGTAGCTGAGAGTGCCAGGCTAGAAATATAGTGGTACCCGTTCGCCACATATCAGTCTAGAGGGAACTTTGACCCACATCATCATATCAAGACTGTAGACGGAAGATAGTATAGACATAGAGTCGAGTTGGAGGACTTCTGGGCAGACGCTGCGAACGAATATGAGGTCAGACCAAGGCTGTGGTCCAGATTGTCGGTTAGCTTGATCAAGATAACTAAACTTTGCTGAGTGCCTGATCAGCTCGAAGATGATGGAGAGCAAATACAACCACGTTTTGATGAAAGTCGACCTCTGCCTGTTGCAAAATAGTCAGAGTCTGAACATGCAGATTTGAACACCTTGATGAGACCAGTAGTCCAGTACTCTCAATGGTGGGTCGACCAACAGGTCCAGGAGCTGAAGAGGAGTAAGGTGACACTTACCTACGACAGGTTGAGCGAAATAGAGTCTTACTCTTCAAATGCAGAAGTGTCTCATGGCGTAGGGTTGATGGAAGCCACTACTTCCAGAAAAAGAAAAGAAGTTGTGGATAAGGAGCTTGTTCAAAAACGGACAAGGATAGAGCTGTCACGCTCTGCCACGTCCAGGAATATTGATGAGATATTGGCTACCATTGATGATTCATCGGTCAATATTGGAAATCCTCCCCCAATTCCCAAGGAGAATATGGAGCCCATTCGGTTGCACGATGATGAACCACCATCCCCCACCGGCATAGAGATACTTGGATCAGATGATGAAATGGGTGCCCAAAATGATGATTTTTAGGAAGCAATGATTTCAGCCCTCCGAGGAATTTTGGACGCTCTGAATGAAGAAAAGGTACAGGAAGAGGATGGCATAGAACAACTCATGATCCCTAACTGGTTGAAGGAGAGAATGAAGATACAGGCACCAGTTGAGATGTCGGAAGAGGATGATTCTGCGGATTTCTTAGCCAAACTTGAACAAGCTTCAGTCAAGAAGCTGGCTAAGAGATTTTCCACTATACAGAGAGATGAAGCTGGCAATCGGTTTGTACAGATTGCAGTGCCAACGGTGGACAAGTCACAAGAGGATATAGCTCCATATGAATATACTGTCACCACCATCGACTTGGGTCCAACCACAAAATGCCAAGAAGTTGAAGATCTGGACAATTCAGTGTCCACCATCAAGTCAAGGTTGGCAAAGGAAGTGGAAAAGAGGAAAGAATGCCAAAGAGAGATCGAGCGTCTAAAAGAATACATACAAAATCTGACCAAGCCGCTTGATCAAGATCATACAACAGCTCCTCCTCTCTCGAATCCTTCACAGGAAGCAACTAAGGACATAGAAGAAGATATGGTCACAGCCAGAGAGGCCAAAGAATGGATAGTGGTTAAGGGTGCAAAAGCAGATACCTTCCTAGAAAGGTTAACATTGGTCTATGGTCAAGCCACTTCATTGCTTTCTAAATTGGTTGCCTTGGCAAAAATGTGGGATGGTCTCCTAGATATGCAGGAAACAATAGTTCCATGCCTTAGAGTTCTTAAAGGGGTCCCAAAGCAGGAACTGATTGATAGAGGCATCATAGCGGCAAGCGCGGCTTATGATTTCTATACTTGGTACTGGGCGTTGACGGCACGAAGTGAGGTCTTGGAAAGGGTGAAGTCTAATGGAATCAAAGTGGAAGAACAATTTAAGGAGATCCAGAATAAAATCTTCAACATGACTGCCGACCTGTTAGACAAAGAGGTCATACGGGAAAATGATTTATAGTTGGAAGGATTGAAGAGTAAAGTTCAGGAAAACTTCTTTTCTATCATAGGGCCTATCCTAAGACAGAGCTGGGTTAGAACGGCGAACTTCTTAGCCATCCGGGAGGCCTTTGTGAGGATTGAGCCAAAATGGGAGGACATCCTTGCCAGGTGCGCTGAAGGCTTGGATGGGCTGGAGTTTAGGATCGGCATGCTTCCACAGGTCACTATGGTGGAGGTTGTCTTAATTGTGTCCAGATTCATCGAACACACGACAACCCGGGAGAATAGGGATGCACTCCCTTGAAAGTAGCTCCAAGCGCCACCTCGCTCTTTGTCAACTCATTGTTCACTGATGTTAATTGGGAAGCCCTAATTAGGGTTTAATTGTTTTAATCTTGGTGGTTGGCTTATTTTAATCTGGGCCACTCTTTTATTTCTGAAACTCTATTTAAACTTGCGTACTCTCATTTTCAACTTGTGAAGTGAGTAGTATGAGATTGTTGCGTTATACCATTTCCGTTAATAAAAGCTCTTGTGCATTATTTGCTTAGAATCACTTTTATTTTAAAGTGGTGTGCAAGGTTACATATTCTCCTTCAACACTTGGACTAAAACTAATTTAGCATTTCCATTTGAATGTTTGTTAGTGAATGAAAGATCTGATAGCGGTGATTGATGAAATTTAGCTCATACTTTATTTGGATAGATGATTTGTATCCAATGCGTAAAGTTAGCCTGAGCTCTTAAAATTGTGGATGCTTAACTTCAATTTGAATAGTTGTTAGTTCAGACATGAAAATTATTATGGCCTCCATTGAAGATTGCACCTACTTTGCGTAGTTGTCCCAGGGAGGCAAAACAAAGTGTGGTTATTCCAATTTCATCCAATCATTGTTGTCTCTTGAGTTCTTAGGCGTAGTTTAGACTTCTAAACCCTCGTCTTTTTGCATTTTTTTTGGAAATCTGAGATACCTGATGGAAAGAGCATTCAATGATAAAACAATCTAAAGTCCTTAGCTTGTGAACAAATTCTAAAGTAAGTCCCTTTGTGATACCAGCATATCACAACGCCCACTAATCTTATCCACGTGTCATGACCTGACGAAAGAAACCTTGGAGTTGTTATACGATCTTCTTTGCAGTCTTAGCATACGTAGTAAATTTTCAAGAGAGGATAAAGTGTCCTTGGGCATTTTATTTTGTGTTCAGTGAGTGTTAAAACCAGTGTTACAAGACTCGGACTCGCCTCGGACTCGGAGCCCAGACTCGGCCAAGACTCAGCAAAGACTCGGCAAATAGAAAAACCCAAGAAATTTAGAGATTTTTAAGGATTTAAAGCTTGTTTCATGCACCCTTTAGTAAATAAACCTCAAATAGACAATAACATCATGAAATAGAAACTACTATGATCCTATACACAAACATCTATCGATCACATAAGTATAAACGCAAATTTTAGCTGAAGGAAATAACACATTCAGATATATAAATATTGTCAAATGTATACAAAACACATGGAATATGAAATCTGTGGCATCAAAACAAATATCAAAACTAAAAATATAAGTCTATGGCTCAGAAGAGCTTGGATTACTCATCCCAACATCACGACAAGTCATGCGCTAGTGTCTAAGATAGGTCCTAGATGATGATGTAGCCATGATATTTGCTTGCGTCTCAATGATTGGTATGTATATTCAAGTGAGGAATTTATTATTAAAATTTTATTGTAGCCTTCAAGATTGCATGTTTTGTTGTCTAATGTATGGAACAAGATAATCCTTGATTATGGCTTTGACTGTGAAAGATGCAAAGATTTGCAACAGGGGATATGTATTTTGTAGGTTTTATGATCATGATTCATCATTGGCCTATAACATGCTTAGACCTATAGTTTGATGAGGGTTTGGGGGAAACACCCCAACGGGGTCGAGGGGTGGAAAGCACCCAGGGAAGGGCTCAAGGGGGGGAAGCCCCTTCGGCTCTGGTGGGTCACACATCGCGGCGATACGGAGAGCCCACCACCAAGCCTAAATGAAGACCTTCAAAACCACACAAACCTCCATGGCGCACACCATTTAATTAAAAAAATTGTAAATAAAAGATTTTTTTTTTAAATTAATTAAAATGCCCGAGTCTGAGGCACGAGACTCGGCGAGTCTGCCGAGTCTGTCGAGTCCGGCGAGTACTCGGCATCCGAGTCATTTTGACTCGCCCAGCCTCACTCGCCTCGGGACTCGCGAGTACTCGCCGAGTTTAGGCGAGTCTTGTAACACTGGTTAAAACGCACACCAACACAACCCTTTGTTTAAAGGCCAAAAATCCTTAAATACTTGTTGGTGCAAGAACGGTCGTTCTGAAGCCGCCCCACATTTGTACTATTCAAAGTAGAAACAGAAAAATCCTTAAGGTCTTTGAATCTTCAGGATTTTGAGATTTGGTGGTCGCGAGAAGTGTGTGCCATGGAGGGGAGCTAGTGTCACCAAATCTCCAACTATTCACTTTGTCTCAATGTTTGGAGAAATCCGAGTGGGGACTCAACAAGTATAACCATTTCTATCCTAGGATTGTGCAATTTGTGAGTCAGTCAAATACATTGCTTGGATCTCAAACTTTGAAACAAACATTAAACAAATCATCAAATTTTCAAACCCTTTGGATAGAGTGAATATCTTTGAAGGGTCCAATTATTACTGCTTATCCCTAGGGATTTTATCTTTAGAGGCTTCTAAATATTTGGGCTCATATCTCAATTTACTCTTCTCAAAGTCAACCTAGGGAAACTATGACTTTGACTCTTTGATTTTCACATAATGAACCATGTGGAATGAAAAGGGGCTTAGACATAGATGTTTAGTTTGAGATTTAAGCAAGACAAGTGGATGTGGTAAAAGCAATTTATTAACCAAGATTAAATCAATTGAACCCCACACATGTACTTGTTATATTTTGTCTTATGGTCTTCCAAGAAAAATATTGGTCTTTCGGTTTGAACTACTCATAGGGTAAAGCATGTTCTTCACTATTTTGGCCTTGTAAACAAGGTCCCTCTTAGGTCCATTTAGGATCAAATCAAACACTTCATCCATCCCAAACATTTACCAAAACCCATCTCACAGACAACTTTAGAGCTTTGGAAACATCATTATTCTAGACTTGGGTAAATCATCCTTTAAACCAAATCAAAATCACCTTGTTTAGTTAAGTGTGTGGAAATGCATCCTTTCTCATACATTAAAGTAAATTAGCAATCCTTTGAACAAGTTTATCCTAAAAATCGCATGTCCATCTCGGGATTCACAAAGTTCATTATCTAAATCAAAACCATCAAAATCAAACCCTAAGTCTAGTATTGATCTAAAGTTCTCAGAATTTCAACACCCATATCATTCATCCCTTTCATCCTTCATCTCATCATTGGTCCTAAATTCCTTAGACGTCGACAAGGTCAAAACACAAGAAAAACATGGAATATAAACTTGATTCATACATCATGAGTAATCTAAATCAACCAAACTATCAAAGCCTTACAATGCCAATTGATTATCAAAACTCACATTTATAAAATCCATACATGGGATCGTTACCTCCTACAAACCTCAATGATACAACAAAAGTGAGTATTACCCAATCTAAATTTTGGAACACCTTTCCCTATGGTAGATTTAAATCAAAGTCAAAACTTACAAATCTATCAACCAAACGATCAATACATGAGTCTTCAACAAAACAACATTATCCCACCAAATCAATACATGCCTGTAAGAGACCTGGTGTCTCTCAACTGTAAATAACCACTGTTGATACAAAATATGAAACTAAAGCCCTTGCTGTATTGGAAATCAGAATATGTTGTTTTGCTGATACAGAAAATCAGACTTGTGGTTTTGTTTCTGTTTGAACGTTTTCGATGCTTTTGAGGGTTTCAAATGAAATACAAGCATATGGACTAAGATACTAACATATAGAAATTATAACAACAGATTGATCTATATTCAAGCAGCCATAAAGAATCACATCAATGGATTATCTCCCATATTTCATTACAATGTAAATGCATACCCAGAAACTAAAATGAAGAGCTTTATTTCATATGCTTTGATGTGCAAATTTATTACATAGATTTACACAGGCTGAAAGTATAAACAAGTCTGAAAATTTGAAACCTGGAAATGAAGATTGCCTGTGAAACCCTTGAGATGATGTTGCAGCTATTAGTATTGATTTTCCACACCTGTTTATTATTGCTGAGTCTTCTCTTAGCCTAGCCGCCTTCAACAAAGAAGAAATAGAACCCAAAGCTAAGGCGTTTTGGCCTCCAAGGCAAGGACGCCTCTCCTTAGGTGCTGTACAGTTGCACCAGCAACAGCATCCTCTCCAAAAGGTAATAAATAATGTCACCTTCCTGATGGTAGAAGCTGATGTGAATTAGGCAAACAATCTTTGATGAAGCCCTCTGAAACCCCTGTAGAATACTCCAGATTTAAGCACAAATAGAGCTCCTGTATGAAGCCCTTCTGATGCCACAATTCAGTGGATCTTTCACCACTTCACAGCAGCTGCAAACACCTGAGAACTTCTGCAAATTCTCAAGCAACCTGGTAAAACCCTTGTGCAGACTTGCACACAAAACCAAGAACAATTTTCACAAAGTCGAATGCTCATAATGAATGAGGTTGATTTGTGAAAGGAGGCTTATATACTCTCTCCAAAAAGGTACGACTTCCTCCTCATTAGCATCATTTAAATATATTTGCCTTTTTGTTGTTTTAAGTTGACTTTGGAAAAAGGTGCCCAAATATTTAAATACTTTTTAAGTGGCAACTAATTGAAGGGTCATGGCCTCATGGCCCCACTTTAATAACATAAAGTGAAATTATAACATAAGATATTAAAATATCATTTAATAATGATTTCATTAATAAATATGAAATCCAAATGAAGTCAACTCATAATTCGCTGAATATTTTGCAAATACTTAGTCACCAGGTGCCCTGCCTGAAATAGTAACTCCCTGATACTGACTTACTATATATAGTAAGTCTCTCCAAATATGCCAAGCAACAACTGCGGAGCTCAAACAAAGATCATCCCCATCTCAAGAGACTGTCCAGGTGCCTCTGCTATAAATAGAAACCTTGACTCCCTGAAATAGTCACTTACTATAAATAGTAAGTGTGTCAAACGGAGTCCAACAAAGGTCAATCCTGGTCTCCCACTGAATACTGGAGGCAAAACACCCTCAATCACTACCAACGGTGACCCCCTAACCATCTGCTCTAGCCTACGAGGGTCAGGAATAGGCTAAACCATCTGTCTTCATGTTCGTACTAAAAAAGGGACATTACAATGCCAAATGTGAATATACCAAGTACAAGCTTACCAAGCATGAACATAACAAATCCACACTTAGTGAACTATGGGATAGATATGTTTGTGAATCATACCAATGTTGTTCAAGTCCAAACAATATGTTAACAACTCAATGTATTAATCCAAGTCAAGGTAACACCATGCAAAATCAAAGTTACCTAAATCAAAGCAATGTGTTTCCAAATCACAACAATACTCAATGTCAACCTATAATGCCAAATCTAACATCATCCCAAATCAAAACATTTTCCAAAATCAATTTGTGCATGATCCCATACAAATACCACAAGTGTATATTCCAAATATACTTGACCAACAACCAAATCAACTACATCAAGTGTGTCAAAATCAAAATCAAGATCAAATTTTGCGACATCAAATTGCTTCACTTACCAAAATAGTTGATTCATTGTGCCAAGAGTCATCTCCACCCCAAAATCCACACACTCCCCTGTTGGTTAAACCATACCATCAAAACATTGAGTTGTGTCCACAACATCATCAAGAAGAATATCCCAAATGTCAAGAAGTTGGATATCAAGATCAACAACATCAACAACGAGCCCAATCACCACATCTCCAAAACCAATCACCACAAGGTCAATCTCAACAAGTACAAATCTTACGAGTTAACAAACGTCAATACACTCCTTTCGGAGAGCCAATTGGATCAACATTAAAAAAGCTAGTTAATGAAAAACTCATCACTCTTCCAAAAGTAAGTGCTTTCAACTCTATTTTAAACTTCCCTTGGAACAAGAGTAGATCTTATTGTGAGTATCATAGAAAAAATCTTCATAAAACATCAAATTGTATTCAACTCAAAAATATCATCCAAGACCTTCTTGATCAAGGAAAAATAACCCTTGACGACAATGATCAAGATTTAACCATTAATGATAGCAGTGACAATCTCTCCACCACAACTGTTGAGGACAACAATCAAGATCTATCCATCAATGAGCACCTTGGAGATGTTTCTACCTCATCCAACAATCAAATCAACATACATCAAGAGTCACTTTTTAATCATGATCAAAACCCATCAGCAAGATCCCACAATGATCCATTTCAAGAAATATTAACATCATTTGATCCTCTGGTTCAAAAAATTGACAATCTCTCCACCACAACTGTTGAGGACAATGATCAAGATCTATCCATCAATGAGTACCTTGAAGATGTTTCTACTTCATCCAACGATCAAATCAACATACATCAAGAGTCAATTTTTAATCATGATCAAAACCCCTCAACAATATCCAACAATATCCAACAATGATCTATTTCAAGGAGTGTTAACATTATTTGATCCTATTGACATAATTTGTGATCCATCTGCCAATGATCATGTTGACAATGTCTCTACATCACCTAATGAGTTAGAGGACATATCTCAAGAATTTATTCCAAAGCATGATCAACATATTTCACCAAAGTCTAGCAATGGTCCTTTTCAAGACATATTGATATCGTTTGACCTCATGGTTGCAGATATTGAAGGGATCCTCAACTCAACACTTGATCCAAGTCCACTCAAAGATCAAGAGAATATTAAGCCACTTTCTGTACCTAATGAATATATCCAAGAACCCTTTGTAAGCAATCCATCCTTTGAAATTAACCCATATCAAGAACTTGATCCAAAGTATGTCGAAAGCAATTCCAGAATTAACCAAGATCAAGAATCCGTATCTCCAAGATGCTACAATCATCTAATGGGCACTTTCCAATCTATACAAGGTGTCGCAAATGATGATCATATCCATACAGCACATACTCCTCCATCTACTCATGAGATGCTTTCTTTGGATGGGCACATCAATGATCTTCATTCAGAACAAGATTCTTTTACTCTTGAAATTATTACACAAGCACAGGAGGTTAATGATTCCTACAGTCAAGCAAAGTTATCAACATCAGGACCAAATATATCCCAAATTCAGATTGAGGACATCATATATGAAGATATCCAACATTATCCACTCAAGGAAACAGGTCAGACCAAGCGGGATATTCCAGAGTCAACAAAGCAGTAAATTGAAATAACATCATCTACAATGGCCATTTATCAGAAAATGCTTGTTAAACAAAACATCTCAAAACAAGCAGAATCAAAGTATGAAGGTACTACTTCCACAATACTGGGGGCAACTTCATCTCAAGCAAACGTCAACATAGGGAGCATGAAGAATCCTTATGATGAGACCAATGTCAATACTACAACCAGCCACACCACGAATCTTCATCCACCCATCACCCCATCCACGAATTGGGACCAACATCAAAAGAAAGATTTGAATAAAAGTACAAAGAATGTTATCAAAGCAAAAGAAGCCAAGAAGCATAATGGACAAATCAAATACACATGGATACTAAAAAATACAAAGAAAGATTACCCATATCAAACTCCATTAGTCAAAGAAACTATGGGGCAAAATAAAAAAGGGAAAAATATCCATCAAAGATGTACACAAAGGCAAAAACAGGGTTCTCAATCAACATACAAAGTATATCAAGCAGTTGCTCCTAATTCCACACACACTTCTGTATCCACCCATTATTGCTCATCTTCCCAAGTTTGGAGATTCAAAAGTTCCAAACTATCAACCAATCCATCTCTTATTCTTAAACACACAACACCATCCATTCCTCCATGCATGATATCCAATTCTCACATTGACCATGTATTGGCATCCACCCTTCATCATAAGGATTCAGAAAGCACTCTATCACGATGTGTGCACAAAGACAGAGTTAACTTCGGTATCAGCAAAGTGGATCAAGAATCTCAAAATTTGTATTCAAGTGCACGTATCTTGGCAAAGTAGCTTCTTCAAGTAGGATATCGGTGGCACATTATGACAAGAGCGTCAACATCAACACCACCAGGTGGTTCAACATGAGCCCAAAATCTTTTACAAAAAATCATGAAAATAGTAAAGATAAAAATTGTCCTCCAATGAAAACCACTATGGTGGCATTTGGACAGGTACCATGATGAAAACCTAGAAAACAGGCATCATGTGTAGAATCGAGCATCTGCATGCACTAGTTCAAGTGGAAGCATCTTACCCCATCCATAATAAATTTCAACATTCCATCTATCTTATCCATAATAATTTCATTCATCCATGATCCATTTATCCAATCCATTTTCATTTATCTACATCCATCTTCCAAATTATCTTGATTTTGACAAAATTTTGGTGTACACTTTACACTTGCTTATGGTAAACATCTTGACATGAGTCATTTTCATTGATCCTATCCTAGCCAACATTATATAAGCCATGAAGCACTATCCAAATGAGGATACTCTGTTCGAACACCTTATCACAAGATCATCATCGGCATCCTTTGCATGCTTACCATATCCCTCCATCCATACATCTATTCAAGAATCCACCCATGGAATTCCATACATTGCTAGACACTGGGGGCAAATATTTACATCTTGCTTCGGGAATAAATCTTAATCTATATCTTCCAACTTACATGGTGATCCGAACGTTGGCAAACATGAAATCAAATTGGTCAAAACACTTGTGAGCAAAAATTCCAAATCACGAGCCCATGGCACATTTTGATGACAAGATGTTTCTTATCAAGCTTTATCTTTCATCGAACATCAATCCAAACAATCAATATCAGTTGCATCTAACGTGCGCTTCAACATCACATCACATCATTCAAAACAAATTTTGTTCCAAACTAAACTTTGAAATCTTGATCAAATCAAATCCAATCAATCCATCATCATCTCGGGATATCCATCTCAGTCCTCATGTTGCTTAACACTATCCTTGCATTGTTGTGTATCCTCAAGAATGTTATCATCATCAATCCATCAATCAAATCAATCAACCCTAGCTTGGTTTTCAACAAAATCCCAAAACAAATCACTGATATCGTCACACATCCATATCCAAATAGTCGAAGTCATGAGAAAATCCAAAAAACATTCAAAACATATCAAAATCCAAACACCAAGTCAAAAAGTCAAAAAACATGCTATCCGAACTACGTTGTCTCTGAGCTTAAATGTAGGCAAGACCATCATTGATGAGCCCCCGAGACACAAAAACACAAAAAAATTTAAATAACCCAAAAATCCAAACAAACACCCTCATAGCATTTCAAAAACATCCATCTGTCTCATTTCGTTTCACCCACAATAATCAATCATCCATAATAAATCAATCGTCACCTTCATCCTTTGGCAATACAAATAGAAACAACCACAACAATCATCAAAAGCAAACTTCAAATGTAAAATCAAAATCTAAACAAAAAACTTTTAAACACAAAATCAAAACTCTTTATTTTTTTAGCAAACATGTCAATCGAACCTTATATCAACGGCCTTTTAAAACCTATCAACTTGCCACCATCCACTAACATGTCCTAGGATGCATCCTTCTTGCAACGGGCATTATCTTTGGCAATCACTTTGGATACTTATCCTAAGCAAAACACATTCCTTTGGCTAGAGATATGAAAAACATTGGCTTGTTTGTTTACTTAATCTTTTCTTGAGATTTATCTTATTGCACCTATTCCCAGGACCTCTTGATGATGTCTATCTAAACGATTTAGAGAGAAAGGAATGGGGCATTGATCATTGTCTTTTGTTTGTTGTGCTTGTTGGATATTCTTGTAATATAACCTTGGCGATACAAGCTTTGTTAGGTGTGTACGGATGATGCTTTGGATATCTTGTTGACTATTACATTGAAAGGTTTTGTCTTTCTATGTTTTGGTCCGAGATGTTTGAAATGTCTAAAGTACATCCTAACAAGGTTTCGTATGCCAGGTGTGAACAAGGATACTCCTAGCTGAATAAAATTTCATCTCACTAGGTACAACACCATCATGGTTGTTCATACCTTGATGCATCGTATCTATGTGTGTTATCAAACATAAGGAAAGTTATGCTCTTTACATCCCCATCCCTGGATAAACAATACATCATCATATCTAATAAAGTCTCGACGACTCATAGACTTGTTGGATTTCTGCATCTTCTTGGAACCAAGGGTTGACCACTCTCATTTTTCTATCTTCTCTTCGTACTAACATGGTTCACCAAAAACATCAGCATACTAATCCTACATACTCATACATATTATTATAATAGGAAACATCATCCATCTCACTGGCATTACATCATCAGTTAAGTTGTTTAGGATAATATAGATTTGTTATTCTAAGCATCTTAAAACCATCACATTTGCATCGTCATCACAATATAGATCTGTTAGTCTAAGCACCTCATAACCATCCATAACCATCCATACATCCATAAGGCATATCTGTCACGAAATGAACCCTACACTCGAGATTTTTGCTCAATATCTCGAGGGGGCAGTGTACCAGTGTGATTCTTTCCACTAGGGCAACAGTGGGGCATCCGAAAAAAATATCGAGAAATTTTTGAATTTCTATCTTGGCAACATCAATCTTTGAACCAATGCAACTAGTACATTGCTTCATATAGGGGCAAAATATAGACATGTAAATAATCCTAACTGACATTGTGCATCTAATTTTGATTATTTATTATCATTTCTACTATTAATCAAATAAAACAATTTATTAGATTAATTCACTAATGTCCATCATGTTTAATTATATAAATCAATTCATTTAATTAAATCCCCTAAAGTCTTCTAAATAAATCAATTCATTTAATTAAATCCCCTAAATTCTTCTCATCTGATTTAATAAACCAAATTATTTAAATCAGATGTCAAATTCCCTAATTCCTCCAAGTTAATTAATTCAGGATTAATTAACTCCTAAACCTAATTACCCATTCTCTAACTTTTGACCCAATCTTGGTCAAACGCAACCCCTGATTAACTAACCCATTTGCACATGAAAATAATTCTTTTAATTAACTAATTCACCTATTTTCCCTCACAAAAGCATATGATTTGGGAACATTCTTCCAATAACTCCATCCATTTGACTTTCTTGCCCAAACATAAATGCTTCTTACAAAGGCGTTTAAGCCTCTTACAAAATCCTTAATGCTTCTTACAAATGCATTAATCTCTCTTACACCCCCCTCACCTCTTCACCTACATGCATTAACTATGAACATTCTCCAAAATGTGCTCCATCCTCATCCATTAGGATTGAGACAAGTGTTTCGATCTCATTGGCTCTTCTTTAGTCCCACATTCCTCCAATCTCTTCATTTTTCATCAACCCTATTTATAGAAGCATTCTCTACACAATATCCATCTATAATCTTATGCATTTGCACTATAGGCACATTTCATCTTGCATTGTATCACATTTTGTTAAATTATCATTGGAAGCTTATCAAGGGGGTGGAAAAGGGCATCATTTTCACATCAAAGGAGCACCACTCCCACTATGGGATAGGTTTTGCACATGCTTTTTATATGCTTTCAATTAGTTTCTTTGATCTTTTATGGTTTTGTTTGCACTATCAAGTATGATTGAATATCTCATAGGAGTGCTTGATTTGGTTTGCTTAATTTGCTAACAACACTAATGTTTGTTTGTCTTTGAAGCAAAGTGCAGATTTAGTGCTTACACAAAGGTTATAAATATAGTAGTTTGTTGTACCCAAACTAAATTTTTTGCTTCATTAAGGCATTTTGCTTAAAGAGTCTAAACTTTGTTAAAATGAGGTCAAACTACAAGTTTTTGAGCAAGTCAAGTATGGACTTTGGTCAATGTCGTGTCAATCGTCAACAGCAATTGGTCAGTACCCGGAGGATAGAACCTGAACTTGGGAGCCAGAGCAGATCTTGTGATGATGAAGGAGCATTTCACGAGCATATTATACTCCTACAAGGTCAATTCAGTGGCCGGAGGAGTGTTTTTCAGAGCAAAGATAGATGAAAATTTCAAGAGGAAAATAGATTTGCGCCCCTGTAGCCCAAGGGCACCCTTCTTTTTGGAGGCTCAGATCTCGTTGCATGTGCTTGTAAATAGGTTCAATCTCTTCAGAATTAGCCCATCTTTCTGACGAGCTATCAAGCGAAGATGTACATAGTGCACAACTCCAGCAATTGATATTACAAGCTGAGGGTACGATGAGGAGGCATATCACAGAGGTTGTCAAGTTTATGGTTTATGCGCCCCTGTAGCTCAAGGGCACCCTTGAATTTGGCCCCCCAGATGTGTGAATGTGCAGATGGGGTCTTCCTGAGATCTTCTCTAATCTAGTTTAACTTCGCAACGCATTAGTTCGTGAGGTAATCTGACATTCCAAGTGACCATGACAGAGGTTCTACCGAGCACGTTAATCAGAGGTGGAGAAACATAGCAATACATACCTACACTTCTGTAGGCCAGGGGCGCCCAGCCTTTAGGCCTGCCAGATGGGGTTTTTTGCATTTGCAGTCTTCACGAGACTTGTGCGTAGTTATTCCAACTATCCAACGAGTCCAGCCGTCAACCCTCGGGATTTGGCAAACGCTCATACGTGCGAGGTCAATATGGTAATGCACATCTTCTTCAAAAAGGTGCCCTTCTCTTTGAGGTCTTAGAAGCAGTTTTCTCGCTTCGTCTCCTCCAGAGACATCTCTTGTAGGTTGATCCAGCTATGCAGAGAGACATACGGTGCACGAATCGGAGCACTCTAACTCCCAATGTCAGGGGTCAAAGTGTGGTATCCGGATGAAAGTTACACTTTTGTCAAAATGGTGTGTACGCCTTCACGAGTCAGGGGTGCCCTTCTTTTTGGGGTTCTTGATGCAGCTTTCAGGTGCCTTACATATAGTTATTGGATGCGGAATACTTTCAGTCACGCAATGAACCTATCATCCAGTCAGTAGGATTCATCGTTTACCGGTAATGGCAGTTTGAAGCGTCAGATGGAAAAAATGGAGAAATGGCTATTTGATGACCTTGCATCAATTTAATCGAAGGCGCCTAATTTTTTGAGGTGTCAAACGTTGATTTTAGCGGTTGCAGCTCCCAGCAGACATTTCATCCTTGCTATGCAGGCTTCGCAGTGAATATCTCAGATCAGTCACAGGTTCACTCAGTCGCCCGAAAATCAGAGTTGAACATGGCCAACTGTAACTTCATAGTAAGCTATAAAATAGGAGATAGTCAAAAATTTAATAACTCTTGCAAATGGATGCCTAGAAGGCCAAATTTGGATTTTTCGGGATCAGTGAAGTCAGTTGAGTGCATCCAGATGCTGGGATTTTTATTAAAATAATATTTAATTTTTACATGCAAAACATTAAAATGGCGATTTTCTTCAATAATTAATTATTGGCGCCTCTTTTAATGTTTATTCATAAATTCGCATGTTATTCATTTTAATATTATTTTAATTCTCGAGACTCAGAGTCAATGGTAGTTCAACTGGGAGAAGGCGAATCAAATTCTTTCTTCCAAAATTAGGGTTGTTGATCTTTCAATCTTGCTTTATGGTACGATTTTGGCTATTTATGCAAGCATGGCGTCATTTCTCATTCATCCAGCTTAGCAAATTCGAATTTCTTCAAGTGATTGGCGAATCATCTAAAATTCTCTCACATGTTTGAAGAATTGGCAAATTTTGGCAAAACAAAACAGCTGGATTGATTCAAAACAATTTCCTTAGACAAACCCATGTGCTAGAATTTTTAGGAAAATTTGTTCCAAAGCATCAGTTCTTGAAGCTCTGATTTTTTTAACTGAAATTCCTTTGCATGGTTGCGTAGAAGTCAAATTTTTACATTTCTGACGTTCTGGGTTGTCTTAGAATCATTTTCTGAGCAAAACCCATATCTCAGAATTTTTCGTGAAAATTTACCTCCGACGAGCTATTTTCAGCCTTAACATGGTATTTTTAGCTTTCCAGAAAACTTGTCAGAATATAGCCATGTTCACAGTCAACAGGCGAGTTTTTCAGAATGCAATTTACTCAGCTCAAATTCAAGACCAAGTCAATCTTGACTCATGACTTCATCGAGATAGTTGATACGAATCTACATAAGGTGCTTCCAGAAGCAGTTTTAGATTCACTCAAGATTAGAGATTCGATAATCCAGAACATTCAGCAGTCTGGGTTACTTGAGGCTGCTTCCATACCTTTCTCAGTTCATTGCGTAGAGTTTGTAATGTCTTGTATTAAGCATTACAATTTTGTTGCACAAGAGATAGAGTCAGTAGATGGGCGTGTTATTTGCAGTCTCAAACCCCTGGATATCTAGAGAATTCTGGGTATTCCTCAACATCCAGATGGTCTGGTCATTTCTATGAGTCAGAGTGAGCAAGCATTCAATGCTGAATTGGATAAGTGTCAGAGTAAGATGACAGAAAGGTGGTTGAAACAGAAAAAGACCAAGTTGCCAAACAATGTGGGTCATGGTGAATACAAGGATGAGTACACAATTCTAATTACACTTCTCGATCGTGTCTCAGGTCATGCAGATGCAAATAAATTTCACACATGGATGTATTATATCATTGGTCGAATCATCTTTGGGCAAGAGCATTATGACTAGGCATCCTTCATCAGCGATGCTATTCACAAACAAATCACCAGTTTCCTAGTTGCACATCAGTTTCATGTGTGTTCCTACCTCGTGTACTTGATCACCTATCAAGGTCAGTTTAGAGGGTTGAACACGGTGGGCATACTCAATGCACAGAAAGTCTATCGTTATTATGATCAGTTTCACGAAGGCTGAAAGGCATTTCAAGCATGTGCAGGAGGCTTTCTTGACATACACAATGAGAACTTGGACCGGGAGTTGCATGTTCGTATCTCAACAATTGCTAGAGCAGCGATGGAAGATTGCGCGGACTGGTTCATTCAATTCGCTACATACACCTACATCTGTGTCTATGGATACACAAGAAATCCGGCTATGCTTCCACGCTATCCTTCGGATAAGACAGTGTTCATGGAGTTGTTGAGGCAATTGTATGAGGTTCACAAACATTTGTGCCACAAGCGTAAACAGGTTGCCAACTTTCCAATGAAATTCGGAATATATTGGTGCAAAACAACAGTTGATGCTAAAACTACAGGGCAGGAGTTAGAGAATTGCAAACTCAAGTACCTGGTTGACACACACGCATATGATCCTTGGGGTCATTATGAAGCACGCCTTGGTAGTCGCTCTTATCACAAACCTACAATGGAGGACTACTGGGTGAATTGCGAGGATGACTTTGAAGTATGCAGACACAGCTACAGCATGTTCTCTCTTCCGCAGATATCTGTCTTCTTGGCAGAAGAGGTGGAAGGTTTGACAGAGGATGAGGGAGATGCACTTCCTCAATTTGACAGAGAACAGGTTGATGGGCAACCACTCCTGACAATTGATTGGTACGCAAAAGAATACTCATCAGTGAAGGAGAGGTCGAGCAAGGTTATTCAGAATGTATGCTTTATCTCGAAAGCAAGAGGACCAGGAGGGTAACTATGCCTACAGCAGAGCCGCCACCAATAGGAGTTTCACTACCTTCCTCATCTAAACCTAAGAAGAAGAAGAGTAATCCTCCTAAGAAGAATCCAATGCCGAATAATTCAAAAGGAAAGGCATGTATTGTTGATTCGCATGTAGAGCCTGTCAAAGAGGTAGTTCAAAGTTCACCACAACCTGAGGTTCAGCCACATATGCCATCACCAACACCAGAGCAGCCTCCAATTCCAATTCACATCGATTTGGACTTAGACTCACCACCTCACAGTGACAACTCTACGCATTCACTTTCGTCAGAGCCTCCTGTTACTAGTACAGATCATTCCAGTGGTATTAGTTAGGATTCATCTTGGCTTGAGAGTCAACTGGGAAGAAAGAGGAGACAGTCGTCTTATGTGCTTGATCATTCAGATTTCGATCATGCTTATCAAGATGCGCCTGACAAGAGGATCAAGAAACAGGTTCACATTGAGAGAAATGCAGGTAAGGAGATCATCATTGAGACTGCCGCACCTCCAAAGGATAAGAATTGAATGAGATGGAAGCTCAGGACTTCGAAGTGATCACTATCAACTTCGGTAGAAGTACTTGCCAGACAGAGATTGATCTCCTACAGGTTGCTACAGATAGTGCAAGGGATAGAATGGTGAAGGATGGAGAAGATAAGGCAGCCCTCAAGGCTGAAATACAGCAGCTTCGCCAATATATTTTTAGCCTTGTGCATAGAACAGGAAATGTTGTCACCGCACTCCCACCGACGTTAGAACCACCAGCAGAACAGGGTCAGCTTGATCACTTGGTTGCATAAGGCAAACGGTTAGATGAGTGGGAGGATTTTGTTACTAGAGGCCGCCTTGTACTTTCAGATTTATACCAGTTGTGGTACAATGCACGTGAGCTCCGTCTACAACTTCAGGATGAGGAGCGTGATTTGGCTATTAGTAGACCCAGAGATGAGATCTCGATTGCTAACTTGGGCATGTCATATGAATCAGTCACAGATGCAGAAGATAAAGAGGTCGTCTACACTTGGAGGACACAGTTGATATTCAAGGCGAAGATAGAAGAAACAATAGCATCAGAGTTGGCTGAGAGCAGAGAGCACGTCACCAGTGCACTATGTTATGTGAGAACCTTTGTTTCTCAACTACCATGCCAATATCAACATGTGGGTGGTGGCTATGTTGAGCTTGCTGACGTTCAATCAGAGCTCCAAGCACTCATTCACGGTATTTTCAGTGGTGAGACCATTGGCTATAAGATGAATCATCTTACAGTCATGTCAGCATTGTTTGATGAGGCAACCAGGAGGAAAGACGAGTTTTAGTGTCAGATCACATGCGGAGAAGACATGTTGCACAAGCACGGTATACTTCGTCGGAGCTTCAGTTCCCCAGAAGGTGACGGAGTCAACAACCTCGTGGATGGGTTGATTGCTCGAGATTAGGGCTAGTAGACTTCAATTCCAGCCTTTCAGGATAGACTTCATGCATGACAGTTAACTTGACGCTCTTTCCAAGTTAACTCGCTATCTCACATCTCACACATGTCTATCTTGGAAGTATCTTCATTCACTTGGAGTTTCATCTAGGTTTTTACGTTAGGGCTAGTAGACTTCAGTTCCAGCCTTTCAGGATAGACTTCATGAACGGCACTTAACTTGACGCTCTTTCCAAGTTAACTCGTTCTCTCACATCTCACGCATGTCTATCTTGGAAGTATCTACATTCACTTGGAGTTTCATCTAGGTTTTTACGTTAACTGATGGTAGTATTCCAGTTAACTTGCTTTCAATAAGGACGTGCATGCTTGCACATTGTCCATTTAGAATAGATGTTTCGATTAACTGACGGTAGTTTTCCAATTAACTGTATAGTTTCCTTTATTAGGGTTTAGCAATAAAATCTTGCATGCATTGCAAAACTATAGTTGACCCAAGGTGATTTTAGGGTTGCCTACACCTTTGATGTCTATAAATAAGAGTTTTCAGCTCATTTGTAAAGAACTTTTGCACGTGATAGAAATATATGTTGAGCCTACCTTGCCTGCAATATTGTTATTTTGTATTTGTTCACGAGTATTTGTTGTAATGATGAATTGTTATGCCACTTGGGTTTCATGCAGTTATGATGGTGAATGCTCATCTTAGTTAAATGGGGTTGCCGGTTTGATCATTATTGTATGGGTGTCTTGTCTATGCAATACACTGTCCCAGTTGCTTACCTTATGTTTCGTTTATAATAAGCCTATTCAGAAGAGCAAATAGTTGAGCCCACCTTGCCTTCACATTGCGAATCTGTACTCAAAGCTTATAGTTTGATATGTGTAATAGTAAACTTATTCAGCTAAGCAAATAGTTGAGCCCACCTTGCCTTCATGTTGTGAAGTTGTACTCGGTTTACCGTATATTTGTCGTTTCTAATAAACTTCTCCCCAGCCAAGCAAATAGTTGAGCCCACCTTGCCTTCACGTTGGGAGACTGTACCTGAAGTTTATCGTATAAAACATTCCTGCTCCATTTCCTCATGCTTTGTTTTCTTGAGGAAACTGGATAGATTTAAAGTAGTTAGTTTAGTTCTAGTTAATGATCTACGAAACCAGAAAATCCTTAGCTGCAACTTTCTAGGTTTTCTTAACCGTGTGCCTCTTCCAGCTGAGATAAAAAAGATAGGATTTAGAATACTTTACTTTTTTCACGCATATCAGCAAAAGAGGGAGCTCCCCCTCCTAATTTGAAGAGCACTCATTACGCAGTGTGCATAGCTGTCCATACTAACTCATACTCTAGAGGTGTTAGTTATTATGCCAACATAGTTACAAACAAAATATGCTAATAGACAAGTGGAATAGGAGTTACGCTATTACATGATTACATATTATTCTAATGTTTAATATCTTAAAATCCCACAACTTATAACTTATAAGCAAAATAAAATTTTCATAAAATCATATCGTATTGTAAACTTCATTGGAAGGACTTATTTAACCAAAAAATTAATCAAGTCATAGATTGTGATAAATAAACAATCTAATCCAAGAGAGAAATTTCTCGAAGTTGAAGAATGTAAATAAACAATCACACTTGAAAGTTGAAACAGTGAAACAATCATAATTTTTAAAAAGATGGTATGAGGTGAAAGTCCCAATTCCAATATTAATTGGTATATTCACTCATGCTCCAACTTTCTGATTTCCTATTTGTCAATAAAATATAAGTCTGAATATCTAAGCATTAACATAGTTCAACACCCCAGATATAACTGTATGGGGAAAAGAGATTTAAATTTTGAAAAGTGCTACCAAAGCCATGAGAAACGCATCATTTAGGTACTCATTTCCTAGTCCCTCAGACATATTTTGCACCAAAATTTTCCATCCAATTTATTTGGTCACTTAAATAGACTCACATTTTAATCATCAATATCATGTAATACAAAACGCATCAATGGGTACTACACTATCACTATTCAATTGACAGACTGTCTTGCAACAATGAATTACAAGAAGATGTAGTCCTTTTTTGGCCCTAGTGGCCCGTTGTGAGGGTACAGCGCCCCGTAAATGCTGTTTAACTTTTCAAAAACAATGAATTACAAGAAGATGTACCCTCTAATAGCTATAAAATATATATTAGTTGAATACACCTCATAAAACCAATTTCATGAACTGCCTCCCTTAGTCTTCTATTTAGTTTGGTTGCTTCCTAATTGTAGTTTTAGATATCTTTTGTTGTTAAGAGTTCCTTTTGCACTTCTGACAGTCTATGGTAATTCACTTTTCTTTGAAGCCCACTGAACTACACTGGTCATTTAGACATTAATATCTTTCTTCTTCTATGACAAAGCTTAGCAAAGTTGCTTTGGGTGTTACATTAAAAGCAGAGCCAAACTTATAAACTTAACATTATGCTAAGCATATCATACTCCGACAAATATCAGCAAACTCATTGTTACAGCAAGCATGAATAGACACAAAAGATAATAATACCAAATAGGAAAACCAGGGAACTATTAAGATAAAGTATGAAAACTCACCTTTTAAAATGCGCATATAAAAATAGAATCCTTTCCAATAAATGATAATAACTGAGAACATACTTAAAATTTGACAAAAAGAGATTAAAAAGTACATACAAACACTATATTTGTCTGTAGATATTACTACCTTAAGAATTGCTAAAATAAAACTAACCTTGTTAAGTTCAGACATTAGATTACTATGTTGTGCAGCAGCATCTTTGGCCAGCCTATACACATCATGTGCACCTTCTGCCCCTTCTGTTATTGCCAAAACCTGCAAAGTAGTTGAAATTTTTAAACCTCCATCTGCTGATGCATACATCAAGATACCTTTTACTGAACAACACTTTAAAATATGCAACCTTTGCAAGGAGTGAGGTGCAATAACACTATTCTCTGAGCATGACTTCAGACTAAAGTTATCTCATCTTACCATATATATTAAATTATTGTACCAATATACATATCACTAGAATAGAGAACTTAAATATATCTATCTAGAAAGATGCCAAGAGATTTCAATATAATACAATAAATTAATTATATAATTATAAATTGATTATTTAATATATAAATTACTTGTATTTAATTATTTATTTATTGTATTATATTAAATAATTATAATTAAATTAATACTGTTTTTCATAATTATTATATAAACTAATATTGTGTGATGTATTATTTTAAACCTTAATAAATTTATATGTATTTATTAATATATAGGGTATTTAGACATTTAAATTATGAAAAAAATTAAAATAGAATACTAAATTACCAGTTTAATTTTGGTTCAGGTATGAGGGTCTGGCAAAAAATAATTGGGGGTGGAAGTTCAAAATACCACATAGCATCATATGATAAACAAAACCACCATAAAAAATAAAATATACTACTTCAATGTCACTTTGTCAAACTCAAATGTCATGATAGATATTCATTGTTGAATATTAAAATAATATTATCAGCACTTGATTTTTTTTTTTTGTGTTTTAGATGAGCATTTTGAAATATTTTAACAATGATTGATACCACAATATATTGCAGCAAAAATACAAGATATTGCAATTAAACTTTCAACTCAAAAATGAACATTACATAGAGGGTTTACAGCTGAAAATTTAAGATTTTTCTACAAGCTTAAATACTTAACTTTTTACCAAAATAATGATAACCCAGTTCATAAAATATCCGCTAATATCGAGTTCATAAAATATCTGCTAATATCTAAATCAACAATACCCAAAAAATCTGGGAGTTACAATTTTGGAACTCACGGGAGAAATGTGCTTGAAGAAACCTCTAAAATGGACGTCAGCTACAAGAATCACCTCCAATGGCAGAAAAGTTGCACGCACGAAGCTTTCCAATTTTGGACAATCCCAAATGAAGCATTACAACCTCCAGAAACCCTAGCCACCCTTGCAAGCGATCAACCCTCTCTCCAAGATGTATGGCCAGCCTAGGAAGATGGTATGGCCAACAATATATGCACTGTAACTTCTTAAATATGCTGCTAGTGTATTCAAATCTGCCCTACAATACGAACTCTCCAATTCGAAATATAACTTTGATGCCCAAATTGTAAATCTCAATCTGTAATGAAGCTCACCTGTGATTCCTGAAGTGAAATCACCAAGAATTCTCCAGATTGTATCTTTCAACAGTGTAGAGAATGTTGCTTGCAAGGGTTTTCGTCCTCACAAACCCTGAGAAGATAACTCTCCTCCAAAACCAAAACCAATTTCAATATATTCATCCAGCCTGTCAAATGAGCTTTCAACTCCCCCTTTATAAAGAACTCCTTGATCTTTTGGAAAGACCCAAGAAGAGTGTTCAACAATCTTTTAGAAGAATATTTAATACTCCTTGATGTGACCCCTTGATCTGGCACTTTGATGTGACTCTCTAATACTTAAGTCACTTTTTGAAGATATATTAATAAAGTGACTATTAATTTATCATTAAAGTACGTCACTTTATAACCTTTTAATATAATTATTTAATATTACCTTTTTGACTTTGCACTTTTTGCCTAGTAACATTAAATAATTAAAATAATGATTATTCCTTAAGAGGGCCGGAAAATATGGACATTGCAGTGTGTTGCACATTATTGGAGAAAGAGGTGAAACATGTAGTAGACACTTTGAAGCCCATATGGGATTCGTGGATCGAAACAAGGGTGACCATCGTTTATGATGGATGGAAAGATGCAAAAAATCGCCTATTGATCAATGTTATTGCCATGTCCCCTAAAGTGGCAATGTTTTTGAGAGCAATGGATTGTGAAGGATAGGTGAAGGATGGTCCATTTATTGCTATCATCCTTTGCCAAGTTATTGAAGAAGTGGGCCATCAAAATGTTGTGCATGTTGTAACCGACAATGCCAAAAATTATAGGGTTGTGCGGTTATTGGTTGAGGAGAAGTATCCACACATTTTTTGGACACCTTGTGCTGTCCAGTCCCTCAATCTGATGTTACAAAAAATTGGATCCAAAATTGAGTGGATCAAATAGGTGTATGGTGAGGGCGAAGACATCCAAATGTTTGTCACCAACCACCATATGACACAAGGAATATTTAGACAATTCTCAAAATTGGAGTTGTTGAAGGTAAGTTAATTCTCAATATTTTTAAATTTTTAATATTCTTTTAATTTTAAATTTTGATTTTGTAAATTTAAATTATATTTTAATTTTAATTTTGATTTTTAAATAAGTTGTCGAGGCCTGTTTTGCCTCCAACACAATTGTGTTGAGACAACTTATAAAGGCTCGTCAAGCATTTTGTGTCATGGTAATCAGCCCTAATTGGACCATATGGAGGCAATCTAGTAGTGAAAGGGCAAATAGGGTCAAGCAAAGGATCCTACATGATAGTTGGTGGGATTGTGTTGAGTATCTCGTCAATTTCACTAAGCCCATATTGAGCATGATTTGTTACACTGACATGGATAGACCTTGTTTGGGAAAAGTATATGATGGTATCGACTCAATGATTGAGAAGATGAAATCCATCATCAATGCAAAAGAGGAAGATCCTGAAGAAAAGTTCTTCAAAGAGCTACAAGAAATCATTGTTGACAGATGGAACAAAATGACCACTTTGTTGCATCTTCTCGCTTTTGCATTGAGTCCCAAATATTATAGCCCTAAGATACTTTCTACTTCATCAAGAGTTTCTCCATATAGGGATGTTGAAGTGGCTCAAGGGTATAAGGCAGCACTTCATAGACTCTTCACTGATCGTGACTAGCGTGATCGAGTGAGTGTTGAGTTCGTGGCTTTTGCATGCTCCGATAGTGTTGATCAGAATCTTGATGCTCTTTGAGACAAGTACAAAGTGGATGCTTGTAGTTGTTGGTACTTCCATGGGCAAGAATACAGGCACCTCCGACCTATTGCAATAAAACTTTTATCCCAAGTAAGTTTTATAGTTTGTAATTTTAATTTTAATTTATATTAATTAATAATTTTGTTTAGTTAAATTTTGTAACTCTTAACTATTTAATTTGGTCTTAATAGATTGCTAGTTCATCTTCTTCTAAGAGGAATTGGAGCACTTACTCCTTCATCCACTCAATAAAACGCAATAAGCTACATTCAAAAAAGGCAGAGAACTTGGTGTATGTGCATTCAAACTTGCACCTCCTTACACACAAGCAAAGTTCCTACAAAGGAGACACCAAGAGGTGGGATATTGAGCCAGAGCAACTTGACTTCAATGCTTCCACAAGTCACTTAGCTGCACTTGATATTGATGATGAGTATGAGCCTAAAGCAGCTAGTGAGCATGAGAGTGGTAGTGTCAATGCTAGTGGGAGTATTTGTGCGAGTGCCACTGATGCTATTTGTGGTTCTACACAAAATGTAGCATCTAATGATGCTGATGATACTGCTTTTTTTTATGACCCGTATGATTCAACTTGATCAATGATCAATAATTATTAATGGCTGATTGTAAACATTTGACATTTTTATGTTTGAACTTTGAACTTTAATTTATAATTCTATATCATGACATTTGACTCTTTGAGTATAAAGTGGTGGTATATTTTTGCTATGTTATTTGACTATTAATATGGTGGTGTATTATGAACTTAATTACTACTACAAATATGTATATATTTCTGATTTTTATATGTTTTTGTATTAACGTACCCAACCCCAAAAAAAAATTTGAGCAAATCTCGTACTGAATTCTCATACCCATACCCAAATCCAAAAACGAATTAGTAACTTAGATATTAAAGAGCAAGAAGTTGATACTATAACCAAGTGAAAAAAATCAAAAACTCATCCTTTGTCCAAAAAGCATAGCATAGGCCACCAACAAGGCTTTCTTTTGCCTCTCCAATAGTGGCTGTCACACATCTTTTCATTGTGACAATATTTTCCCAACAAGATGATAACCCTCTTCCTTTCTCACAAAACAGGCACATTAGATAGGGCACTTCAAAATGAGGCAATGGACATGCAAATGAGAACAATCAATCTAGCATCTATACAAATGGGCTTTATCTCAGCCACATCAGATCACCATATTGGCAAAAACTTGTGAAAGCAATCTATTAAACACCTACAAATTGTATAGATCTTGGGTATGAAAAGATGCACACCACCTTATCAACAAAGGAAAAACAATTTCTAGAGACCTAAGGATTCACGAATCAAATAGGAGTGTACATATATGATGGATGCAAAGATTGTGAAATCAAGCCCTTAATCAATGTCATTGTTGTGTGCTCTAAAGGGGTAATGTTTTTTAAGGTAGTTGCTTGTGAGGTGCGAGTAAAGGATGCAAAACTTCATTACCAACATACTAATAGTGTCCATTGAGATGGTGGGTACTCAAAAAAATGTTCAAGTCCTAACCGACAACACTAAGAATTGCTAGACAAAAAGTTTATTGGTGGAGGCAAGATATGATGAGCATACACTTATACTCAGAGGGGGGTGAATCATATAAGACATTATTTTACTCATTAATAAAAATCAACAACCACAATAAAGCAATCACATAAGATCTAACAACTAGGAAACACAAGGTTTGCATGGAAACCCTTTCGAGATAAAACCACAAAGAAGCACTGCGTGGATCTGCTGTCCAAATCCAACCACAAAAATAAAAATTCTCTTGCAAAACTTTGTAGGCACCAACCCACTGGAGACACCAACCCCCACTACTAAGCACCAACTTAGCAAGAGATACCAATCTCTTCTATTGAGAGGCACCAACCTCCAAATGAACAAAATTATCTCCTTCTTGAATATTGCTTCTTCAATGAATGATGATCACTTGAATCTCCTTCATAAATCTGTGTGCAACCTTCTTCGCATATATTTTCTCCTTCAAAAATATGCTTGAATTAGAAAGATATTACATTAATTGCTTGCTATCTTTTACCCCCACTCATCTTCCTTTTATATCCCCCTTATGCCTCTTCACCCAAGAGGGGCGATCCTTCCAAGGGAGGCGTCTACGTCAAGAGGGGCAATCCTTCCAAGGGAGGCGTCTACTCCAAGAGGGGCAATTCCTCAAAGAGGTCAGCCCATATAAAATTTAAATAATAATAATTTTAATTTATTTTGAACGACTTTGGATGAAGGTCCATCAGCCAACATACAAGGGTCGGCCAGCCCATTAAATTCAGATATTTAGATTAAAAACTCAAATATTTTATTTTTTGATTAATCCTCAGCACTTATTCTCTGTATTGATCCTCCTTTGACATCAACAGATTGTCTTGATATTAATCTTCCTTTGACATCAATGACAACAATATTTCCAACAAGATATGGGTACATTTTTTGGACACCCACTCAACTTGGTGCTGATGAAGCTTGGTCTAGAGATAGAGTGGATCAAAGAATTGCACATTGAGGTTGAGGAGATTCAAATGTCAATGAGAAATCATCATTTATCACAAGTCATCTTCAAGTCCTCAAAGTTTTTTTTTTTGGATCCTCAAAGTTGAAGTTATTTAAGGTAAGTTTATGAAAATTCTATAATTGATCATTTTATTTTTTGATTTACTCTATGTTTGCTATAATTATAATATCACTATGAGAAAACATATATTAAGGTGAAATTGAGCAAGGTAGGAGGAGCTTGGAGACTCCTTGTAGGAAACAGGATTCACTAACAAAAGAGAATACGAAAAAAAAATTAAAATTAAAATATTTAATGAGTTTTGACTCAGTTTTTCCTTGTGAGAAAATCCAAGAAATTACACATTTAAAATTTTGCAAGGGAAAAAATTGGAACTAAAAAAATATAAAACTCTTGGGATAAAATCAAGGTAAATTCCCTTTCTTGGGGAGATCTTCAATCTTCACCTGAAGAAAATGTTTAAAGTTAATGCAGTGATCATGGTGCATGTTGTCAAGATGGTGTTGGGTGAATTGTTTCTCTCCACAATGCACGGATATCATGTCAACACTGATATCTCCTTTGTATTCATTGTCATGTTGTTGGAGGCTAGGGAGCCATACGAGGTGGTTAGGCCAGTCATAGTGGCTCTGGTCAACTGTGTTGGAGAATGGAATTGGATATGGTGTTGGACGATATAATGACTAGTGTTGGTTTTCCTATTGGAAGTTGCCTTTGGCCTACTCTCGGCATTGATACCTCTAGTCAGTGGAATTTTATTGTTTTCTCTATTGTGAGCCACAACAACATGCTTCGCAAACACCAAGCAGTGGGGCTTAGCCTTTCTAAAATTTGCTATGGATGTGGCTCTGTCTGAGGGGATTGATTGGGCATTTGCAATTTATGATGCCTCCTCTGACAACAATGACAATAATGGTCTAGGGCTGCAGGGTTAACTAGCAATGGTTTATAGTCTTGCGATAATATTTTGTACATAAGTTTACTACTGTGTAGTTCTAGGGTGGTTTTTGTAATCTTCTCCCTAGTTTTGTAAGTAGGCCCTCCATTAATGGAGCTGCCTTAACTATGTAATTTTTAAATGTTCTAACCGCCCCCCTCCCATCCCCACTATAATAAGCAAAAAGAAACAACGATCCTTCACAATGCTTAATCTACTTGCTTAACCATTCCTTTATTTGAGAGACAGCTATATCTAGATAATTGATGACTGATTTTATATGGATTATTTAGATTTTTTTTACTCGAATCTCTATTGCTTAAGAATTATATTCAATGACTAGTTTTAAATTTGCACAGGCTTATTGCCAATTTCTGTTTCTATCAATTTGTCCGTTAAACTTTATTGAATAGGAATGATTGCAACTTGTCCAAATCCATCACTGATAATCTTGATTCAAATTTGACCGACTTTTATCCATTCTGTGTAAATATTTTATTTATTTATTTTTAGATTATTTACAATTCAATAGAATAGGCAAATATATAGGAAACTTGTTCCAGGCCAGAGACATAAGGATTTAAAACCGCTCACAGTTCCCCTACACATTTTGTCTGATGCCTTTAGAAGCCACTTGATTCTTAATTTAAAAGTGTATCATCAAGAGTTTATCAACATGACAAGTGCAACATGCATTACGAACAAAAAAGGATTAGTTCTAAAAGCTCTAGAACTTGGGAAGAATCTTGCAAATATAATCTAGACTATACACGGTACAGATTCCAATACAATTAACATAGTTTTGTCCCTAAAATGAAGATAAGAATCACTGTCTCCACAAGATTCAAAAAGCATCATCTAAAATTACTATGGTTTTACTATCTCTTTGTGATCTCCATGACCCTTATTTTGGTAATATGACAGTGTTTAAGTATAGTTGCAGTAAAATAATTTTAGTTTTGGATGCACAGCCAATTTTTCCTATGGTTTATAATCTCCTATACATGAAAACGCTTTATAGCTTGTGGATTGTTAATGTCATTGCTCTTGTAGATACCAGATGCAACTATACTGCAATCTACCATATCATGATTTCCTTCATTGTGTTACTAAATATATGCTTCACCATGTGAATTTGTGTGGAAGGGTATACTTTGCAATTATATTCATTGTTCAAATCATACTAGATTATGAAATTGACACCACCTCGCATACTTCAAAGCTCAAACTATTTTTACCATGCATATTTTTGACAAAATCATTTTTATGTCTACCCAGAGAGACACAGGGGATAGGAGACAGTAGATGGGAACCCAATGTTGGTGAGTTTTCTGTCCACATTTGGAGCCATGTCAGCCAGACAAAGTTTTGTGTCAGGATTAATAGTGTAAGGTGAAATAAAAAAATTCATTTCATGCATGTAATTTATGTGAAAGATATTTTTTTAAGGCATCTGCAAGAGGAAATTTATATACAAGAGAAAAAAAGGATGGCCTATAACTTGTCCATTAAATCATGCCTTTGTCATGTGACCATCATTATATGATTTGATATTTTTTGGTGTCACTTCTTGTGACAAATACATTTTGTTCAAACACTTGTTTTGAAAGTCACATCTAAATATTCAGTCAAACAAGAAATAGTCCTTTAATTTCACAGATATTGGACCCTGCGCAACCATTAGCTCCTCTCCCTTAAACAAATCTGGATTGTAATCAAGGAACAATTGTTAAAGTTCAAGCTAACTTCATATAATACGACCTTCAAAAACACAATTATGACTCCCCAGCAAGGCACTTGACGACTGAATGCCTTCTCCAAACCCCGAGGGTAATTTCTAATGTTTATGAATAAGCTCGAACTTACTAAAAGACATAGAAAAAAGACCTAGAATGCAGTCATGAAAAAAGAAAGAGGACAACCACCCATAATAGAAAGGTTCAAAATAAAATAAAAAGAAATTCAAGAAAAATTGGAACATTTTGATCTAAACTGGAATTCAGCAAACTGGGTGGTATATTTTTTAAAATTGGTAAATGAAGGCATATAGGATTCCTTCTAATTGGGACAGAAACAGTGATCCAAACCCCAGATAGGAAGTATTGACATACACAGGATCTTTCCTTTAGACAAAACATTTGCCTTTAGCAAACTAGGTGCTATATTAGCAGATGACTTTTCACACAATGTTCATAAACCTTGAAAAGCTACTAAAATACCAATCAAAATTAGCATCCATGTTCTGCTGTCAGGATGAAAATTTTCAGTGTTTGAATTTCACAACCAGGAATCAAGAAATCATTGATCTATTTTAGGATGTAAGCTACTGATAAAGTTTACCTCTTCAAGCATCGATCCAGTCTCAGTTGTTAGAGCAGAATTGCTCCTTGCCACACGACAAAATGCAGACAGCTCCTCACTCGCTTTAATTACCCAGTCCCGCATGCTTGAAAGTGTAGCTTGAAGCTCACCTGTGTTTAACAAGTCATACATGTTACTATATATACTTTGACCACAACTTACTGTTGTAATAAGGATCAGCTATCCCAGTAAAAAAATCCTATACCAACATTAATCATGCTTCATAGAAGCAAACCAATAACCTGAAGTAGATTTTGAATTCATAGATACAAGACGCAAATCATTTGTAGCAGTAGATAGGCTTGCAGTAGCTGCTTCCATGCTCTTTTGTGCTAGATGCCATTCATGATCCGCACCTAAAGGGTATGAAAAGACAAGAAAAGTTAGTTGAAAGCACTTTCCCATTCTAAACATTCTAGCTCCTTTTCTACCACCAAGCACTCATTGGATTTGTATGCAATGCAGTTCTTTTCAATGAAGCATTTTAGATACTACTCCTGCAGCCAAAATTATGAAATGAAAAATCATAAAAAGTGGGTTGTTTTTCAACCATCTCCCACAAGTCATTTAATACTGATATACTTTCCATATTTAAGCTTCAGTCCTTATTTTCAGTGCTAGTTATGATATTAATTAAACTGATTGTTTTTGTGATGTCTTCAAACGACAATCACCTAAAAGGCAATCTACTAGGTCTTGACCTTTACCCTTAAGTAGAACTTCCACCAGAAATTGAGAGTCAGGTACCACCAAGCATTCACTCAATGAGTCTTATAAATTATACATCATAAAATCTTCAAAATGATACAACAATATTACCACTGTGCTCAGAACGTGCCCTGAAACCTATGTTACCAGTTCGCCCCTATTAGCCTACCAGTTCGGATCTAGTCCAGCCTAAAGACTAGTCTAGATCCGGTTTGCCCTAGGGGCCATCCAAGGTCCCACCAAAGACCTATGGGTCCATCCAAGATAAATCCATGCATACCCGCAGCAAATTTGGCAGGGAGTGGCACCCAAGCAATGAATTTCAATGGGTTTTTATTTTTATTTTTTTTAAACTGACTTCACAGTTTCCCTAAAAAGCAAAAAATATCCCTCCAAACCCTACACTATGGATTCCAATGCATTTTAAAGACAATGGAAAACAAAGATATTTCTTTTATTGTGAATGCAAAATGATGTACACCATGATGGTTTGTGTGGTTTTTAACTTTAAGGTCTTAATTTGGGCTTGGTGACAGGGGCTCCACCCCTCAAACCCACCTTGTATGTGACAAGGAATGTGCAAGGGGCACTACCCATCAACCCCACTAGGGCCTCCTAAACCTCCATCGAACTCATTTCATTTGCCAAGTACTCTTGAAGTTTTAGTTTGCAAACTGTGTTTCCAAGTTTGCTTATAGGTCATCGTCTACAATATCATCATCAAATTGAACAACCTTCCCTAATGTTACTTGATGTTTGCTTGTTTTTCTTGTCATCTAGAAGACTACTTTTTCTTTTGGGGGTATGATATATTTAGTGTTCAATGCATATTATTATGTTTCAATAATATGGATGGTGCTGATATTTTTGAAGACCCATATGACGATGCTTGATCAGTGATGGTTGATTGTTGACGCTTGACATTATTATTATTAGTTTATTTCAATATATATCATGGCATTCGAGTTTGACTAATTGGCATTATAATATTTTTTTTTTTTATGGTGCTTTTGTTTATTATACAATATATGATGTTATTTTTGGTATTGTGAACTTAATTACTGCTGCAAATATGTATATATTTCTAATTTTTATATGTTTTTCAAAGTTGCATGGAGACACGTCTCTAAACCGTAGGACATGTCTCGAATACCTGTACCCGTTTCCCCGTACCGAAAACTTGTCGGAGATGTCTCCTCAATTTTTCATTTAAAAAATAAATAAAAACCCTACATTTCGGCAAGTTTCCATATGAAAAGAAAAAAAATGAATCGACATTTCTAAATTTCAATGTGTACTATCAAATATGTATTATGAACTCTTTGACATTTGTGTGTTTAAACTTTAAATTATTTTTTTTTAAATGGCGTCTCCAAGTACCCTCGTCTCTTATTTTCAAAAATAGATGTATCGATACAGGCACCGATCTCCCGTACCAATACCAGTCTCCTGGCAACTATGATGTTTTTGTATGGCTGAACCCAAAATGAACCCAACCTCCAAAACCTTTTTTGACCAAACCCTCAAACCCAAACCCAAACCAGTAACTAGTCTAAAACCCTATTTAAACTGGCTCCACACCTATGTGGAAATGAGATTGGAAAATACATATTTCCATTTAATAGTGTACACTAAAAAGATGCAATTAGGTCTTCGTGAGGTTTAAACTGTTCACCTCTTAAACTGTCATGTCCCCATTTTCGGAGTGATCACCTAATGGAGTTGGTTAGCCTATCTTATTCCTATAGGCTAAGCCAGAGGGCTAAGGGAATGACCTAAATGATTAAATATTATTTTTAATCAATTTTATTGGGAAAATTGAATTTTTTTATGAGCCATTTGGTGAAGGAGAAATAATTTAATAAAATGGCTAAGGAAGTGAGCGACCTAGGAAGGAGAAAATGAAGGATGGCAAATGGCGTTGCGTATTTTTTGTAATGCCAAGTAAAAAATAAAATAAATCCAAATAATTTTCCTTGGAGGAAGACGACCTAGGAGAGGTCCTAAAAATGAATTATGAAGCCCTAAAAGGTGGTTGCCCAAGTTGAGAAAAAATAATAAAAAATAAAATAAAATTATTTTATATTCTTGGCACCTAGGATTTGCCAAGAGGAGGTCGGACTTGAGGAGTTTATTTTGGAGTGTTATAAATAAAAGGTGTTTTGAAGTCATATGATCATCATTCACACATGATTTTCTCTTGAGTTTTATCTCATTCAGCTGCAATATTGCTAGCCTTCATTCCAAGGACGAAAACCCTTAGGAATGTGGTGAGTTGGACAAAACCCTAGCTCATCCTTGTGGAGGTCTCATCACGGAGACCTAATTGTACTTCATTGGCGTCATCTGGGGGAGAAGAACTACATTGCATATAAAGATTTGAAGATCTATTTTGGAGCAGCACCTTGGTGGCAATTGTGGGGATTGTTGCATTAGGGTCTTACCCTACTTTAAGCACCACACGTGGGTAGATTTGGAGCACCCATCCTTGAGGGCATTTTCATTTGTTTTGGAGGCAGTTTGGAACAATAAACCCTAGGCGCACCTCTTAGAGAATTCGCCCAGCTAGAGTTTATTATTTGCCTTCTAATTTCCTTGTATTTGGTATGTACAAATCATACTCTATAAGTCTGATTTATAGTGCAGAAATTTTGGGCATTGTTTGGCATGTTGTGCCCTAGAATCCATTGTAAAAATCAGATCAGAACTTTCAATTTGTAGCAGCAGGGTTTAATTCAGAAAATCAGATTTGTTGTTTCAATTTGGTTGCGCTACATTCTGTATTTCATGGTGGATTTCACGCATGTAATGATTATCAACTTGCAGTATCATTTGTCATCATTATTTGTCATGTTTGGGCATGTTCATGTTCGTTGTAATTATTTGTTTATGAGCAAAAATAAAAATCAGATATTAGGGTTTTGAACAGAAATCCAAAGTGCATAAACCTAAGGCAGAAATCAAAAATTTAATTCCAGAATCTTAGGGCAGATCCTATTGGGACTAGTACATAAAGAGCATAATGCTTTAACGGTACCGCAACAACTCAACTATGCTTCATGTGCTCCTCCCCTAAATTGTATGGTCCTTCACATGTGTTTTTCAGCTTGTATGCTATTCATTGACTGCTTTTAATGATCATAAGTGTTGGTGTGAATAAATGTCTTGTAGCTAGTTAATTCAGTCACTAGGTAATTAGGAGACACATTCACATGTTGAGCTTACTTAGGATATAAGATTCTTCTAAAAGTCTTATCTAGAACTTATCTTATCCATTCATCATTTCCTACGTAGTTAGTTAATTGTCACATGTGATAGGATTAAGACACTTGTCTTGATCTTGTCTAATCCTATCTCTCTCCTTGCCTATTTAAGCAAGGCTTCTTATGTACTTTGCCATATTCAATTTGGCATTCTTGCATCTTTAATGATAGCATGATATTTCTACCATTTCTCTCTTGTGGAAGATATTTTGTCTTTCAGGTGATCTTGGGGTGTTTGAGGAGTTCACCATAAACTCCTACATAGTATCAAAGCTTTAGTGTTGCAGACTTCTTCCCAAATCTGAGAGACCAATCTTGGCATGAAAGTTTTGTTGGGTGTGAGTTGGGGTCTTGAGAACCTCGCCATTGAATCCAGGGTATCTGAGAAAGTCAAGATCGGATTTCATTTCGTCAAAATCTGACATATTTTGTCAAATTTGCAAGGGTTTGAAGAAAACTGTTTTTCACTGGAGTTGTTTTCATTTCTGCTTCAAAATTCCAACTTCCACTCATTTGTAAGAAAAATGATTTCTGGATTTTGTAGCCAAGGTCAAAATCTCATCTAGGTATCTTTTAGATTTTGCATATCTTGAGCAGATTTGAAGTAAATTGCTGTCCAAAAAGCGCTTCGCATCAGTTTTCTGCAAGTTGAAGGTCAAAAGAAACTTATTTTTTCACCTTTTGTCTACTAGATCAAAAAAATATTCTAGGTTTTGTTCTTAGCATCAAAATATTTATGGGTTTTGGTTATTGTCTACTTAGAGTGAATGGATTTTTCAGAAATCAAATCCAAAGTAAACTTCTTTTGCTAGAAAAAACCGTTTGTTGCAGGCTAAATTCAGCTTTTTAAAGAGATTCATAACTTTTGTCTTGGTTATTGGATTTCCGTGATTCAAGTGGCATTGGAAAGCTGATTTTTCCTCTACACAAACCTAAGGTCATTTTCCATTGTGGAGGCAGATGTGAACATTCATCAATGCATGCACTATTTCTTTTTTTGTGTGCATTAGGTTTGCATTTTCTTTGCACTTTATTTCAATTCCAAATTATTTGTCAATCAACTGTTGCTTCATAGATTCCAAGGTTGTACCAGTTTGCGAGTTTTCCAATGTTCCTTAGCATCGAGTCTACTTGTTGCTTTATCATGATTCGAACTTGAGTCCTTGAGTGACTCTAATATGGTTTCTAGCAAACAGAAATATCTTTCCTTGCTTGCTGGATTGAGGATTCCAGTGTTACTCCACAAGTGTGTTTCCAGTGCTTTTTTGCAACAGGTTATCTCATTATGGGGAGGTTGTATGATCTCTCTTATCATCCTTTATGTGGATGGAGATTGATTGGATTTGTGATGGATATCATTCTCTCCTTTGGGGAGGAGTTTTGTCCCATTGGGTTTTCTCCTTTTCTCCGGTTGTGAGAGACTTCATTTGCATTTGTACATGGGTACCCAACATGGCCTAGTAGTCGGGACCCATCCTTTCATCTTTGTGTCATTTGCATAATAATCTTCTCTCATAAGTTGCACTTAAGGGGGGGTCTTGGTGTGAATAAATGTCTAGTACCTAGTTAATTCATTCGCTAAGTAATTAGGGGACACATTCACATGTTAAGTTTACTTAGGAATTAGGATACAAGATTCTTTCAGAAGTCTTATTTAAAACTTATCTTATCTATGCATCATTTTCTAGGTAGTTAGTTAGTTGTCACATGTGATAGGATTAAGACACTTGTCATGATCTTGTCTAATCCTAACTCTCTCCTTGCCTATATAAGCAAGGCTTCATATGTACTTTGCCATATTCAGTTTGGTATTCTTGCATCTTTAATGATAGCATGATATTTCTGCTATTTCTCTCTTGTGGAAGATATTTTGTCTTGTAGGTGATCCTAGGGTGTTTGAGGAGTTCACCATAAACTCCTACAATAAGCACCCATTTCCAGCTTGAACTATATACTCATCTTTGAAGATCATGAACTTTATGAAGTGTCGAGCAGAAGGAAATCAGCAATGCAACTTTGAATACCAAGAATTCTCCATGCAAATGACTCTATATATATCATATGCCATGCAAAACGAAGCAATGCCCTCTCCAAGTCTTTCAAATTCGTACAAAAGAGTACAAGCAAAAACTCCTCATAAAATGTTGGCAATTGCAAAGGCCATACGTTGATTTTAAAATTATAGTACACTAACATGGCCATATGATGCAAACCCTTATTTCACTTACAGTAGTCAAATGGTGTATAGATAGATTTATAAAATCTTCCATTCATGGTCAACTTTGATACCATTGTTGGGAACCAAGATTAATACAAAAGAATAAAAACTCTTATAATACAAGCTCCTTTGTCAATGAAGTGATTACAATTAGGATATAAAAAGGCCTTTGAAACATGTTAAGTAGCACAAACACCTACACCTAATTATTTACAAATGAACACTTTTGGATCACAAGACCCGAACACTACTTGCCAATGATAACATGCGTACTGTTGGTGTGTGTTTTGAGTACGCCACCGAACACAGAATAAAAATGCCCAAAGGACACTCTTATCCTCTCTTGAAAAGTGCTTGCAAAAATCTAGTAGACAATACAATAACTCCAAGGTTTCTTTGGTCAGGTCTTGACATGTGGATAAGGCCAGTGGGCGTTGTGATTGCTAGTAATCACAAGGGGACTTACGTGAAATTCTTTTGCGGGTTGGAAACTTAGACGGTTTTATCCTTGGAGGCTCTTTCGGTGGGTATCTCCAGATTTTCCAAAAAAATAAAAAGGATAAGGGTTTAGAGATCTAAACTACGCCTAAGAATTCAAGAGACAGCAGTGAGTAGACAAAATGGGTAACCACACTTCGTTTCGCCTCCTTCGGACAACTACGCAAAGCGGGTGCAATCTTCAACGGAGGTGATAATGGTTTTCATATTTGAATCGGTAATTGAAACAAACAGAAGTGCTCAGACTAACTTTACACGTCAAATGCAAATCATTCACTCGACAAAAGTATGAGCAAAATTTTATCCGCCACTGCGATCAAATCTATCATTCATCTAACCAACATGTAATGAAATGCTATTCTAATTCTACTCTAAGTGTTGAAGGAGAAATATTAAACCTTGCATACTACTTGAAAATGAAAGTTGTTCTTAGCAAATCATGCACAAGAGCTTTTATAAACGGAAATAGTTTCGTCGCAACAATCTTTTATTACTCACTTCACAAAATACAAATGAGGGTCAATGAGTTTATATAGAATTTCATAAATGGAATAAATGGCTCAGATTAAAATTGAGCCGACGGTCAAGATTTAACAAACGAAACCCTAATTAGGGTTTCCCAAAATGACTTCAGTTAACTGGCAATGAAGAGCAATGAGTTGGCATTTGGAGCTACTTTCAAGGGACTACATCCCGATCCTCTCGAGCTGCCGTGTATTCGCCGAATCTGGACACGATCAAGGCAACCTCGTCCATGGTAACCTGCGGAAGCATGCCAATTCTGAATTCAAGCCCATCCATGCTCTCGGCGCATCTGGCGAAGGTCTCCTCCCACTCTGGTTCAGTCTTCTCAAAGGACTCTCTGATGCTCAAGAAGTTCGCCAATTTGGCCCAGTCCTGCCTCAAGATGGGCCCAGTGATGTCGAAGATATTTTCCTGGACACTTTTCTTCAAAACTTCCAACTGCAGGTCATTCTCTCGCAGCGCCTCTTTATCCAGGACATCGGCAATTATGTTGAGGATTTTGGCCTGAACTTCCTTGACCTGTTCCTCCATCTGATGCCATCAATCTTAACCCTCTCCAAGACTTCACCTCGTGCCGTCAAGGCCCAATACCAAGTGTGGAAGTCATAGGCTGCTCCCGCTGCGATGACGCCTCCCTCTATCAATTCTTGCTTAGGAACTCCTTTCAGAATCCTAAGGCAAGGGATTATCCTATCTTGCACATCCGGAAGGTTATCCCATACTTCTGCCAAAGAAGCGACCTAGAAAGCAAGGCAGTGGCCTGGCCATAAACCAAAGTTAGCCGCTCCACAAATGTCTCAGCTTCAGTCCCCTTTACGGCTATCCATTCTTTGGCCTCCTGAACCGTGAGCCTGTTTTCTTCTATCTCTTTAATGGCCTCCTGCGAAGAGTTCGGAAGTAGAGGAGCTGCCGTAGTGTCCTGATCAAGTGGCTTGATCAAGTGCTGAATATATTCCCTTAAGCGCTCAATCTCTAATTGGCACTCCTTCCTTCTGGCTACCTCCTTCGCCAACCTTGATTTGATGGCGGACACAGAATTGTCCAAATCTTCCATTTCTTGGCCCTTAGTGGTTGGACCCAAGTCAATGGTCGTGATGGCGTAATCATGTGGAGCCATATCCTCCTGTGGCTTGTCCACTGTAGGCACGGCGATTTGCACTGTCCTGTTGCCGGCCTCGTCTCTCTGTATGCTGGAGAATTTCTTCGCCGACTTTTTGGGCACGGTTTGAAAACAGTCTGGCCAAAAAGTTTGCCGTATCATCCTCTTCTGGTTCATCTGCCGGCACTTGTACCTTTAGCCTTTCCTTCAGCCAATCCGGGATCGTAAGCTGCTCAACACCGTCTTCTTCCGGCACGCCTTCTCTATCAGGACCGTCTACAATTCCCCTAAGGGCTGAAATCATCCCTTCCTGAAAATCCTCATCTTGGGTGCCCACATTGTCGTCATCCGACTCCAATATTTCGGTGCCCGTGGGAGAAGGTGGCGCGTCCTCATTTGGCTGAAGCTCCGCGTTGTTTTCAGGAATCGGAGAAGGATCCCTCATATCTGCCAGTGAAGCATCGGCGGTAGCCAATATCTCCTCGATATTTCTGGAGGCGGCCGATTGAGAAGGTTTTATCTTTGCCTGTTTCTGGACCGGCTCTTTGCCTGTAGCTATTTCCTTTCTTTTCCTAGACGTGGTGGCCTCTATCACTGGGAGGTCCTGTGATGCTCCCACATTGGAAGAATAAGACTCTGCCTCGCTTAGCATATCATAGGTCAGGGTTATCTTCTGGCGCCTTAATTCTTGAACTCGTTGATCAACCCACCACTGAGTAAACTTGATGACAGGCCTCATCAAGACGTTCAAGTCAGCATGCTCTGCTTCTGACCACTGGACAGCGGGCAAAGCTGAATTCTCATCGAAGCGCGGTTGCATCTGATTCTCGTCCTCTTCCAACTGATCTGGCACGTGACAAAATTCGGTTGCCCTGATCAAGCTGAGAGGTAATCTGGACCACATCCTCCGTCTGACCTCAAATTCATCCGCAGCATTTGCCCAAAAGTCCAGTTCGACCCTATGCTTGTATCTCCTTCCATCCACCGTCTTGATGTGGTGATGGGGGTCGTAGTGATTTCTAGCCGGATATGGGGAAAAAGGGTAATGTTGTATCTCGATTCTGGCACTGTCAGCTGCCTGTGATGATGGGCAAGACTCCAGCATGTTCCCTATAAAGAAGGGAAAAGTAACTGTCGCCTTTTGTTTCACCCTTTGAAGACCCTGGAACTCTTCTAACTGCCTCAACACTTCGAGCAGGACCATCTTATTTGTGGGGAAGATGGGCAGACGGTACGGGCTTCCAGTGAATCCTTGAATTCTGATATACGTAAATCTTGGATATTGGATGAACCAAGACCCATATTTACTGATTAGGCTTTTGGCCTCGTGTGTTAGCCGTTGATGCGTCCCTCCCTGGAGTATCCTGGTGATGTACATCAAGAACGCGTCGTGGGCTCGCCTAAAATGCGCCTTCTCCCTCAGCTGGAGTTGTGGGTAACAGTCATAAGGTTTTAGCTCGTTCTCCTTACTGCCAACTGTGCCTTTGCAGATCAAGCCTGCATATCTGTAAGTTCTGGCCAACATATAGACGACGTAAGAACCCATATGAAACGTTTTGGTCTTCTCTAGATTGATAAGCTGGTGGTGAAGATTATTGCTTATCATCCTCGCCTAGTTGAACATTTTGACACCTTCTGTGAGGTCCTCAATGAAGTAATACATCCACGGCTCAAAGGGTGCTCCCGAGGGATTGTCTGCCACTCTGTTCAGCAAGATAATAATATCTCCATAGTCCTCCTTGAAGTCCGTGCGCATCAACTTCTTGGGCATCTTCTTAACGGACGGTCTAGGCTTGTCTAGCCAAGATTTGTTAAGGTTGGCGGCACAAAGACCAGGATTTTTGTCATATAACTTCTGAGCATCTTCCTTGGTCTTGTAGATGGTTTTAGGATATGCCGGAATGTCGAAGGCTTCCTGAATGGCCACCTCTGTCAGATGTGCCAACACTCTCCCATCAGGCGCCACAATCCGCCTTGACTCAGCATCATAGTGAAGTGCACACTCCACCATCAGTTCAGCACAGCAAAGTGCAGGCTGGAATCCGGCAGCTTGAAATATGCCATTTCTCACTATCCTTCTAGCTGCAGGCGTTGGTAAGGGTCCGTTGTGTCCATATATCCTCTTTTTAAATTCCACGAGATCGACGTGGCCAAGATCAGTGTCTGAGACATTTTTCCATTTAGACTTTATTCTGGTCTCTGGCTGCGATCCTTTACTTGCAAACTTCATCTGTGCCTGCCTGGATATTTCGCTTTGATCGATCGGCAGCCTGCAAGCACAAAATACTTAACATTAATACAATATCATTTAAGAATTAATGAGTTTCGGGGTATAGTTTAGACAAAATCGCACTTTCAGCCTTATTAAATTAAAATTTCTGTCAAAAAGCAAGCTGAAAGTAATTAAATTCGCCTATCATGAATGAAATTCGTGCCGGAAACGAAGTAGAAGATAGAAACACAGTGCAAATACGTTGTCGATTAACTTCCAAACCTCAAAGATCGCGTTGTGGCTGCAAATGGATTTAAAATTCAAAAAATCTGCCAGTAGAAGTGCGCCAATATGCTGGAAGTACGATTTCAGCAAAGAAATAAATTACTTCTCTCAAAAATCACGCCTGTCAATAAGAAAATGCTATCTCGATTCTCACAACGATGTTATTCTCACAAATTTCTCCTTCGCGAATGATTTCCTGAAGATTCGAGAGAGATAGCTACTTCATAGCCGGAATTTGTGAAGAAATGAGTTGCTGAAACTCATTTTATGGCTGAGAAGTGCGATTTTCTTCAAGGCATTGCTTTCTTTCTTTTGATTTTCTTCCAATTTTTAGAAACGTTTTCTCCTCGGATTAGCAAACTTCTAATTTCACTTTCAGTTATCGAGGCAAGTTTCTAACTTTCGTCTCTGTGCCATCTCTGCTGAGATTTTCGAATTTTCTCAAGGAAAATTGACTAAGTGTTGGAAAATATATTAAATTAATTGTCCAAAATTATTTTTCCAACGTATTTTAAATCCTCCGAACATGGCAAAGTTTAAACTTATCTAAGGCAGACTAGTTTAATCTTCCAAATAATCTCCGGATTTTGAATTTTTAATTAAAATTCCCTAAGTGTCAGGGAAATAATTAAAAATATTAAAATATTAAATTCCAACCCGTTTAACTTGATACATGGCTAATTTCTTTTGTCAGAGGCAAAATATCTCTTTTTAAATTGTCTGCCTAGCCAAAATGTGCTCAATAGCTCATCTGCCAAATTTTAATTCTCTAGGCGGAGTTCTGACCTTTCTGGACATTTTTATTTTAGCCGAACGATTCATCTTCTGGGTTGGGCGAACCTGGAGACCTCTGCCACTTTGCCATTTTTTTACTAGCGCTTTAGGAATTTTCCAAGCTGAGAGGGGCGGACTTCATGTTTGCTCTGCCAAGCACTCTTCATTTTGTGCCAAAAAATTTCACTCCGTTGTGCTGGGGCGTGATTTTTATGCCGGCCAAAACCTCTTCTTCTTCTAGACATTTCTCCGTTTTTCATGCCTTAGTATAATTTTCTCTTCAAGAGTTGGGCGAATGTCTTATAATTCCTTGCCTATGGCGTATTTTATCATCCATTGGTCTTAGACTTTCCTTGCCATGGCGAATTTTATTTGTGCCTTGTCCAACGGCAAATTTCACTTGTTTCCATCATTTAATTCAATTTTCAATGAATTATCTTGCAATTTTACCCCTTTCCAAACACCTTGGAGCGCACCCCTTCATGTTTTACCCTTCTCCACACTTCTTGGGGCAGACTTCATGTTCTTCATGCCATTTTCTCTAAGGCTGGGCGGACTTCATGAGTTTTATGCCATTTTTTCTAAGGCTGGGCGGACTTCATGAGTTTTATGCCATTTTTTCTAAGGCTGGGCGGACTTTGAGTTCCTTGTGCCAAGGGCAGACTTCAGCCTCTTTGTGCCATGCCAAGGGCGGACTTTGGCTTCCTCATGCCATGGCAGACTTGAAGACTTTCATGCCATGGGCGGACTTGGAGACCACCTTGCCTATGGCGGACTTGGTGAATTTCTTGCCAGTGCCTACCTTTGGCATGCCAAAGGTAGGGCGGACCTTGACTCTTCCATGCCATTCCTCTCTTGAGGGCGCCAGTCTCAGACTTAGGCATTTTTCAAAGTTCTTTGCCAATTTTCAAACTTTTTACATTTTGCCTTGATTTTCTTGATTTCCGGAGACATATTGATTTTCTGCTCTGTGGGATCCAAAAATAGAAACTTTTTCCCAAAATAGAAACTTTCCAAAAATAGAAAAAGCAAAAAGCATCCCTAAAAAATAGGGACTCCAGAATGGCCTAAAAATGCCAAAAATCAAAAAAGCAAAAAGCAAAAAAGCAGATTCCCTAAAAAATAGGAAGTGTCAGAAACGACCGAAAGCAATGGCGATCTTCGTCTACCGGGTCTTCTAAGCACTTCTATGACGTTAAGGCCCAAAAACGGGCTCAGAATCTCAACTTAGCCAGACTGACTTTCAGAATTTACCCAAATTAAAGACTCTCAAAGACGTTGCGCAGAGGGCGGAACCAAACTTGGGGGTCCCCATTTGCGATGGGGCGATGTGTGAAATAGGTCACAACAGGTACCTTTTCAAAGATGGAGAAGTTATTATCTTTGGATTGGCCTAGTAAGGAAGGGCTCCTCCAAAAAGATTTACAACAATCATTATCCCTTTAAGAAGCAATGGCTGGTTCCCAAGGACTTTCCACTCAAGGAAAGGATGTGAATGTAATTGAAAGACATAATAACATGAAAATAAAATTCCCATTGATGTCATGGAGAGGCAAACTTTTCTTGGTAGATGTAATGTCCCCTTAACCTGATTATCAACCCTTGTATTTATTCGCAATAAGGATTGAAATAATTGATGAAGAGGAGTAATTTCCTATCACTCATCCTGGTAACTATATATGTAATTTAGTTGTGGCTTCCAATATAACCTTCTTAACATAGGCGATTCAATGGTGGTTGGATATCTGTTATAAACTCTCATATAATCTGTTATTGTAATTGTTTAGGGATGCAATCTCCGATACTTCTATGTGTATTTGCAAGTTTGGGCTCAATGGTATTTGTCTGGTTCGTTGTTTCTGACTTTTATTGAGTGAAACCTAAAATTGATTGATGATGTCCTCTTCACTTCTTGTTATTTCCTTATATCTCCTACATCGAATGAAAATTCTCCACTTTGACGACATGTCAGTCCCAAGGTTCTCCTACATAAAATGAAACCACATTCTCTAGTCTTAGCAAGGAAAGACATGCCTCCTTGAATAAGGATGTCCTTCTGAATGGACATGACCCCTTGTTAAGAGAATTTTATGATTAATCACTGCTTTCTTTAATATCTAGTTTAATGCCATGATCGGTAAGAATGCCAAAACAGATAACTCCATATACTTGACATCTTCTAATATAGAACAAACGCTTCATATGAAGCTCCACACGAGATGCTTCCTGCTAGGCATAATCCACATACATCTCTGGCTCCACGTCACCCAAACAGAAGTTAACCCTACTATCAAGCCATGTTGGAATTTCAAAGAGTGTTGTCGGTGCTACTCTTAGATAGAATGCTCGATAGTAATCCACGAGGTGACGCTATGTTGTATTCATGTTGTATTCTCTGATGCGTAATACAGGGTTGCCAAAATAGAGAATATCGATGATCAGAGAAGAGGACCTGATAATACTTATTGACTATTATGAGGTATGCGCAAGGGGAAATAATGGCTCGATGAGTTATTGACTGCTTCCAAATACAAGCAAATGCTTTCCTGACAGATTTGGTAACGTGGCAATGGAGACTCCCAATGGATGAAGACCATACAAATAAATGGATGGCGACTTAATCAAATGGCCGTTTCCGGCAATTGACACGACTTCTTCATACATAACCAACCTCCCTTTCTGGCAATGGAGATTTACCTAGACCGACAATTTAATAGAAATTTACTAATGACAGCTGATTATGAAGAGCCCGATACCATACCAAAAGCGGCGCGCAGCAGAAGCTTAGTAGCAAGCAGCTTTCGATAGCCTAGATATTAATAACAATATAATTGCTCAAATATCCTTCGTGTAGAGGTGCCAATAATCGGGAGGTATTGGACCGAATCATCTTCAATTTGCTTTTATCGAGTACTCTTGCGCAATAGATAGACTTTAAATATAATAACCGATAAATTGTATATTACAATTATGATGATAGTGCATTTTAAATCGTTAGTGTTTATATTATAATATATTTATTATATATCCTTAGCATTTGTATTATAGAGATTATAATGATTCTAAGTTGTCAATGTTCACTATGTAATTTCGATATTTATATATTTTTATAATTATCATATTATCTTATGTTCATGTCTTATATTAATTTCATACATTTTAATATTTATTATAGTGATTATAATACTTTAAATCTATATTTTAATATTCATAATTATAATATTGTCTTTCAACAATTATAATTATATCAAATGGTTAATCTTCTTAGTATATATTTTCGTATATTTAATGTCACAATGTTGGGGACATGACAGTAGATGAGTCTAGAGGCGCCTTCAAATTGGAAGGGCACTATCAATAGGAATGTAAATGCAAGCAAGCTTTAAACTTTCCCTCTTCTTGGCTTTTCTTCACACAATTTGCATTCTCCCCTTTGCATCTTCCAAATACAAAACTTTCTATGGGTGCTTCACTAACATCATCGTCAAGGATTTCCCAATCAACTTTGGCATTTGGAGTTATGGTTAAGCAATGTCCCAAGGCTTGTTGGGTACTCAACAAACTCACCAAGTCCCCAAGAAAACCTAGCCAAAAGAGTCCAAGGGACTCAAAACCAAATCCTGGCAAATATAATTAGATTTGTCAAGTTTTCCAAATTTACCAAGTTTTCCAAATTTACCAAGTTTGCCAAACTCACAGGACTAACCTAGTCCCAACCAGTGTTATAGGACTCACCTAGACTCAACGAGTCCCAAGGCAAGTGACTCTCACCAAGCCCTAGGAACTCAAAACTCGGGTACCCAACGAGTTTGCCAAACTTGTTGGACCCAATGACTATCACAAGCTAGACTCAGCCACAATGGGGGAAAGGAAAAATTTTATAAAAAAAGATAATAAAAAAAACATAAAGTGTTAAAACAAAAACACTTAAAATCATCTCTTACACCCTAAAAACACATTCATTTTTTTTTCAAACACAAGGAGTGAAAAACTAGTTTTTGAGCAAAAAATATATGCTTTTGCAAAGAAAACCAGCACATTGATTGACTAAAAAAAAGTGATTGAAGATTATTTGGGCAAGTTTATAGCAATCCTTGATGCATCCAAAAAAGCCTATGGAGGATTTGGAAGAGCCCACCATTGATTTGGAGCTACCTACCATCATTTTGGAGCAAATTTGAAAAAAAATAGTGTATTTTGAATTTTTTCTTTTTTTTTTTACAAATTTCCATTGTGTTCACTTTTTTTTTCATTTTAGGTTGATGCAAAAAATAACAAACCCTAGCTGTTTTTTGTATTTTTTTCTTAATTTTTAGCTACAAACCCTAATTGTTTTTAGTTTTTTATTTTAATTTAATTAGAAAGTACGAAATGTATATTTTTCCCATTTATATCTTATTGCAGCATACTACACATATATAAATTGGTCAAGCACAATTTTGACCCCAGTTATAAGGGATCCTTATACGAAACATGCCATCCTTGGCGCAAAAAGGGGAAATAACATATACCCATTGCAAAAGGATATTGCTTGGAGGAGGTATTAATCGATTGAAGTATCACCTTTCACACATACTATGTTGTGATGTCAAACCATGCCCACTACTGCCTCATTAAGTTATACAAGAAGTGCAAAATCAGTTAAAGACTTTTGAGCAATAAAAACAATTAAGAAAGAGGCAAAAGAGAAAAAAATGGCAGCCATTGGTGGAGACACTTCTTTTGTTCCTAGAGTTGTGAGTAGTCGTAGTGGCAATAGCAATTATAGTGTAAGTATTAGACCTAGAATTCTTAGATCTTCATCCAATTTAGATTCATATTTTGTTCCATGCACTACTCCATGTGTCAAACCATCACTTGAAAACATGGGTTGGAACAAGGATAAGCATGACATTGCAAGAGTGCAATTGGAGACTTCTAGTTCTATTGCACCATTTCATTTCACGCAACCAGGAAATTATTATTATTGTTTTAAAATATATAGTTTGATCTTTGTGTCTTTTGAATTTTTGCATATATGGGTGTGTAGCATTGAAGATTTTAAAGTTCTCTTAATTTAGAATGCTGATTTTGTTTATTTTATTTGTTTTAGGTCTCCTTATTGAAAAAAGTATGATAAATATCATTACTATTTGTGGTTTGAGGTCCAAAGCCCCTAATGACAAGAAGATAAAGGGCTCCATTTTGAGTCAAAAGGTGGCTGATGTGAAAGCTAGAATTGACGAATAATGTCACATATGGAAGAAGGGTTGCACTATCATGACTGATGCTAGAAACAATGGAATAGAACATTGTTGAATTTTCTTGTTTCTTCCTTTGGTAATTATACATCATGAAATCCATTGGTTAATGCTTAAGATTTTTAATTTCTAACTTATTAAATTGCTCATTTTGTTTCTTTCTCACATGATAGTGTTCTTGAAGTCAATTGATGCTTTAGGAAACACAAAAAAATGTTGAATTCCTTTGTGCAACTTTGGAGGGAGTCTTGGCGAAGGTGGGTAAGGAGAATGTAGTACAAATAGTTATAGATAATACAACAAATTATGTTGTTGCAAGTAGACTTCTCATGGATAGGCACCCTCCTTGTTCTGGACTCCTTGTGTTGCTCATTGCCTTGACCTCATATTGGAGGATCTTTGCAAACCTCCATATAGACCAAAACATGTATAGAGTATACAAAATATATTTGTAAACACATATATAATGTAATGTCCCCAATTTCGCCCTACACTCTACATTTGGATTTAGCCTATTTCCGGAAATCCATAGGCTACTCAAATGTGCAAATTTAGGGTTTCCACTTTCAGTAAGTCTTGCTTCCAGCTCAGTTCAGCTTTATGTTGGTTTTGGGGTGAACTTACTATTTTTGGCAATGGCTATTTTAGTAAGTCTAATTTTGGCAGTGGCTTCATCAGCAATTCAGCTTAAGTCATCATGCTATTTTTGGCAACCCATCAATTTCAGTATTGGTGTTGGTTTTGGTTATCTCCTTGGACTGAGTTTTATACTTAGTCAATTTCATGTTTTTAAGTTGTATCCCACGCCTAGGCTTGATGACTTCAAGTTGTTTTAAAGAGGGGACATTAAGGGGTCAAGTTGAGTATTTAATGATTTAATAAATGCTTTATTGTTGCATTTTGAAATGGATGCCAAAAAGGGAAGATGAATAATATTTTATTATTTCAAAATAAAGTGAATGGTTGAAGTGGCGTCCCTTTTGGAAGTTGAAGTGATTCAACTTCTTGGAATTCAGAGTGTTTCATTTGCCATTTGAAGCTTATTTATTGAGGCCTTGCTCATTCATTCTCATCTTTGGAAAATATTGTAAAGTTATGCTGCTGGTTTGAAATCCAGAATCCGGCTAAGGGAAAGCTTAGCAAATTTATTCCATTATTCAGGCTTGAAACTATGGTTCCCTAGATAGTGAATTGAGAGTGTGCTTCATTCAGAAGTCCACATTGAGCTTCATTGTTGGAGAAATTGATGTTATTTTCAGTTTTGAGCTTGCTAGTTCATTCATGGTTGAAGGTGATTTTCATATGCAGCTCTTTGTATGATTTAATTTCAGTTATGGGTGTTGGCTCTTTCTATTCCTAGGCTCATGGCGACCATTCATGGAGGAAACCAGATTTTATTTTGAAGTGTATGAATTTATCTATCAAAATCGCCCTTGCAAGGAGGTCGTACCATTTAGGAGGGCATTCGGATTTGTGCAAAAATTAATTGGATGAGCTTTGATGCTGTTTTATCATTGCAAGTTGGGTGCCAACCTTCTTGAGAGCCATTGTAATTGGTTTCACTCAATTTGGAGGTATATTGATGAGGCTGTGAGCATTTATTTGGTTTTCTGTTTGCTGGTTGATTATTTTCAGTTTGCTGGTTTGAGAAATCAGATTGCTTTAAGTTCAGATTTTGGTTGGGTTTTCAATAATTCAGAAGGGTATCATTAAGAGAGATCATCTTCTATCAATTGTGATTTGAATTCTATTGTAATCACTTGTAATTTGCAGTAGTTTCTTACATTGTAAGACTGTTAACAGTAGTACTGTTTCAGTCATTCTTTACTGCTTTACTTGTGCATAATTCCTCACATATGTAACCCCTGGATGGTTTACCACCAGTGTGGAAAAGAACTCAGTTTATTTCTCTCATTTTGTACGCACTGAAAAGTGGTGAATTCCCACTTACGAGTGGATGTCTGCCATAGCAGATGAATTAATTTGTTTTGTAATTTCTTCCCCCCACTGAATTAGTGGAAGTGTGGAATCCTTTCAAGGCTGGTTCACCGCCTAGCTCCATTCAATTGTAACTTCATTTCAGTAATTGCTTAGTTTTCTCCACCATATGACAACACCTCTCCTTCCTTGGTATTGAGTGTGCATTCTTGGCGTTGAGATCTTTTAAATTTGGATTTCAATTTTGGAGCTAACGCTAATTCATTTGGAGTAGTGTTGATTGTTTGTGAAATTCTTGGAAAAAATTGAAGGGGCTTATTTCATATAATTATACTTGATTCCTCAACTAAATGAGGAAATTCAAAAACAAGAAAGAGTTGACTCGTCCTAGAATAACTTGCTTTGCAACCAATTTTATAATGTTGCAATCTTTGCTTCAATCAAACGCCACTTTAAGGCACATGTTTTTTAGTGAGAAACGATCTACATCATCATATGCAAAGACCAATGCAAGGGTTGACATGGTTGATTAGATCTTTAATGAGCATAAATTTTGGCAATTGGCCAAGGCAATTGTTTAGGTAAATTTTCATTATATTTTTCTTTGTATTTCCATCTCATTTGCTTATTTTTGTTCACATTTACTAATGTTAATGGTTAACGATGATTACAATTTATGAAGCCTTTAGTTGTTTTCCTATGAGTTGTTGATGGGGAGAAGCCCACAATGGGCTACATATATGAGGGCATGGATAGGGCAAAGGAGGCCACTAGATCTATTTGTTTAAGAGTTGAAGATGAGTACCATCCCATATGGGAAATCATTGATTGACAATGGCGCCTTTAGCTTCACGAGCCCTTACATGCAGCTGCCTATTTCCTCAATTTGGCATTCCAAGTTTGCCCAGATTTCAAGGCCGATGAGGAGGTATTGAGTGGGCTCTACACAATCATAGAGTGAATGGCACCTAATTCTTTGGTTGAAGAGAAAATGATCACTGAGATAGATATCTTCAAGCTTTCACAAAGAGACATCTTTACATGAGACATATACAAGGCAACTCGAACAACATTCCAACTAGGTAAAAATATAAAGGCATAATTTAAGTTATTAAATTAAAACTCTTTCCTCCTTTATGTTAATATTGAAAGTGAAACTCAGTTTGACAATGAGATTGATTTTTATTTCTTCTTATTTCAAATGCATGGCGGGAAAGGTTTGGTGCTAAGGTGCCAAATCTTCAGAGGATTGCAATTCGTGTCCTGAGCCAACCATGCAATGCTTCAAGATGTGAGCACAATCGGAGTTTGTTTGAGCACATACACTCCAAGAAGCATAATAGGTTGTCAATGAAAAGGTTGAATTATCTTTTGTATGTTCATTACAACCTTCACCTTCATCACAAATAGATCTTAGGCATTGACTTATCCCCCATCAATCTAAAGGAGGTTGATCCACAGTTATATTCGATCAGTAAGGTTGATGATCCTATCTTCAATGATGAGAACCTTGTTTACGATGACCAAGTGGATTGAGAGGCAAAGGCAATAGCCATGGCAGAGGAGGATAGAGCATGAGAAAATAGAGCATACGGAGACCCCTTGGATGTTAGTGTCATTGAGACACAAGCAAATATCATGGCTGCATCATCATCCAAGCCCTATCTTAGACGTCAACACAAGACTTGTCATGATGTTGGGACAAGTGATGCAGGCTCCTCTGAGCCATAGACTTACAATTTTAGTTTTGATTTTTTTTTTTGATGCCATGGATTTCATAATCCATGAGATTTGTATACATTTGACAATATTTATAATTTTAAATTTATATATCTAACAATGTTGTTTCCTTCAGCTAAAAATTAAAACTTATTTTTATACACATGTGATCCATGTATACTTGTGTATATGGTCAAAATAGTTTCTATTTGATTAGTGTATTGTGTCTTTAAAGTTTATTTATTAAAGGGTGCATTGAACAAGTTTTAAATCCTTTAAAATCTCTATATTTCATGGTTTTTTCAATTTGTTGAGTCTGCATGTTAAATCCTAGTCCAAGTCAAAAAACTGCTTGCCAAGTCTGAGGTGAGTCCAAGGCTTCTAACTATGTCCCCAACAATAAGACTTGGCTAAGAAAAAGAAGTAGAAAACTTAAAATTTTAAAAACAATAAATAAAAAAATTACAAGTTTAAAAACCTACAACACTAAAAGGTGCCTACAACTCAATATACTATTTATTCCATTTGCAAGCACAAACAAAGAGGGGAAAAGGTATTGAAACAAAAGGATAATCCATTGAAGAAAAAACCAACAAATATCAATTAGCAAGTTCAATTGGATTTCCTCACAAGTTCAATTTGGGTGGTTTTCTTTGCTAGTCCAATTCAATGGCTAACTCTCACAAAGTCCAGTTGCACTCCAAAATCCCGCAATGCTTCATCCTGACAAGCAAAACATTCATGCAAAGCGCCAAAATGTCCAAAATTCTTCTCCCACCTACTCTCCTGCCCTTCAAGACACCATTAATGTATTTTCAACATCCGCCAACCACCAGACCATAACCAACTGCACTCATCAATGCCTTAGTTATTGCTGCAAGACCCAAAGATCAGCATGCCTTCTCTAAGCCATTGTTTCAACAAATTTTTTGAATGATTTCCCTATCCCTACATGCAAATCTGCACACCATTAATGATCAAAGGTGATGTTGATTGAAGATCAAAGACCTCCCATACTTCTTAGAAACACAAAAATGCAATTCAAGGCGGATTCAAGTTTCAAATATAATAAAAATCCTGAAAGGAAGTTATGGGCAGCCCCTACAACAACCAAAATCACAAATTTCTATGATTTGTAGGCAGGTGTGCACATTTCCTTCAAGGATCCTGAAATGTGCCCCTTAGTTTTTTCTTGAGATTTTTTGACCACAAATCCAACAAAGCACCAATGATTAGCGTTAGGCCCAAAAGATAACCAACTTGAAGTAACCTTCACCAAGATCCTATTGAAGCGAGGTGATAGCATATGGTGATGGGATCGTTAGCAGTACTGATTTGAAATTACAAACTGAAAATGAAATAGCAGGCGGTGATCCGACCATGAGAAATCCACGCTACCACTTGTTTAGTGGGGGGAAGATATTACAATGAAAGATTAATTCATCCACTAACAGCAGGCATCCACTAAGTCGTGGTTACACTCCACTTATTCAGTGGGTGAAATATGAGAGATGAGATTTGTTCTTTCCTCCACACTAGCGGTAAACTGACCAAGGGTTACAATGTTTGCTTAAAACACAAAGTAAATGCAGAAATATGAATGACTGGAATAGTACTACTAATTCTCAACCTTACAATGCAAATTATTTGCAATTTTACAAGTGTCAATGTTGATGACTGGTAGCTTCGGTCAGAGATCATAATGATTGCACTCTTGCATTATCATTATTGATAACAAATCTCCTTTCTCTAAGTATAATCTGCTTTCAATAAATCAAATACATATATATGTCTTGAACTACGATTTATGATTCATTCTCGGCTTTGTTAAAAGGGATAAAATTCAAAAGTCGTATCAATCAAAAAGGTGTGTCTTTTCTCAACCTTATATATGGGAGTCTTGATCTTCAAAGTAGAATATTGAAATCAATAAATGTTTTGCTCTTGTAGATCGAATAACATTACAGAAATATAATCATTATTTTAACATGGTATCAGAGCATTATTTAATGATTATATTTAGTGTAGGCCTGATATGGTCAATTTGAAGCCGTGGGGATAATGGAGTCTTATCACCGACTTTGCGGACGATGACTTACTGCGGTTGCTTCCCAAGTATAGCCACGCTTTCCATCCAAAGTGCTTGAGTCTTATCACATTCTTGCAATACAGGGACAATAGCTAGCAGGATTACGATTGACATCTAGGGTCTGAGATCGATCTGGCCGAGCCTCCAGCTCTGGCCGCACTTCATCATTCCCATCTTTCAATTCAAGCCGACTACATAGTGTTGGAATCCCTAGTTCTGAGAATCGCTGCTTCAGGGAGTAAAAGAGTCATATCCATCGCATAGAAGCCACTAGTGATTGAGAGTTCATTGCATGGAAGTTGCCAACGGATTGGGTGATCATCGTGGCTATATCTGAATCATCTAGCTGAGTGACATCATTCTTGAAAGCTCTGTGAACATCTCACATCAGAATCAGTGATACCGCCTTAAGTCTGTTTGCACTGGTCGGCACATAGATCCTTGGGACACTCACGCATTCCTCACAGAGTAATTCACAACCGCATACATCTGACATTTGTGGAAACCAGCGAGCGATTCGCCATAGCCCATAATTGGGTTAGCATCCTATATTGTCATCTACAACTATATCGGATTTCCACTCCTTGTAATAATTCAGTTGTTCACGGCTATATATATATATTTGTATGTGTATATCTGGCTCTTCCTGGTTGTCGACTTGTGATCATTGAAACTTATTTCTGCGATTGTTGTTCAATATGGTTATATGAAGTCCCATAGTAGTCGTTTGTATCTGCATATCTCAAGTATTCAGATCTATGTTTTTACTAGTGGGGGGTATTTCAGATTGCAATTACGCCTGTGAATTGTCTAAATTGGATACGCAGAAATCAAATCACTGTTGTACCTGAGATTGTCACTTTACACGCCTCAATCTGAGTGAAATTTGAGCTTGGCACTTTACAACACCGAATTCTCATAATGGATAAATTTATTTGAGTTGGGATGGCATTATTATTTTTTGATAGGTTAGGCTTGGGGTATGGGTTCATTCCCATTTTAATAAGCATCAAATGATATTAAAATATATTGTGCTTCAGACCCATAAATGGGGGAGCAAGAAGAAGAAATTTTCAATCGAACTAGGAAACAAAGACTTAATTGCTTGTTGGCACCGTTACTGGAGTATCCATTTGAAATGCTAGCGGAAGAACATTTGAATACAATAGAGACTGCTAATGAAGGAACAAGTCTATCCTAAGCGCTGGGTAATCTAAACACAGGCATTACTTTATGCTTTAGGATTGGGTACAGGTGCTATTCCACCAGCTGCAGCAGTGAATTGGGTCCTAAAAGATGGCATTGGCTACCTAAGTAAAATTTTGCCTTAAAATTGCAGGAGCTAGCCGATCAACATCAGATTAAATTCGGGACAGATAAAGAAGTGTTGTTCCTGTTGCCTTCGTGAAATCCATCATTGTAGGATGCACTGGGGTTCATCTTTGCTGCTTCATCATCTGAACATCATAGAGTTTGTTGCACCTGTATAGCAATTCTAGGTGGGTCGCAACTAGAAAAGGAGTGCATCGACCATATTCAAATTTAGCCAGCCACCACTACAAATTATGTGACATGGGCTTGTGATCAAGCCGTGAACCTATAGAAGGAAGGTTGTGGACTAATTTGAGCACAAGCACAATGCTCCACACTGTGTCCTGTATTTGCATCCATCAAAATTTAGCCAACCACCACTACAAATTATGTGACATGGGCTTGTGATCAAGTCATGAACCTATAGAAGGAAGGTTGTGGACTAATATGAGCACAAGCACAATGCTCCACACTGTGTCCTGTATTTGCATCCATCAAAATACTTAAAAGAGATGAGTATTCCTTGTTGAAATTCTGTTATTTCATTTAATTGGATCTTGTGTGATTAGTAAAAGAGATTATGTTTTTTCTCTTGATTTGTGTTCACTAATTTAAAGATCCTTGAAATTTCAAACTACTCATTGCAAGTTATTGCTATAACCTAAGATAGTAAACTTTGTATGAAATTACTTTGGATAGTCATGAACTCTTAGTAATCTCTTCTTAATGCTTTCAGGATGGATCAAAAGGCATAAAAGATTGCTTTCAAGAAAAGCTTGATGCATCCTATAAGTTAGAAAAAAAAAAAAAAATGGAGACACTTCTTGCAACCTTGAGATTGTCTAAATGGTTGAAGACATCTCTTCGAAGAGGAAGCATTAACCTTCAGAGGGAGTTCTATGATTCAAAGTTGCAAGGACAGATGCTAAATTCCTAAATTACCTCTTCAGAAATTGAGATCAGAATTGCTCATGTCTGTCAACCTGGATTTAACATTGGTAGCTCTACAAACCTATTCATAATAGAGTGATCTGGGATGAGGTTGAAAAGAACAACCAGAATCTCTACAAAGGTGTGAGTTGGAAACCATTTCTCTAAAGCTAGTTTTACAGACAATTTTTGGACGAGGAGGTCAAGAGGTTGATGCAAGTACTTAGAGCTTCTGAGGGAGTCACATCTTCACTTGTTGTAATGCTTAATTCTCTGTGATAGAGAGATATGAGGTGAAAGCCTTGTTCATCTCTGAGACTGAGATGAGGCGTCATGTTGAGAGACTCCATGACGATAGATCCCAGGATCTAACTTCAGAAGAGCCCCAAGCACCCGCAGTATGGCTTAAGAGGGGGTGTTGGATATAAGCCACACCCGGACTGATGATGGGCTGGCCACCAAAGGCCAATAGCTCAGTCGATAGAGCACTCCAGCAACAAATGGAAGGTCCTAGTGAATACTCTAAGCTAGTTCATGTGCGAGCTAAAGGAAATTCACCTTATGGCTGTAAAACAAATATTGAGATATCTTCAAAGGCACTATTGGATACAATCTTCTTTTCAGAAATGACCAACTAGATCGACTTGGATACTTTGTTTCAGATTGGGCTGGGAGTGTAACCGATCAGAAAAGCACATTAGGATGTTGCTTCAGTTTAGGATCGGCTATGATCTCTTGGATCTGCAGAAAACAGTCTTCAATAGCACAAAGCTCGACAAACACTAAATACATTGCAGCTTTTATGAGGGCAAGAGAAGCAGTTTGGCTTTGTAAATTGATTGTGTGACTCCTTGATCTAAGCACATTGAGATCCCCTACCATTATGAGACATGGTAAAAAGGAATGTGATCCAGTTGAAGTATGTTAGTACAAATGATCAAACAAGAGACATTCTCACCACACCTCTCTCCCGAATCAAGGTAGAACACTACAGGAAGAAACCGGTATGGTTGAAATGTAATTTGATATTATGTTGAAATTCAAATTGTTTATAAGTTGTACTAATATATATAAAGATGTTTAAATGTGTAAACTCTTTTGTCATGTGTGTGACTCCATGACCTTATGGGCCTACTCCCCCTGTGTACATTATTGAAAGGTGACAATCTTTCTAATAATGAACACTTGTATGTAAAATTGTAAAGTGACGACTCTACAATGATAAACTATCATGATAGATATCATGTGACTTGATATCTATGGACATGTCATGATAGTATCTCTTGACCACTTTGATGGATATCATGGGACTTGATGTCATTTGTAGATCATTGTGATCCTTAAGAGATAATCATGGTGGATATTTATATCCGTGGATATGCCATGAATTATGGTAGACATCATGTGACTTGATGTCAGTGCACATACCATAATGAAGATATGTTATGAAGTATGTCATGTGACTTGACACTTTCTGAAGCATACCATATCTTCTGATATCACAAGTTAGGTGATATCACTTTTACCTGATGGAAGTTATCCTCCTTAGCCTAGAGGGAGTATTGAATAGTGAAGATGTGTTATGAAGAATGTCATGTGACTTGACACTTTCAAATGCATACCATATCTTCTGATATCACGAGTTAGGTGATATCATTTTTACTTAGTGGAAGTTATTTTCCTTAGCCTAGAGGGAGTATTGAAAGTGAAGTATGTCATGAGACCTGACACCTTCAAAAGCATTTCATATCTTCTGATATCACAAGTTAGGTGATATCAATAAATACTTGATTGGAGTTCTCTTCCCTAGCTAAGAGGGAGTGTTGATGACTGGTAGCTTCGGTCAGAGATCATAATGATTGCACTCTTGCATTATCATTATTGATAACAAATCTCCTTTCTCTAAGTATCATCTGCTTTCAATAAATCAAATACATATATATGTCTTGAACTATGATTTATGATTGATTGTCGGCTTTGTTAAAAGGGATAAAATTCAGGAGTCGTATCAATCGAAAAGGTGTGTCTTTTCTCAACCGTATATATGGGAGTCTTGATCTTCAAAGTAGAATATTGAAATCAATAAATGTTTTGCTCTTGTAGATCGAATAACATTACAAAAATATAATCATTATTTAACAGTTACAATTGTATAACCAATGCAAATGATAGAAGATGATTTCTCCCACTCCTAATCTTCTCAACAACTGAAATGCAAGCCAAAAACTGAACTACAGAAAATCTGATATTAATAACCAGCAAACAGAAATGTCTAATTAGCAAACTATAACACACTGAAATGCTTGCAACACCCTCAAAACACCTCCAAATGACCTGAAATGAAATGCAAATGCTCTTAAGGAGGATGGCGCCCAATATCCAACACGGAAACTACATCAAAAGCTCATCAATTAATTATGCACAAATCCCAAGACAGCCCCAAGCAAGGTACAGCCTCCCTAGAGGGGCGAACTTCAAAATAAATTCAAATACTTCAAATTAAATTCTGAAATTGCATAGACAGGGTTGCCTCTAGCATAGGAAAGGTATGAGCAAACACCCACAATGAAAATTAATTCATACTAAAAGCTGCAAATGAAAATCTACTTCAGCCATTGAATAACCAGCAAGTACAAAACTGGAAATAATGATCAAAAATCACCAACAATGAAGCTCAAACTGCATAGACAAGATCGTCTCTAGCATAGGATAGGTATGAGCAAACACCCACAATAAAAATTTAAATACTCTAAGCTACAAATGAAAATCTACTTCATCCATCGAATAACCAGCAAGTACAAAACTGGAAATTATCATCAAAATTCACCAACGATGAAGCTCAATCTGATAGTCTGGATGAGAAGCAGCCACAATCCCAAATAGGTGTTATTTTTCAAACACGAAATTGGATTCTTGCTAGGAGGTAAGCATTACTCGAAGCCATTAGCCTGAAAACAATTCGGCAGCAATTCGATAGCATAAACATTGGATGATCAAATACTGTAGCAAAGCCTCCTTTTATAGAACTTGAGGTGACTTTACAAATTCCAACTTTTCCCTCCAAAAAAGGGACGCCCAATCTCACCTTTGAAAGATTTCATTTTAAAAAATAAACTCCATCACCTTTCCCTAGGTGTCCAAAATGTAATGTCCCTTACCCGATTTGCCCTAAAGTTCATCTGTTGATTAGGTTTAAGAATTCTTCTTTTCCAAATGAATGTTCTCTTAATGAAATAACCCTAGATAAGAATCCTATATTCACCATATTAACAACAAATCTGTTAGCATTAATATCTAGATATCAAAATATAAGCATAATCAAAAAGTAATAATGAAGACATAAGAGGAGTGGCATGGGTAGATCCTCCCGAAGCTATCCATCTAAGCCCAAGGGCACAAGCATCCGCTCCAGACAACCCACCCCTTGGCTCCGAGTTGAACATCCAAACTAAGACCATTTCATACTCGGAGTGGCGTGCTTAGTGGAAACTACTGGTACCCGCTTTCTCTACCCATTTCAACACCTCAGAAGACACTTGACTTATTGGGGATAGTCGGGGGAACTGATAAGTGGCTCGGGCCTACCACCCCTCCAGGGCCGCAGCGGACTATGAGTGGAACCCCCACCCCTCCATGGCCCACCCAGGCCTTGGGATTGGGCGGACTATGAGTAGAATTTCCACCCCTCCAGGGCCCATCCCTGCCTTGGGTTCCAGGGGCGGACTTAAGTGGGGTTTTAGGCACCACTTCCCTCACACCCTTCCTCCCAATAAGCTTGCAAACACAAGGAAGACAATCTTTTAGCAATCAAATACATTTGCTTTTATTACTGATTCTTGAAGTCAATATCAACATCATTATCATCATGATAATATTAAAGAAAGCATTACGCCAATAATCAGACTAGCTATATTTATTTCTTATATTAAAAATATGCTAAATATTATTGCTAAGTGAGTACATCACCTGAGTGTCTATATCTCTCCATGTTTCCTTACTCGCCTCTTTCAACCTTATATTAAATTCATCATAGGATGAGGGCAATTCATAAATATACATAATCTACTCATGTTTATATTAAAGAGTCATTATTACTTATAAGTATCATTATTGCATAATCATGTATATGTATTTATAATATATATATATACTTCATATACATATATATAATTATTCTTTTACTTATATCCATTGGTGTTCATATAATTATTCCTTCCTTATTCATATATATTCTTTATTTATTGAATATTATTCATTAGAAAACTTATCTATATCTATGCATATATATTTGTATGCCTATTAAATTTTATATATATATATATTAAATGACTATATTCCAATGCATAACAATCATTGTTGCTGCTGTTCTAAATTGCAAATTGTATTTCTCAGTGTTTTTCCCTCCCTTCCTTATTTTCCTTCCTTCTATTTATACCATTCAAGGAAGGTGACTCATGGGGGGAATGTATTGTTTGGTGAAAGAGGTGACTTTTCATAAAATACATCCCTTTGTTAGATTTAATTGTTGCCTTTATTATCACAATAATATCTATTTTTAAAATAATATATTATTACTATAATTATGATATTTCAGATTTCTATTTATTTTATTATTTTATTTTGATGTTTTATTGAACATATTTTAACATTAAAGTATAATAATAAAACAATTTGCTAATATCTTATTATTATTTTATTCTAATGTATTACAATTTTTGATGTGTAATGATTATAATATTTATTTATTATTATTATTTTTGATATTAAGTTATTTAATAATAGAATGTAATAACAATAATTTGCCTATATATTATTATTATATTTGTTATTTCATATTTATATATTTTTATATTGATATGATACACATTTATTTTATATTTTAATATTAATATTGCTATTTATTTTATTTATTAATTTATTTGAATTTTAACACTTGGTCTTTATAGTTCTACTATTTCGGGGACATGACACAAAACTCGAGGGGAAATAATTAACATTAGAATATTAAATACATCTCCATGAGGCATCCACCCTTGAGAACCACCTTTAGAAACCTCTTCAAGTCATGATGCTAGGCCAAGGGGTCAAATTAAAATATATCATTAATGACTTGAAATACTTTATTTCTCCAAATTTACATCTCAAAAGCCAAATTCACAAATACTCAACTACTCTGCCTAAAATAGAAGATTCACTGTGATGCTACCAACTGGAACACTGCTAAAATTAGAACTTACTAAAAATAGTAAATTTTGAAAAGTGCCAAAAACCTCCAAACAATGGAAACCCTAATTTCACCTCGACGAGCCTAAGGGCCTCCGGAATAGGCTGACGAGCTACTGAACTGCTCACTGATGAGAAAGGGACATTATAGATCCGACCTACATTTGGTATAAGAGCTTCATTTTCATTATTCAAGAGAAAAGGATGACATTGGATTGGAGAACAACATAGTAGAGAGAAAAACTTACACAACAAAACCCGAGGGTTTCATAGTTTCCATATGTATTGTATTTTGCTATTGTAATGATCTAGGTTTGTCCCAAATTTGTAATAAGGACTCAACCTTTGTAGATCAAATTATTAATGGCAGAATCAGCCTTCTTTGAGTGTCCATGTGTATGGTGTGCATTTCTGGATGTGCTATTTAGTTGGCTAGCTAGGCAATTGTAAAATCTTTACAAAACTTATACAAGGTATCTTTTCAAAACAATAAAAGAAATGTATGGGCATGCTCACTGGATTACTAAGTCAACTCACTTAATATTGTGCAACTATCAATTTCTCTTTTGAATGTACATGTAGAGCCTAGCTTGCCTATGCATTTTGAAAGGCATAGTCTTTTGTGGTGTCTATTATGACTTTAGAGACTCTATTGCCCAACTGGATAAAGGCATTGGTCTACTACTAGCTCCTTATCCCCATCATCCTCTACACACTCAAAACAAATCAAGATAAACATCTTTTAATTTTATCTTTTCTAGTGTGTTCCGACTACCATGTTTGAATGTAGGTAACAATGTAAGGGGTTATTATAAAACACATTCATTGACCTTTATGTGGCAAATCATCTATTTTAATAAAGTGTGTAACCTTGAGTCTTCCAAACCAGCATATAGAGACAAAGTGACAACTAGAATAGGGGTGCACCATGCAACAAGTATGGTTTGTGCCAAGGTGAGTGTTCTACTTCTGTGGTAATATCTATTGCAACAACTTAGGGAAAACCCCCTTAGTCTAGCAAAGTTGGAAGTGAAGGAAATATTACCCACTTCAGCAATTGGTCCTAAGTTGCCCAACCTGAACATAAGTTTTGTGATACTCTTCCTAGGTTTGGCACCCCTAGCAATTGGGAGACCATCCAACCTTAGGGATTTGGGGTTCACAACTCAGATCACCAATAGGATGTTAGGCCATTTTTGTTTTCCTTGCTTATTCCAGTAGGGAGGTTTTTGGGACACATGAAGGGGATGTTCCCTATTTCTAGATGGTGATGGAATCCTTTGGGTGTAGTCTTAGTTGCCTACTAGCAATGGTGGTGAAGCAGTTTAGTGTGGCAATAGTAGGTGGTGGCGGTTTGTTAGTCGGTTTTTAGAAGAAAGCAAGCACCTTTTGGGGGTCACAATTGGTGTTAGTGGGTGAAAATGCATGGCCAACCTTCTTTTCAGAACTCGAGGAAACTTTTTTGTTTTAAGTATTGGACTCCTAAGTGCAGCCATCCATTATTACTATGTAATGCTAGCTAATCCTCTTTTGCAATGTAATATCATTTCTCTGTCCTCTAGGCACCAATAGAATTCATCATTTTAAAAATCGGAAAATATATAATCAAATTAACGAAAAGAAACTAAAACAGAAATGAATTCCTAGACATTTGGAAATCACATTTATTTGATATGCACTTTTAATTAAAAACTATATACAGCAAAAAGAGGTTCAAAACTATGTAGTACTCAAATATTAATATTAGATTTAGGATTTAAAATCTTAATGTCACATGTCTTTTCCAACAAAATATGAAAATCAGCAGTATCAGTATAACAACAATTTATGAGAAACTCAAATCTAGCACAAACTGACAAGACTTTCCTTGTAAAGAGGTAAAACTTAAACCAGTTACCAAACTTTCTTTCTCAATCAATATGGTATCCTTGAAAATACAGAGCATAGGAAATGCTTTTAGAAACAGCCATTTCTTGTACCTATAATGGCTTTCATATGTAGCCACCTAAGGGTGCTGCCATCAGCTTGGCTTCCTTTCACAGTTCTTAACGACAGAAAATGGAGGAAATCTCGACGAGAAACCAACTTATTATTTATTTATTTTATGTTATTCTAAAATCTGAAACAATTAAGTATGCTCAAAAAAAATATAGAAAGAGAGCTATCGTGTCTGGAGATCAGGAACTTACGTGTAAATGTATGGTACGAATGGTCCAATCTTGATACAATATTCAAAAATCCTTGTTGCCAAGCTCTACCATCACTTAAAGATCCGCCCGGTGTTACATCTGAAAGTGGCCTTAGAAAGCCATCCCTAGAATCTTCAAAGTCTGAAACAGCAGTACATAGCTTCAGTATACCTGAAGCTTGTTCTTTGCCTGCTAACAACAAATGCTTCCTGTGACGAAGATGCTCATGAAATTCAGGAGGAATTCCCATCCCTCTACATGAATTGTTTGAGCCACCACCAGTACTGGGACCTGCACATGCCCATCCCATGGCCCTCTCAAGTTGTTCTTCAGTGGAAATGGAAGATCTCTCACAACTTCGTAGATCTTCTGTAGCTCTATTTATAGCAGACATTGCAGAACGAATGTTGTCTAGCAAGTTTCTTCGGTTAAGCATGATAAAGCTGGATGGCAGTTTATCTTCATTTGCACAACCCTGCGTAAGGATACTATCTTTCTCTGGAAGAGGGAGTATATAGTCATGCAGCCACTCTAATTGTGCAGCCTCAAGTTTTGCCTTTTGAAGTTCCTGATTCAGCTCCCTCACTTGCAACTTCATTGCAGAGGCTGCTGCTTTTGCAGCACGTGCAGTTTCGTGTGCATTACTATATTCAATGAGAAGACCCTGAGCCCGTTTCACAGCTTCAAACTCTTTTTTTGCTATACTAGATTCAAGTTCTCTATTTTCCAGCAAAATGTGCTTTAATGAATCTTCTTCTTTTTCCAGGCATTCAAGGAAAATTGGAGCAAGTCTTTCCCTGAGGTACTGATCTAGGTAGTATTCAATTTGTATTTCAAGCTTCCTCTTCTGAATGCTGACTATTTGGTCAAAGCCCAAGGTATTATGATCTATGGCAGATGCCACATTACGAATACATGAATCAAGGGAAGCATCAATGATACCAACTTTCCACACAAAAAATGTATGATCTTTTAACATATTAGTAGCCTTCCAGACTGACTCAAATCCAGAAAAGCCAGAGCTCACAATCTCTATTTGATTGAATGAACTCTTTTTGGAGGACTCGTGCCCAAATAAAACCAACTTTTGATCAAAGGATTCTAGCTCAGAGAACGGCCTAGCAAATGTTGCAAGTAAAAGATATCCCCTTGTAGGATGCATGTCTCCATCACGTTCAATGGTCACAAGAGACTCAAACCGTTGCTCTGATGCTACTAAAGCACCTTGTGCACTTAGCTCCCTCCTAGCAAGTGCAGAAGCTTGGATGTCCCGCTGTTCCCATGCATTTCTCAGTTTATCTAGCTGAGCTCGATAAGCTTCTACTTGACTTGCAAGCTCTTCTGCCTCTTCCCAAGACAAGTGATCCCTGCCCTCTTCAATAGCCATTTCAAGTGATGCTTTCTTTTTGGTTATCTCTTCAACATTTTCATGGTAAGTTTTCTCTAGCTCTATTAAGGAAGATCTTTGTATTTCTATTTCAGCCAACTGTTCCAGTGCTGTATCTACTGCCCCTCTTATCTGTGAAAGTGAACCAAATGCCTCCATAATAGCAGGGTTATGAGAAAGAACTGATTTTATTGCTTCTGGAAGTGCAAGTCCTGTCATTTGGCTCACCAAGCTACGGCTTGCACTTAGACAACCTTGAATGCTCAAATTCCAGTTATCGTCACCAGAACCTGTTGTATCCCACAAAACTGGGCCATGTTGGATGAAGTTTTGACCACTCAGTTGCTGAACTTCAGTGACAATATTTATAACCAGTGCACATCTTTCAATTTGCTCTTCCAAATCAGGTAAACACCATTTCCAATTTTGGGAGCCTATATCTTCTCCTGGTCCTAAGGTAATTCTATCTGTCAAAGAGTTGCAAATATTAAATATTTTCCCTTTGATCTCACAATACAGAGAAGCTGCAGCAACATGCAAAACTGTTAGTACTTTAGCCCTCTTTTCGTCAAGGTTTACAGAACCCACATCACGTTCCTTCATTTCATCCTGTCTGTTATATCCTGAGACCCTAGTAAAAGTATCATCATCTTTCCCAGAATGGATATTAGGCTGCAAATGCTTTGTGAAAATGGCCAGTAATCGGTCCTTAGCTTTATATTCATTTTCTGACTCAATTGATGCCTCAAGTTCAGAACAGTCCTCTTGAATTTTTCTTATTTCTTTATCAACCATGTCAATTTTTGCACAGAGTGTTTCATAATTCTGACGTATAATGTCTGCATGCTCACCCTGGCCCTTTGCAACAAGATCAGATGCTTGTCTTCTGGCAAGTGCAAGTACTTCAGGAGAAAGTTGCCTCACACATAACTGCAGAACTTGTGCCCAACTATGCATCTGACTGCTAGCAATATAATTTCCTCGAAGAAGACATTGTAAAGCCACAGAATAGGACTGCAATGCCTTTGCTGCTTGCAAAATAGCTTTAAAGAGTTCTTTTGTAAGGCGTTCAACCTCCTTATCAACCTCTTGGCAATGTGCTTGGGTAGGCTCAGGAACAATTGTTAATGGAACTCCAGCAGCCAAAACAGCAGATGTTAGAGACAAAGCCTCTGCTGCACTGGATGTTTTCCCAAGAACCTGTAGCTCTGGAGCAGAACTATTACGCAATGCATCAAGAACCCTACTATGTTGTTCAATCCATGTAGAAGCCTTTTGGGCAGTTTCAGTGACCAGCGCCTTTGCCTGAGCAAATTCATGTGCTTGTAATTCATAAGCTATCCGAACTTTCTCAAGATTGCCTGCTGCCTCTATCAAAATTGACTTTGCAGATGCTTCAGCCATAACACATTTTGACCTCTCTTGCTCGGCATGGCTAAATAAAGTGGATATTGTCTCGTATCGATCAAGCACATCTGCTAAATTCTGGAGAATCCCTTACAAACTAAGTATGATTATTTTTTGTCATTCAGTTAAATGAAATGCAAGTGCATGAAAACAAAGTAGTACCTGAAGCGCTGATGAAGATGCAGGAAGAGTTCCTAACAGCAGATCATGATGCTCCTGCTCACAAAAAACATGATAATTTGACAAATTCTACAGTGGAAAAAAGAAAAATGTATTTCTACAATATGGAGAGGAAATTTTCTGTAAATCTAAAAAGGCCAACAGATAAAGAACGGGAGGTTCAAAACCCAATTAAGACAGAAATGTAATGAAACTGAAATCACATACAAAGGTGAAAACATCCACACATTAATACGAGAAAATGAACAGACTGTAGAAGGAGAGCTAAATGGAAGGAATAATTTAATGATATAGGAATAGATAGAACTAAACCAAAGCACATTTGTTTAACCACACACACTTATATGGACATCCAATCTGCAGATATAATATATATTAGACATCATAAAGACAAAATGCTGGACGATTACCTGAAGTGGTACTTTGATTTCTTGAAACCGAGAAGCAAACAAGCTTAAACTGACTGCCAGCTCCATACCTTTCCGTTCCTCTCCACCAATGGTTGCTTCATCATGGCCATCACCACGCATCCACTCAATCAATGGATCCCATACAAATACTTCAAGAAGCATCAAGATTATGTCTTTGTTTTTCCGTAAAATCTCAATCACCACTTCACAGTTTGCTCTGAATGTACCCTCTATTCCTGTAAGTCCTAAAGCTGCCTGCATAGTCTGAGTAAGGCGAAATGGTACAATCTCAGGAATCTTCAACCTAAGTCCTTTGTCAAAGCATACGTTGTAATCTATATGAACAACATCACCAGTGCTGAAGTCCATTAAAATATTGTCCAAATGTCTGTCGCCTAAACCCAAAATGTGCCCCACCATGCTCATTGCTGCTACAGTTCCAGAAAACCTGACATCACATTGATCAAGACTTAGATACAAATAATCATTAGGAATTTTAAAAAAAGGCTGAACAACAAAAAGAAAATAGTATATGAAGCTGAAGTTAACTCAAAACAATCTACTCTAGCTCCAATTGAGTTTGGAACTTTGTTTTCCATGTGGAATAGTTATCATCAAGAGAGAAACTGGAAGCATGATTTTGGGAGCATTCGAAGCCATTTCTACTGAATATGAGGGTTCCTTACCTCTCCAAATAGGCTTTTCTTTCTATATACTTGCCTAACCGATATGTCAAGGCTCTCAATATACCTGCCCTTATGATATACCTGTCAGTACATGGAAGAAGCTGATCCTTTCCATATAATCCACAATACATGAAAGAGACCTTAAGACACGAGAGTAGGATGGTATAAGTGACCTTGGCAGTGCATAAAATGGATTTGTGTTTTCAATGGTAAACTAGCACAAGGCCACTCCAATGTGGAAGGACAAGCTCCTAATATACTTCATGATGACCTACTTTGGCTTTTATAGCCTAATGACAGTGCACAAATGAAAGGAACATGAAGAAAAAACTGCAAATACTCAAACCCTTGCTTTTCCCAAGTAATTTACAGTGTTGCTGCCACAAATGTAATTGTCGCAACTTTACTAGGCATTAAATGTAATAATTTCACACAATAGCTAATGCAAATTAGAGGCATCATTTATAGTTAATACCGAACACTACCTGTTTGTTAGTTAATACAAATTAGAGGCACCATTTATAGTTTACAATGGTCCTCAGTGCAATAATGGAATATAGTTTTATTTTTAACAATAGTATTGCAATGGTGTGGCTGAGGGAAAGAATTGGACTTCAAGAAAGATGGGAAATTGCATGAATCAGTCCAAGAACAAGGTTGTACAGAACATGACTCCTGTGGAGGCCTGGACATATGTTAAGCCTGATGTTACTTCATTCAAAGTCTTTGGCAGTGAACCTTGGGCATTCATTCCAAATGGTCAATGCAAGGCTATGAAGGAAAAGAGTCACGCACTATTTTTTGTTGGCTACTAAGAGGATCTGAAGGCCTACAAGTTGTTTAATCTTGTTTCTCATAGTATCTAGTTTTGATGGGATGTCCAGTTTAATGAGCACTTCACCCAAATGGATTCTCTATCAATACCCTCTCCCTTTGTATTGTATGGGATGTCTAGTTTAATTTTAATTCTAAAGGATGTGTTTTGTATTGTAGAAAATGATTGTGTCAAATTGTAGGGTTTTTAGATCAACGCAATCATTATTCTTTCATCCAAACTGACCAACATGCAACAAAACGTTTTGGGAGCTGCTTAATCGATTAAAAATGTTATAATTTGTTAAGAACGGCTAGAAAAATGTCTTTTGACATCCCTTTTTTTAATGTTTCATATTCTCATGGGAATCTAAGGAAAAGGAGAGGGGACCCTCTTGTTTTTTGGTGACTGGGACGACCATTCTTGATTGTTGCATAGTTGCTGCAACAAAAGTCATGTTAAGAGTGTGTTGCAAGTATAAATATTTAATAAATTGTGTGGAATCTTGTTGAGATCTTGTTGGAGCATTATCGGCTTGTTTAAACATCTGTAATTAATTTTCCAAAAGTAGAACAGGAAGTAAATTGCTTCATGGCTTGAATTTTCACCCGAGTTGCATTTTCTTCAAATCAAATCATTGTGTGAATAGTTTTGCATGTTTATGTTATTGTTTTCCCCACATTGAGAGCGTTAAGTTCTCTGAATTTTTCATTGTTTGCACTTGCCATAGTAGATTGACAACCATGCTTTTATAAAAAATGTTTTTTGTGGAATTGCGAGAGTTCTTCGCATTGGAATCTGTTTGCCAATGATTAGGTGTGTAAAATATCTGTCCTGGTTTACGAATCAAGTGGCATCAGAGCAGGGCTTTCCTTGTGCTTGGTAAATTGCTAACAACCTTGTTTAGTTGTTCTCCCATTTCTGGAAGTGTAGGGCTTTGTGGTTAGTGAGGTGCAGCCATGGGGAAATCGAAAAAGAACAGCCTTGCAGAGTTGTAAGGAGATAACCAGCTCATCCGAGAGGATAACCAAAGGCTGAGGAAGTTGATACAACCCTTGAAAGAGAGAAAGAAGGAATTGAAAATCAGGTTGGAGAGCCATGGAGACTTTCTAGTGGGTGTTTTGGAAAAGATGCAAGAAGAGTTGCAAGCCAAGGATTAGATGTTTGCAAGAAGAAGTGGAGAGAAAAAGTGAATCCTCCAAGTTCGATGCTCGAACCCAAATAGAGGTATGCATGGTAAGTATTCCTCCAAGCTCATTGTCAACAATCTTTTGATAGTTTTGAAAATTGCACCAAGGAATTCATTTCAAGGATGTTTTCCAAGATGCTGTATGTGGGAAAAGGGCTTAGAATGAATAGCCAATCCCATAGAGGTAGTTGAGAGGTCTCCACATGTTGATTTGGAATTCTTGGGTAGCATACAAGAGGATGGAGAGAGTTCTAAGAGTGTTGCAACAAAAAGTGCAGGCATGGACCAAGGCCATCAGTCTCCAAAGAAAGAGAAAAAGCTCTTCCAAGGTACATTTGCATTTTTTATTTTCAAGGCAAGAGAGGATTTGAAATCTCTAACCTTAGAGCAGGTTGCCAAAGAGGCCGTGATGCCTTAAGAGGAAAACTCAGAGGCTCCAAAGAAGATGGGACAACAGCTCCAAGGTGCAGAAGGTTGCAAAGAGTTCCTTGACAATTCAAGTATAAGCAAGAAGGTGCTAAAGAGTGGACAACCGTGAGACAAGCAAAAAAGCATTTGAGATGAGTGCAAAGCATCTTCTAATAGAGGAGATAGACCCAAGGAAACTTGCAGCCCAAAGAGTTGTTTGAGTCTAAGAAAGAAGCCAAGGTATTGGAAGAAGAAGTCCATGTGCCTTTTGTGGTCTGAGAAATCACAGTGTGGCTGTGTTAGAAGAAGAATTACACCAAGAAGCAACCAAAGACCTCTAAGAGGAAGGAGAGTAAGTTGACTAAACACAAGAAACCAAGTACTCATTGGAAGAAGAGAGTGTCTGTTCCACCATCAAAGGGGGATCATGAGCAAGGAGTAGCCAAAAAGACTATGCAAAGCTGTCATAACCGGAAGGAGGAAGGTGAAGGGAGACAGCAGAGATGCTTGAATCCCGGCTTGCTGTTGAGGCCATGAGACCACACCTAAATGAAGGTCAGTGGCAAGGAGTTCAAAGAAGGCCTTCAAAGGTTGGTGTAGTTGGTTATCCTTTCAGTTATTGTGATGTGTTGCTTCGAACAGTCCAGAAACTAATTATGTATTGTTTAATTCAGCAATAACAGAGTAAAGCCAAGTTTTGGTTGATGTTTGCCTTATGATGCAAGGCGAAATGGCTACTCTGTAAGATGAAGATATCCTCAACCCTTCTCCATTGAATATCTTAATCTTTTAGGGACCAAAAGACCCCTGGTTAGGGAAGCATGAACTGAAAAACTTGGTTTATTTGAATATTTCTGTTGAATATCTTAATCCCGATCTCTTCTCGTCTTAGCAATCTTACAATCAAACCCTCAGAGGTCTTATTAAACAGCTCTGTCGCCTCATATGCAGATCTACTACATACATTCGTCTAACAATACAACCAAGGCTCTAGATCACCCTTGCTGCTAAGAATCCCTATACACTTGAGAGATTGCCTTTATCGACTTCAGCTAAGACTTGATCTCATATGGCCGGCCACCTTAGGAGGAAGCCAATGCATCAAAAATCGGTTTAGATATAAGCTATGTTGGTAGATCATATCATTCCAGTTAGATATCTACATTTGTACATTCGCATGCTTTTCTTGAGCCTTGTATTATTTGAGAATTGTGCACTTATTGCATTTGTTGTATCATTTTAATCGTGAAATTTTGCATATCTAATGATTTGGATGGTGCAGTATTGATTGTTGAAGTAGGTCATATTAATGCTCCCACAGTTCCATTGTATATAGATAAATGAATGTGGTAGCAAAGGTAGTTCCAAAATTATTGTTGGGTCAAGGACAGTTGTTCACAAAGTTCATGTAGGAGGCAAGTTCTTCAAGACTTTTTCCTTCATGGCAAGGATGGTTTGCAATTAATTGTTCTATTTCAGGTATTACCCTGATTTGATTGCAGCAAACAGTCCTGCTTTTGCATCACTATCGTTTCCTATGTTGCCAATGTTGGTGAACCTACGGGGATCTAGTAGATATTACTTTTATTCATTACCTTTTCTAGAGGACCTCATGTTGTGTCTATAGGTGTTCGTAGTTATCCTGGTTTTCTTGTTGTGTAAGATTTCAGCCTTATTGCATTCAGATGAATGCATTAGATTTATCTTGATATGGTAAAACCATAAAATATCATCTTCAATAAAACCAATGTTTATATGCTCTATTTTTATCATGGATGAGTAACCCAGTGATCTTGGAAGAGTAAGGTTTGCTGAGTGTTGTGACCTATTTCACACATCGCCCCATTGCAAATGGGGACCCCCAAGTTTTGATGTCGCCCTCTGAATCGCCAGTTTAGAGTCCTAAATTTGAATAAGGTTTTGAGAGTCAGTCCGGCCAAGTTGAAATTTTGAACCCATTTGAGAGCTTAAACGTCATGGAAATACTCAAAAGACCTAGTAGACGAGGAACGCCATTGCTTTCGGTCAATTCTGACACTTCCTATCTTTTAGGGATTCTGCATTTTTGCTTTTTGCTTTTTTGATTTTCGGCATTTTTAGGCCATTCTGGAGTTCCTATTTTTTAGGGATGCTTTTTTGCTTTTCCTATTTTTAGAAAGTTTCTATTTTTGGATTCCATCAAGCAAGAAATCAACACGCCTCCAGATGTCAAAAGAATCAAGGTAAAATAGCAAAAGTTTTGAAAAATGGCTAAGTCATGAGGATGGCGCCCTCAAGGAAGGAATGGCATGAGGTCTAAGAAATCCGCCCTACCTTTGGCATGCCAAAGGTAGTCATTGGCAAGCCAAGGCTGAAGTCCGCCCATGGCATGGAGGTCTCCAAGTCCGCCATGGCAAGAAGGAAGCCAAGTCCGCCCATGGCATGAAGTCTAGCAAGTCCACCCATGGCACAAAATGGTCAAAGTCCGCCCAAAAGGGTCAACAGCATGAAGTCTAGCAAGTCCGCCCAGCCTAAGGAAAATGGCAAGAAGTCTATGAAGTCCGCCCCAAGAAGTTTGGAGAAGGGTAAAAATATGAAGGGGTTCACTCCAAGATGTTTGGAAGGGGTGAAATTGCAAGGGAAATTCGCTAGAAATTGAATTAAATGGCCAATACAAGTGAAGTTTGCCATTGGACAAGGCACGAATAAAATTCGCCATGGCAAGAAAATTGTGAAGTTCGCCTAAGACAAATAGAGAATAAAATACGCCATTGGCAAGGAATTATAAGAAATTCGTCCAATTTAAAAGGTAAATTTTTCTAAGGCATGAAAAACAGAGAAATGTCCAGAGGAAGAAGAGGTTTGGCCGGCACGAAAATCACTCCTCAACACAACGGAATGAAATTCTTTGGAATAAAATGAAGAATGTTTGGCAGAGCAACCATGAAGTCCGCCCCTCTCAGCTTGGAAAAATTCCTAAGGCACTAATAAAAATGGCAAAGTGGCAGAGATCTCCAAGTTCGCCCAACCTAGAAGATGAATCGTTTGGCTAAATAAAAATGTCCAGAGAGGTCAGAACTCCGCCTAGAGAGTTGAAATTTGGCAGATGAACTATTGAGCATATTTTGGCTAGGCAGACAATTTGAAAAGAGATATTTTGCCTTGGACAAACAAACTTAGCCATGTGTCAAGGTTAAACGGGTTGGAATTTTAAATATTTTGATATTTTTAATTATTTCCCAACACTTAGGGAATTTAATTAAAAAAATTCGAAGTTTGGAGATTATTTGGAAGATTAAATTATTCTGCCTTAGATAAATTTAAAATTGCCGTGATTCAAAGATTTAAAGAACGTTGGAAAATTAATTTTAAACAATTAATTTAATATCTTTTGATATTTTCTCCAACACTTAGGCAATTTTTTGAGAAATTCGAAAATCTCAAACGGAGGTGGCACAGAGATAAAAATTAGAAACTTGCCTCGACAACTAAAAGTGAAATTAGAAACTTGTCGATCTGAGAAGAAAAACGTTTCTAAAAATTGGAAGAAAATCAGAGAAAAGAAAGCAATTCCTTGAGGAAAATCGCACTTCTCAGACATAAAATGAGTTTCAGCAACTCATTTCTTCACAATTTTGGTTGAGACGAGGCTATCTTTCTCGAATCTTCTGGGAATCGTTTGCGAAGGAAAATTTGGTGCAAGTAACGTTGCTGTGAGAATCAAGGTAGTAATTTATTGTTGACAGGCGTGATTTTTGGAGAGAAGTAATTTATTTATTTTCTGAAAATCGTACTTCCCAGCATATTGGCGTACTTCCTCTAGCAGATTTTCAGAATTTTTAAATTCATTTGCAGCCAAAACACGATCTTTGAGGTTTGGAAATTAATCAACAATGTGTTTGCACCTCGTTGATATCTTCTACTTCATTTCCGGCACGAATTTCATTCATAAATAGGCGAATTTGATTACTTTCAGCTTGCTTTTTGACAGAAATTTTAATTTAATAAGCTGAAAGTGCGATTTTGTCCAAACTACACACGGAGTAATTTGATTTTAAAAGTTCTTATATTAATGTTAAGCATTTTGTACTTGCAGGTTGACAAGAAGAGACGTCCAGGCAAGCACAGATGAAGTTCGCGAACAAAGGATCGCAGCCAGAGACTAAAATAAAATCAAAATGGAAGAACATCTCGGACACCAATCTTGGTCATATAGACCTAGATGAATTCAAGAGAAGAGTATATGGGCACAATGGGCCTTTACCCACGCCTGCAGCCAGAAGAATGGTAAGAAATGGAATCTTTCAAGCTGCCGGATTTCCGCCTGCACTTGAATGTGCTGAATTGATGGTGGAGTGTGCACTCCATTATAATGTTGAGTTGAGACAAATTGTGGCGCCTGACGGGAGAATATTGGCACATCTGAGAGAGTTGGCCATACAAGAGGCCTTTGGCATTCCTTCGTATCCTAAGACCACTTATAAAACTAAGGAAGACGCCCAAAGATTGTATGATGAGCAGCCTGACCTTTGTGCCGCCAACATCAACAAGTCATGGCTGAACAAGCCTAGGCCGTCGGTCAAGAAAATGCCCAAGAAGTTGATGCGGAAGGACTTCAAGGAGGACTACGGAGACATCATTATCTTGCTGAACAGAATAGCAGGCAGTCCTTTGGGGGCTCCATTTGAGCCATGGATGTACTATTTTATTGAGGACATCACAGAGGGCGTAAAGATGTTTAACTGGTCACGAATGATTAGCAACAACCTCCACGAGCAGCTTGTCAACTTGGAGAAAACTAAAACGTTTTATATGAGTTCTTATGTCATCTACATGTTGGCTAGGACTTACAAGTATGCAGGCTTGATATGCAAGGGCACGGTCGACAGTGGATCGAATGAGCTGAAGGCATACGACTACTATCCACAATTGCAGTTGAAAGAAAAGGCGCACTTCTGGCGAGCTCATGACACCTTCCTTATGTATATCACCAGAATACTCCAGGGAGGGACGCATCAACGACTGACTCCCGAGGCCAAGAAGCTGATTGGCAAATATGGGTCATGGTTTATCCAGTATCCCCGATATACGTACATCAAAATCCAGGGATTCACTGGGAGCCCATATCGTTTGCCCATTTTCCCAACTAACAAGATGGTCCTGTTGGAAGTACTAAGGCAGCTAGAAGAATTTCAAGGCCTCCAACGAACAAAGCAAAAGGCGGCAGTAACCTTTCCCTTCTTTATAGGGAACATGCTGGAGTCTTGCCCATCATCACAGGCAGCAAACAGTGCCAGGCTCGAGATTCAGCATTATCCTTTTGCTACCTATCCATCTAGGAGCCACTTTCACCCGCATCATCACATCAAGACGGTGGATGGAAGGAGGTACAAGCACAGGGTTGAACTGGAAGATTTCTGGGCAAATGCTACGGACGAGTTTGAAGTTAGGCGAAAGATGTGGTCCAGATTGCCTGTCAGTTTGATCAGAGCAATAGAACTTTGCCAAGTGCCGAATCAGTTGGAGGAAGATGGACAGCAGGTACAGCCGCACCTTGATGAGAGCTTGCCTTTGCCGGTGGTCAGGTGGTCAGAATCCGAGCACGCTAATTTAAATACTTTGATGAGACCTGTCATCAAGTATACACAGTGGTGGGTTGATCAACAGATTCAAGAGTTGAGACGAAAAAGGATAACCTTGACTTATGATATGTTGAGTGAGGCGGAATCCTATTCTTCCAATGCAGACGCATCCCAGGGCGTGGAGATGATAGAGGCCACCACTTCCAGGAAAAGGAAGGAGATAGCTGTAGGCAAGGAGCCAGTTCAGAAGCAAGCTAAGGTAAAGCCTTCCCACTCGGCCGCATCCAGGAATATTGAAGAGATGCTGGCTACTGTAGATGCTTCACTGGCTGACATTAGGGATCCTTCCCCGATTTCGGAGAACAATATTGAGCCTCAGCCAGACGAAGATGCGCCGCCATCTCCCACGGGCACAGAAATATTGGAGTCCAATGATGAAAATGCGAACACCCAAAATGAGGATTTCCAGGAAGGAATGATTTCAGCCCTTAGGGGAATTCTGGACGTTCCTGACAGAGAAGACAGGCCGGAAGATGAAGGCATAGAGCAACCGACGATCCCGGATTGGCTAAGAGAGAGGCTGAAAGTACAGGCGCCAATGGAGGAGCTAGAAGAGGATGACACTGCTGACTTCTTGGCCAGACTTACGCAAACTGCAGTTAAGAAGCTAGCAAAGAAATTCTCGAGCATACAGAGAGACGGAGCCGGCAATAGGACAGTGCAGATCGCAGTGCCTACAATGGACAGGCCACAGGAGGACATGGCTCCACAAGATTATGCCATCACAACCATTGACTTGGGCCCAACCACGAAAGGCCAAGAAATTGAAGACTTGGACAATTTTGTGTCCACTATCAAGTCAAGGTTGGCAAAGGAGGTAACCAAGAGGAAGGAGTGCCAGTTAGAAATTGAGCGCCTAAAGGAGTATATCCAGCACTTGATCAAGCCACTTGATCAAGACAACATGGCAGCTCCTCTACTTCCGAACTCTTCACAGGGGGCCGTTAAGAAGATAGAAGAAAACGTGGTCACAGTTCGGGAAGCCAGAGAATGGATAGCAGCAAAGGGGACTGAAGCTAAGGCATTCGTGGAGAGGTTGACTCTGGTTTATGGTCAGGCCACCGCCCTACTTTCTAGGCTGGCCGCTTTCGCAGAAGTGTGGGATAACCTTCCGGATGTACAAGATAGGATAATCCCTTGCCTTAGGATTCTGAAAGGAGTTCCTAAGCAAGAGCTGATAGACGGAGGTGTTATTGCAGCAGGAGCAGCCTATGACTTCCACACCTGGTATTGGGCCTTGACGGCACGAGGCGAAGTCTTGGAGAGGGTGAAGATTGATGGTATCAGATTGGAATAACAGGTCAAAGAAGTTCAGACCAAACTTCTCAACATGATCGCCGATATCCTAGATAAGGAGGCTCTACGAGAGAATGACCTGCAGTTAGAGGTTTTGAAAGGGAAGGTCCAAGAAGGCATCTTCGCCATCACTGGACCTATTTTGAAGCAGGATTGGGTCAAATTCGCGAACTTCTTAAGCATCCGAGAGTCTTTTGAGAAGACCAAGCCAGAGTGGGAGGATACCTTTGCCAGATGCGCCAAGAGTGTAGACGGACTGGAATTCAGGATCGGAATGCTTCCTCAGGTCACCATGGATGAAGTTGCCTTGATCGTGTCCAGATTCATCGAACACACGGCAACGCGGGGGGATCGAGATGTAATTCCTTGAAAATAGCTCCAAAAGCGCCACATCACCCTGTCAACTCTCTGTTCACTGAAGTCATTTTGGGAAATCCTAATTAGGGTTTATTTGTGTTGATCTTGGCCGTTGGCTCATTTTTAATCTGAGCCGTTTATTCAAATTCATGAACTCTATATAAACTTGATTACTCTCATTTACAATTTGTGAAGTGAGTAGTATAATATTGTTGCGACAAGACTATTTCCGTCAATAGAAGCTCTAGTGCATGATTTGCTTAGAATCACTTTTGTTTTCAAATAGTGTGCAAGGTTTAATATTTCTCCTTCAACACTTAGAGTAGAATTAGATTAGTATTTCAATTATATGTTTGTTAAGTGGATGATAGATTTGATAGCAGTGGTAGATAAAATTTAGCTCATACTTTTGTCAAATGGATGATTTGCATTTGATGTGTAAAGTTAGTCTGAGCTGTTGATTTGTGGATGCTTAACTTCTGTTTGTTTTCAATTCAAACATGAAAATTATTATCACTTCCTTTGAAGATTGCACCCACTTTGCGTAGTTGTCCAAAGGAGGCGAAACAAAGTGTGGTTACCCTATTTTATCTCGTCACTGCCGTCTCTTGAGTTCTTAAGCGTAGTTTAGATTTCTAAACCCTTATCCTTTTGCCCTTTTTTGGAAAAATTGAAACACCCATCTAAAGAGCCTCAATGATAAAACTGTCTAAGTCCTCAACCCAAGAAATGAATTTTATGTAAGTCCCCTTGTGATTACCAGCAAATCACAACGCCCACTGACCTTGTCCATATGTCATAACCTGGCCAAAAGAAACATTGGAGTCATTGTATTATCTTCTAGGTATTTGCAATTACTTTTCAAGAGAGGATAAAGTGTCCTTAGGCATTTTATTCTGTGTATGGTGGCGTATTCAAAACACACACCAACACTAAGACTGCCTTTTGGGAAATATGTTTGCAAAAAAAAGGAGAATGATAAAACCCAAGAGGGGGAAATTGGCATGATTGAATTTTAAGGAACAAAAAATAAAGAAATCATGAAAATATGTGAATTAGAAACTGACAATGTATGTGTTTGGAAAAATAGGGGAAAGCAAAAACAAACCAACCAATGAAAAGGTAAGAATGACGTAGACTTCAACAACATGTAGACACTAAGATATGATTTTGGAACCTTGGAAGGAATGAGAAAACCTAGTAAGTCATGTAGTATCTTGGCCTCCAATAAATCCTTAACTCCAAGCCTTCAAGTCGTTATGTTATTGTGTTTCTTTAAGTGAAGTCTTGTTTTTCCCCTAAGAGTGGAATTTAGAGGGCCGTCGATAGGTATATTGTAAATGTAATTCACAATGTCAAAGATGAATCGGTAATGCTATTCCTAAGATACACTAAGGATTATGGTATGAATGCATTTTAAGTGTTGATGTAACTAGCTGTGACTGTTCAAGTGAGCCATATCCAATTGTGAATACAGCAAAAAAGTACTTCACCATTTGTCCTCAAAGATGCTGGACATTATTGAACAATAAAAACCATGAGAGATAAAGGGGCTAGATGAATCTAGGAAGCACAAAGGGGACAAAACAATGTTAATTTAAGGAGTTTAGTGAAGGAATATGATTTCATTTGGTGGCTCAGCATAGGAATAAGGAACCTAATGTATGCTATGGGAGCCTAATTCATGATAATGTGAGGCAGTAGCTCTAGCTGAACCCATTCCAATCCCACAATATATCAATGATGGGAAACGTAGAGCATCATCAAGCCCCATAACAAAAGAAAAGTTAGAAAAGTATCTTTAGAGTGTGCACACACTTAAGAGCACTGTAATTTCTCTATAAGGTCCAAACCTACTCTTCATGTTCACTAGAGTGCTACAATCGTCATTTTTGGTGTTGCTTTTCTTTCTTTTCTGACATCCATGGCACGTAGGCATCAGGTTATGAATCTAATCACCATTTTAGGTATTGCTTTTCTTTCTTTTCTGTCCTGGATTTGATTTCTAATGCATATTCTTATCATGTTTACCTATATTTGACCCTTACCTGACACCCTTCACATCAGGTATACTCTGCTATGCTTTAAAATTATTTTATCTGGAAGTGAGATAATATATGCAAATTATGGTTCTCAAATAATTTTTCTAGTTTCGAATATAAATTTTCGTAAGAAAACAATGATAGTACATTTACCTTACCCAAAATAGTCCAGGATGTTCCCCATATATGTAGAAAGTATCTTCAATAATTGAAGTTTCATTGCAGGTTGTAGCAGACAAACTTCATTTCTAAATTAACTTCAGAGATCAAAACTTCAAATGGTAAATCCTGAAAATTTTGCCTTGGTCTAATAATATTTCATTTGAAACATTCAAAACTACACAAAATTTATTTAAAAAATTTGACACTCGACTATATGCATCTATCCATGTGTGTGCACAAGCGTTTAACCTCATCATGTTTAAATCAAACAATTCTGATTCAAGAGGCAAATACAATGAATAAAACATGTGGAGCATAATAAAAGAACATAAATACTAAACAAAAACACAAATTTGGAATTCACCTTCGTAACTTCAAACTGAAATTTTGCAACCCCTCACTTGAACACCAAATTTCCTTATAAAGTAGTTGACGAGGAGTCTCTTTCATAAGGTCCAGGAGCACCTTTCTTTTTACTTCTTGAGGCCAATCCCGACGTGAGATAACTTTACGCAATCCTTTTTCTTTTAGTGCTGGAATAATCTTTCCATAGAACATGTCACTTGGACGTGGAACAGGTGGAATATTTGCACCTGTCGTTCCACCAACTGTAGAAGCAAACTGTGCATATTGCACCCTCTGTTGCCACGCTTTGAATACACTGTACATACTTACAACATTGTCCACCCACTGGATTAAACCAGCTCGCCCACTTATAGGAGTGACAGAATAGTAGCGAACAGCTAACAAACGACTGCGCATATTTAAGCTTCCATTCAGCATTCCATTTATAGCATGCAAAAGCTGCATGATTCTCGCATCAAGTCGCAAATCTTCCCTGCCCTTGAGAAGATAAGTATATCTTTGGCCATCTGAACCGAAGAAAACCAATTTCTTTGGCTTTGTCTTTGTTGCCAGAATAGTTACTTGTTCACTAAAAGAAGAAACTGTAACTGGGCACAGGTGATCACTGCCTTCAGCTTGAGAATCAGACATTAAAATCTGTTTCTCAAGGCCAGGCATTGGAGCATCAGAAGAAGACAGTTGTGCAAGTTTTGGAGCAACATCACCAAGAGAGACTGAAGGCTTCTTCTGATGGTTTGCCAAAGATGCAGCAATTATGTCAAAAGGTCGCCACACATCAGCAAGGGAAGCAGCAGTTGAATGGGGCGTCTTAAAACTTGTTATGGCATCTTTAATTTGTTCACCATATTCATTCTGAAACCAAGCCTCGTGAGCAGTTTCTGGCATCCGAGAAGTCGAAGTTAGACGACGTTCCAAGGCCACAGCAATTGGTGCCATCATGGCAGAATATTTAGCAGCATTGATTTTCACTTTCTCACTATGGGTGAGGGTAATGTTCTCTGCCACCCTTGAAACCTCTTCTTTCAGTGTAGCTATGCGCCTCATGACATCTGCAGCATAAAGTCATTTAAATGTCAACTAAATCCCCCCTAAAAATTACAACTCCACATTTTGAATCTTAAAAAAGGTATTTCACCAAATATATTAAACCTACTGTTAAACTGCTAAACTCAATGCAGAAATAAGACTTTGTTTCTGCTTTTACTATTTAGCGTGATATTTGATTATATGGTATTTTGTGACTCTGATGTGCTGGAAAGGAGAATGGCATTAAAAAAAATATTTAAAAATTATATTTTACTGTGAGGCATATTTTGTATATGCATGCCGTTAGAGTTGGGAGAAAATACTAGAAACAGAAAAATAAAAAAGCCAGAAGATTGCATCTGTTAAGGATCTGTTTACACTTGCTTTGTTTTGTAGGAATAAAATGCTAGTGTAAAATTATTATATATCGAAATATCTCAGCACCTGACTGGAAATAACAATAAATTCATTGCAATTATTTACACTTTTTGCTGGGTCTCTTCATGCTGCAGTAAAATTTCAACTTTCAATAGTAAGATATATTCTTGACCTACATATGTGAACTAAGGAACATCGTTTTGGGAAAAAAAGAAGAAAAAAACAAAAGAATCTTTTGAGACAGTAGTTATAAATGATAGAAGTATTTTGCAACGTGATCTCTGTATGAGGCAACTCACCAAACTTGACAATCAAATAGATAGGAATTTCTTGATTCTTTGTGTATTTGACGGATGCATCAATTACTTGATCCCTTTTGTTGGCATATTTCAATCAAGATTGATTTCTATTGTTGTCTGGAGTTCTTATGATAAATCTGATGTATCCAAACAAGGTCTAAAGTAATGGTCCCAAAGTTATGCACTGAAAACCAAATAAAGACCAAGATATGGTGGATTATTAAATTTTGTTATTACATTATGTTACTAAGGGTCATACTCTTATAACATATATAGTGTTCTAATATAAGGTTATAAAACCTTATATATATTATATGTTTTATTAAACATATCCCATTTAAAATAACTATGCCCATAACTATTAGGTTATTAATTATTTATAAATGGTAGTTTTGAATAGATGTGACCCCTTCTATATTTAAGGTAGGGTTCTCTCTCATTGAGAGTTTCTAAAAATTGGAGTTTCTACACAAGACTATAAAGGCAATGTGGAAGTAAGGAGAAGTGATATCCCCAAGTTTTGTTTATATTTATATAAACAATTTTGTAAGTGTTTTAATATTAAAATAATGCTTTATGGGGTTTCTACCCAAAAGGTTTTCCCCATGTATATATATTTTGTAATTTGTTTAATTTGTGTATCTTCTAATTTTCATTTTATTTATTTTGTATTTATTTGCTAAGTTACCAGTTCAGTTTTGGGTTCGGGTTCGGGTTTGAGAACCCAGTTCGCCGGTTCGGGATTTTTTTTTTTTTGATTTGGGTTCGATTTGGGTTTGTTTTGGGTTCGGTAATACAAAAACATATAAAAATCAGAAATATATACAGATTTGCAGCAGTAATTAATTTCAGAATACACCACCATATTAATAGTTAAATAACATAGCAAAAATGAAAAATACACCACCATTTTATACTCAAATCGTCAAAGTTCAAACATAAAAATGTAAAGTGTTTACAATCAGCCATTAATAATTAGAGGCACATATTAGGGTTGGAAAGAATAAAAAAATATTTAAAAGTCAACAAAGACTTAAAAAATTATAAAAAAAATGCAAATTCGTGCTTTGAAGTCCGCCTGGGCACGAAATTCTACCCGGGTTCAAAAAATTCGAACCCTGGTCGGACCCACAGTCCGGGTTCCGAACCCGGTTCGAACCCATAGTGCAATTTCCGGACCCTGGGCGAATTAGGGCGAACCGGACCCGAATTTCGAACCTGGATCAAACTCGGGCCCCCCAGGGCCGAACCCGGTAACTTAGTTTATTTGTACTAATCAATAACCTAAGATCCTAATTTCTACTATGATATCAGAGCAGTTTAGGATATGCTAATCATTCGTTCCAAAGAATTTCCTTGATAATTTCAATGGTTGCTTGCACTACATTGCTCTCTTCCTTTTTTCTTGTTTGCTATTTCTAACCCCTATAATTTGTGAAGACCCAAATACATTATAGGATTTCTACGTAAACAAATTTTCCATAATATTTATAAACATGTTCTTTTGTGCAAGTTGCACCATACATATTACATAATCCTAATTTTAATGAATGTCATGTTCTAATATATTAATACTCAAATAGGTTGTTATACACAATGAATGTTGAGGTCATACCTATTACATTTGAACTCCACTTATAGAATGATATTCTGGACATTGGAAAAGCCACACTATTTCATCAACAAAAGGTGCAAACCTTAATTAATAAAATGGCAACTCATACTTTTTATACCTAGCAGATTTTATAGCTTTTGTGCATGCCTTTCTCATTTCTTACCAACAATTACATTATTTTCTACCTACATGTCATGTTTTTATCCTCCTTCCAGCATGAGGAAATGCTCAAGCATGAATGTGAAAGGGGGATGTCAAATGGTGGTGTCATGCATTACAACCTACATGTTTACCATGTGGTGGTATTTGCTAGCACATGCCATTAAGCACCTATTTTGTAATAACCTAGGGTTTTTTTCCAAAATGCAGATCTTCAACAATAGAATGGTTCAATGTCCTAGGGTTTATGCAAACCACAAAATTATGATTGCAATCTCTTGTTTGCAATAATTACACACTTATAAAACCAAGAAAATACAAATCAAGAATACACACACACTAGAGAGAGAGAGAGAGAGAGACCACTACAGATAACAGATTTAGATCTGTTGAACAACAAGGAATACACGACATTTAATGATATTGGAGCAACTCAAATGTTAGGGTATTACAGTGATCTGATCGGAGAATAACTCTTAGATCCTGACCTACTTACGCATGTTGGGAAATGACTGAATACACAAGACTGTTGTCCCCTCAACAATAATGGATCTGCCTTCAACACACACTTATACTGGGGGAAATTAAGGCATGGAACCCTCAATTGTTAGTGCTCAGATCACAAATTTCCTTGTAGCAAGGATACACTCCATCTTTCCTTGCTTCTAGGGTAATCTTGACTAACTGTCACCTTCATGAACTTGTATCCAGGCCTGGAATCTGTGTGCAAACCTCTAGAAAGGCGTTGCTATGCTAAGATCTAAGTTAAACCTGCCATATAGGAGGAAATACGTAGAGTTATTCCAACAAGCGGCTCCAAGTGTGATCATTCGGCACTCCTAATGCACAATAGTTGGGTGGGAAATAGCTTGTAGAAATGCCTTGTATAAACTGGTAAATTTGGTGCCACTCCAGTAGAATGATAGCAAGCCCAAAACTCCTAAATTTGCCTCTCATAGTGATGAGCACACGACTATACTAAGAGGGGCGGGGGGTGGAAATCAGTATAGACTAAAACCAATAGTAAACTTATTGATCACACTTGAACATAATCAAAACAATGAACACTTGAACACAAAGATCTTACGTGGAGACCCTAAACCACTGTACAAAATAATGCACTTATATAAATTATAACTTTTGTAGGCACCAACCTACAAGAGACACCAATCCCCTAGACTGAGCACCAACTCAGTGAGAGTCATCAAACTCTTCTTTTAGCAAGGCAACAACCTTGACCAATTTGAGGCACCGACCTTTATTTGATTTGTGAGCACCAACCCACTAGATTTCTCTTTAAAAATTCTGCTATAACTCTCTTCACAATTTGCTACAATTCTCTTCTTGAATATGCTGTAAGCTGATCATAAATTTGCCACAAAAATCTGATCACTATCTCCTTATAAATCTGCACATAATCTTCTCACAATCTCCTCATAAGTCAGCAAATAATTTTCTTCATGCACCTGGTGTATATGATGTATTTGTCTTTCTTTTACTCCTCACACACACTTTTATCCACCTTTCACCATCTCCATGTAATGTCTCTAACCTGGATTGTGATGGGAAGCAGTCACAAGTCTCTTTTCACCCAAGGGTTCCTTATAACTGTTAGGCACCTGCCACATCATGGGTAACACAACCATATCCCTGTGTGTTAGCTTTAATATCTAGCATCCATATGTCAAACAAAATAACATGCAAAGATTTATATTTCAACAGAGAACACCCAATCCATCAGGAGAGGAGAGTCCCTAAGGGGCCAGCGGTCTACCACCACTTATTACCCAACCCTTGTCTTGGGCCAACGGGGCAATAGACATATGTGGAATCCCCATCCCTCCAAGACCCAACCCTTGCCTTGAGCCAACGGGGCAGTATGCCCAACCCAAGTTTTAGGGCCAATGGGGCGGAAGCCTAGATGGGGTTTATAGACAACCCACTTAGGTGATGACTGGCCTCTCCTAGCAAGTTAACAATCAATTTGAACACAGTTGGTAAAACATAGAAGTTTCAAATATTATTAGACCATTCATAATTAACATATATTATGCCATTCAAAGAGAATTTTATGGGACACAGCTACTTTTATACATTAAAAACGGATAGAAGAGTAGAAATGCAGTGCTTTAACAAAATACACAATCTCAAATAACTCAATTAAGCAGATGTGGTGTTTACTTTAGATTCCTCTCCTATTGGTAGATATATTCCCTTTGTTTGACTGGGAGATCATACGGTTCCGGGGATTATATATATTTTCAGAGGTCTATTTAGTATTTATAGTTACTGTCCCCAAGCATGCTGATGACCACGTCAATCAGTCATAAGCCCGGGTTACACAGTCCAATGGTTCCAATTAGTTTTCACCCAGCCGCGCTAAGCATGTGCCCAGTTGCAAGTTTAGCCTAAGAATGTTTGTTTCAAGATAGAAGTCAGGAATTTTGACTTAAGTATCAGGCACATGAAGTCCAATGATCACATTGTTATTTTATTCAAATAAGAGAATGGAATACTACATATTAATGCTACGTGATTCTCACCTGGATTTTGATCTGCAAACTCATGCCTCCTTTCTTCCGTCATCGTCCCTTCCTTTTCTCCCTCCTGGCTTTGGCGTTTATACCTATTTCTATGCTCGCATGGGTGCCCTTCCTAATCGATGTGTCTCTTGAGCGAATCGCGCCAAGCGACGGCCCTTCATGAACTTGCGTGAGTTTATTTACATTGTGTTTTTTTTTGTTAACTTTATCTCAGGAAGATTTGCATTATTTCCTAAACTCTATTTAGTTCGAGTATTTCTTGTAATGTATGTTTTTACATAAGAGTTTAAGAAATATTAAATAAAGGTTTATATCTATGCTCTAATGTTCCAAAAAAGGGTATTTATCTTATTTATTATTTATAATTCTTATCTTACATCTAATTTCATTTAATATTTAAATATTACATTTATCTATTTATATTTATAATAAAAGATTTTAGATTACATACTTTTTTTAAAATATCACATTTATATTTATGATTAAATAAAGATTTTAAATTGTATATTTTGATGTCTTAATTTCAGGGAACATGACACTCCATTTATACCTTCTAAGAGATGTATTGTTCTTTAAAAGGCATACCTTGCAAATTGCATCCCTTAGTAAAGTCACACCATTCCAAACTAATTCACTACACAAATGAATCACCACTTCTATATGAATCGCACCTCTTGGGAATATGAAATCGCAGTTTTAGTTATTAACAAATCTTGAAGTCGGTTGTTCATTAATACATGAAGTCGGTTGTTCATTAAGACATATAAATTGCTATGTATTATGGATCAATGCTATATAAGTCGACTATTCATTAAGCACTTCTTTTATGTTCTTAATAAAATCATTGATCAATGCTTCTCTTTTATTCTTTGCCATCGCTTGATTTCTTAATATGATATAGTCGTTGTTCTTTAGTTTGTTCATATTATGTATTGATTATTTCCATCGCTGCTTTATAAATATATTTTCTTACTCCTTAATAATGATATCGACCAGCATGATAAATACCTTTTCTTAGGTGCTAAAATCATTAGGGTCGGCCATATTTAAACTTTAATTAAATCTTTCAAGGAGTCGGCTTCTATAATATATTAAATTTGTATATTCTTTTAAAGATGTTTTGCATTCCTACCAAAAGTCGGCCCAAGAGATATAAGTTTAAATATTTAATTTAAATGTCAAACCAAACCATAGATCGATCCCATTATTATCTTTGTCAACCTTATATCTTTGCCCAAACTTTACCTCTGATCAACATTTGATCCAATTCACTCTTCTCTAACTTGCTTTTTTCATTCCATTGAATGATGATGACAACATTTCAATGGCAACCATCTCATTTATTCATGAATGATAATTATAATGAATGCCTTCTTGACATCAATGATAATTTGTCTATGCACCTTGACATCAATGAAAACATTTCCAACAAAAATTGCCTTGTATAAACTGGTAAAGTTGGCGCCACTCCAATAGAATGATAGCAAGCCCAAACCTCCTAAATTTTCCTCTCATAGTGATGTGTCCAGCCCTGCAATGAGTTATGATGTGTAGTTTGGAAAGAGCAAAAAGCAAAGGAGAATTAAGGAGAGTTAGGGATTTCATCCCAACCTCCTAGTATGCACAACAAGGGTTTCATCTTGTTGATATGCCCTTAGAAACTCGTCCAAAACATCCTCTTCTTCAAATGCCTCCATTCAATGCTAGCAGGTTATATTTAAAGGCCCCTAAATGAGGCATGTGGACTCAAAAAGGAGGCACCACAAATTAAATTTCAAATTCAAAAGGTTGGCACTCAAAATTTAATTTTAAATTTATTTATTTGAAAATCAAAATTTATTTATTTATTTATTAATTTAGCTGCTTAAATTAATTTAATTTAATATTCAAATTCATTTATTTACAATATTATTATTATATTTAAATAAATATCAAAACTTAGTGTTCAAAAACACTTTTTTTCCCACCTTCGCAAAATTTGAATTTCAGACTAAATTGGGGACATGACAGTCCTCCCCTCCCACATGTTGCTTGTCCTCAAACAACCTCAGATTTGGATGCTCAAAAATCTCCACACATTCCCACGTTGCATCTTCCAATGGCAAGTTCTTCCATTTGACCAAGTATTCTGGAATGACCTTGTCCCTCAACCTTTTCTCTCTCACATCCAAGATTGTCTCAAGCTCAAGAATCAATTTCCCTTCATCATCAAGTGGTAGCAATTCAAGAGGAGTGAACTACTGCCCAAGTGCCCTCTTGAGGCATGGCACATGAAAAATGTTGTCATGACTGGTTTTGCTACCTCCTCAAGCTCAATCACATGCTAGAACCCTCTATCTAGTGGTAATCCTATAGGAATCTCATTGAACACCTTATTACGCTTGTCCAAAATAGGCTAAATGTCAACATGATAAGACTTCTCCTCCTTTTATGGACCAGTATCTGTAATCAAGCACTTTGTTGCCCAAGCCACTTAGTCTCTACGAAAGGCTCGCTCCATCCTCTTGGTTGAAACAACCATGGGACCCCCATTAGATAACCATGAAGAACTACCTCCTTCCCATCTGACATGAATTTCAACTCTAGAGTCTAATAATTCTGAGTGCACTCCCCAAGAGAATGTAACCATTGTACTCCCAAGACCAACTTTGTGTCACCAATGCTAATCACATAGAAATCATCATGCATCTTATGCCCTCCAAGAGTCAACTCCAACTGTTGAATCATCTTATTACATGGTAAAGTAAATCCATCAACCACTATGACCCTGAATGCCTCAAAATCCTGGATCCTCAAGCCCAACTTGGCCACCAAACCCTCATCAATGAAGTTATAGAACAGTCACCTTTTGGCCACGTATTACTCCTCTTAACACGGAAAGAGTGGTATCTAGGTGCTCCTGAAAGAGCTGCAAATGTACCTCCTAGAACATCATCCTCCTTTTCTTCATGCTCCAACTCCTCTACTACTGGCTTGATCTCCTCTACCTTGGAATCATCATTGGAAACGACCTCTATATAGTGGATTTGTCCTTTTCCCAAACACCTATGACCTAGTACACAAGGCTCCCTACAAGTAAAACAGTTTTTTTCTTCAGGGCTCATTCTTAGACTCATCCATCCTATTAGGCTTTGGAGGCAAAATCTTGGATTAGGGAATGTTCTTGTGAAATGGCTTCCTCTGCTGCCTTGTTGGTGCACTCTTGGAAATAGATTTATTCATGGCAAAGTCCTCTAGGCTTAAGTCTCTTTGAATAGCATCCTCCAAGGACATTGGCTCAAAAGCCCTCACTAACCCGTGGAATGACTCTGATAATCCTTTGATGAACAAGAACATAAGCCTCTTATCCGCTACATTTGGAACCATAACTACAAGTCTTTGGAATTTTGTGACATAATCTTTCACCAACCCATGTTGCCTCAAATGTGTCAACTCCTTGAAGTACACCTCTGGATCTCTTCTATCGAATCTTTCTATGAGCTTTAGTGTGAAATCAGCATATATAGCAACAAGGTTAAACCCTTGTGTTATGATACCATGATGCCACCATTCGTGAGCCACACCCTCCAAGTGTAGGATGGCAAACTTGATTGCTTCATCTTTGGTCATAGGGCTGAGTGAAAAATATGTATCTAATTTTTGAACCCACGCTCAAGCAGTAACATTTCTAGAACCATCAAATGTAGGAAGTGTCAATTTACTTACTTTGTGTTGGAGATCTCTATTAATCTGTTGTATAGGTTGCCTCTTGTGATTCCTTGGTCCCCTTCTTGATCTAGCATTACTATACTATTTGAAGGAGATCTCCCTTCTAATGATTGGACCAAGCCTCATGTACTCATCTACAATGGCAGTGAAATCATTTGCAGCCTAATTCTGCTCTTCTTCCTATGGTAATTCCACTCTAGGCATAAAGGTGGGCTAGAAGGGTCTGAGGGTTGACCCAACTGGGATTTTGTTATGATTTCCAGCCACAAACTGATCTGAATTGCTCCCTTCAGCATTGTTTGGTGTAGATCTATTGTGAATGAGTGTGTTAAGTTTTGCATCTACACCAGCATTTGATTCATTTGTTCTTGCCTTTATAGGTATGTCTGCATATCATCGGGCTATTCAGCCATTTTCTTCTAACCTCTGCCTCCTATTCCACCGTTGTTTCTTTGTGTCGCTGCCTCTATTTTCTTCCTTTCTCTCGCTAAAGCTCTTTGATCTCTTTGATTTAGCTACATATACAAAATTCACCCAACAGGCTGGCAGGACTACTAGCTCTGATACCAATGTAATAACCTAGGGTTTTTTCCCAAAATGCAAATCTTCAACAATACGATGGTTCAATGTCCTAGGGTTTATGCAAACCACGAAATTATGATTGCAATCTAATCAGAGAATAACTCTTCAATCTTGACATACTTACACATGTTGGGAAATGGCTAAATACACACACTTATACTAAAGAAAATTGAGGCATGAAACCATCAATTGTTAGCACTCAAATCGCAAATCTCCTTGTATCAAGGATACGCTCCATCTATCCTTGCTTCTAGGGTATGTGCAGACATCCAGCAAGGCGCCACTTTGCTCAGATCTAAGTTAAACCTGTCATATAGGAGGAAATATGTAGAGTTATTCCAACAAGCGGCTCCAAGTGTGATCACTCAACACTCCTACTACACGATAAACCCTCAATTTGCAAGTGGTTGGGTGGGAAATAGCCTGTAGAAATACCTTGTATAAACTAGTAGAGTTGGTGCCACTCCAGTAGAATAATAGTAGGCCCAAAACTCCTGAATTTGCCTCTCACAATGACGCATCTAACCTTGCAATGAGTTGTGATGAGCAGTTTGGAAAGAGCAGAAAGCAAAGGACAATTAAGGAGAGTTAGGGGTTTCATCCCAACCTGCTGGCATTCACAATAGGGGTTTCGTCCTACTGATATGCCCTTAGAAATTCGTCCAAAACTTCCTCTTCTTTAGATGCCTCCCTCCAGCGCCAGCGAGTTATATTTAAAGGCCCCTAAATGAGGAGTGTGGACTCAAAAAGGAGGCGCCACAAATTAAATTTCAAATTCAAAAGGTCGGCACTCGGAATTTAATTTTTAAATTTTTTTATTTGAAAATCAAAATTTATTTATTTATTAATTTAGTTGCTCAAATTAAATATATTTGATATTCAAATTTATTTATTTAAAATATTATTATTATATCTATTAAAATATCAAAACTTAGTGTTCAAAAACACTTTTTTCCTACCTTCGCAAAATTCGAATTTCAAATTAAATTGGGGACGTGACATATTCTTAGGCCCTATATTGTCAAGTGAGCCAAAGTCGGAAGTGAACCTTGCAAAAGGATTCATTAACATCTCTTTTACCACATGTAGATACAACAACTTCACCATGTCTCAATCCCCAATTCAAGTCTTTTGCCTTGCCAACTATAGTGTCCAACTCCTCCTACACCTTATGTTGTACTTGTGAATTCAACATCATCATCATCGTAACCACCACTACGACAAAAATGAACTTGCTTGCTCTTGCGATTACTAATAACAATACAATGGAATGATTTTATGGTTTATGGCTTCAAAAGACTAATCTAGTTTGCATTACAAACTTTCCTTTTCTTGCGGTGCTAACTGCACAGCCATAGAAGTAGATAGGAAAGATTAGGACACATGAGCACCAACCATTGATTGCTCACTGTAAATGTACCCAATGAGCGAACAATAGAGATGTCTTCAAATGTCGTCGCCTATCTATTATGCATTTGAAGATGTCAATTCATAACCATACACATAATATTGCTCACCTCACCTTGTAGGTAAATGTTTATCAATGTAATTATTTTGAGCTCCATCCACATTGAAAGGGTATGAGCCCACACATTATGAGTGAGTACAAGCTTTATACACTTCACAAAAATAATTCAAAAACATTGACATGAAACATGTACAAGCCAAGGTGGAGATTGCAAACAGCACAATAATGGTGTCATTGTAAATTACTCCATACGAATCCAAGCAATCTAAAATAAAACATGGATAGGAAACTAATTGTTTTTCAAGACAGCTTTTAGAGGGTTGGCACACATTATACAAATAAAAGGCTGAGCAATGGTTATTGCTAGTTTGCAACCATAATACTATTGTTGATGCATGCATCCAAGTGTGGGAAGCACAAAATTGGTGCACACATATTTTAAAAGAAATAATTGTTGATATGCAGCCTCATGAGGGGTGTGGCAATGAAAGTGCCATTGATAGAGGTGGTAATTCATGTGCATAGTCTTTCTTTGGCAATGATGGTGGTGCTAGTATTTCTTGAATGGAGGATGATGTTTCTAGTGAAGCTATCAAAGCTCATTCACAAGGGTGTGTTTGATGAATAAATGCTTCAACCTTGTCTTAACTTTATGGTTATATTCAAATTAATACACAAAATATTATAATATTGAGAGCAATACATCATAGCGAAAATCATCATAATAGTTAGATCTATAGTTCATAGCATTATTAACATTTGGATTTCACAATATCTTAACATCATTAATGATTATTCCAAGGCATATTCCTATAGCCAATCATATTAGGAATTGACTTGAAATGTTTGCAAACCGGAATCTCAAGGATGGTTGTCCTTGTATTGTGAGAGCATGGGTAGACCCTTGTCCATCCATCTTGGGGTGGTATACTTGAGAAGACCCTCAAGCCCAGGAGCACTCATCTGCCTCCTAGCCCGCAAACATTGCAGAATCTTAGGACCACCCCATCCCTCAATCCACCTTGGAGCACTCCATCCTCCTTGATCAAGCCTAGGAGCACTCATTCACCTCCCAATCCACAAGCCTCTAGCAGGACGCTCCATTCCATCCATCTCAGGGTGGCATGCTTGATAAGATGCAAGAAGACTACCTTTCTCAACAAGCCCACGAGCATTGCATCTTGTTGTGGCGTCTTTATGAAGGAAAGGTTGCTACTTCAACTCTCGTGAACTCAAAAGGTTGATCGCCATCCCTATTTACAAAACACTTCTATAAATTCAAAATAGATTGCTAAAGGAATCTACTATATTAATTGGTAATAAAATAACATTATGCAATTATGATATATATATAGCTATTCCTAATTTATATTCTCAAACTTACTTCCTAATAATATTCTTGCTGAAAAATAATATTTATTTCCAATAGATATCTTATATTTCTTATTTTCCAATCTCCTTCCTTGATGCCTTTTACAAAATGATTCCACACCCCTATATATCCTGCATGGTGGGGTGAATAGTCACAACCTTTATAATCATTACACCCCTTACAAGGGATGCAGCCCTCCTTAATCAACCGTTGTTTAATGAAAATTGCATGCCATTAATTATTTAGGAATCCCAGCCAACAAATAAATATCACCGGTCTTGCTAATTAATATGTATTGCTGCCCTTATTTCCTTCTCCCAGGTTTAGATTAAAGTGTTGTGATTTGTGAGTCATATCTTCATGGCGGGGGCATGGCAAACTCACAGATTTTGAATAAACTCTTATATTGTCTATTACATGGCACAAAAGAGGGATACTTTTAGGAATGAACACAAGTGGATGTAGTTAGCAAAATAATTCTATTAATTTTTATTGTAGTTGGCATAATTAGTTCTCGAATGTAAACGGTTGGTAGTTTTCACCAATTGTTGACCACTTTATATACTCTTATTGTAAACGAGAACAAGATGTATGGAATTTCCCTAAACGAAACTTGTATAACTCATGAATGAAATATATCGAGAAATCATTCTTGTTATTCTTCTAGTTTCTGGCATTTATCATACCATTTATTATGTGATATTTTACCAAGTAGAATTAGGCAACAAACATTGGACATCATTGCCTATAAGAATCTTGGTAGAGCAAGAGGTAAGGTAAGGAAAAATACAAATACAAATGGGCAACCAATAGATAAGCCAATACAATCCAACGATGAAAGAGACGAGGATTTGACACAAGATCTTGTAAAGCTATGGGACATATTCATCAAGGAGCATGTTCGGAAAGAAGCCGTTGGGAGACAAATCCCTTAGGACATGATTTGGAACAACTTAAAGTAAACAATGATGTTTTGAACTGATTACCAAGACTCCTTACATGACACTTTATCATTTTACAAGACTGTGTAGAGAAAGAACAAGAACAATATTGTCAACAAATACTGCAATACAAGGAAAGAAACCAAAGGGAAGAAGACAAACATGATACCAACCAACGCTGCACTTCCAAGAATTAATGCCCTCATATTCGAATAATGACAAGAAAAGATCACAAAGCAGTCATGAACCATTTGAGGAAAAAGTGAGGTGGTTCCTAAGGATAAAGGATCAAAGGCAACGAAGGAGAAGATTGAAGGGAATAGTCAAAGAAATCGAAGGATTTTGACCAAAAGCCCAAGCCTATCCAGGAGTAAAATCCAAAGTGTAAGTTGAAGTTGTAGTCAGGAAGAGAAAAATTCCTTCACAACTGAAGAATATACAAAGGGAGAGTGGGAGGAAACAGCAAGGCATCTACTGCTCCTCGACGAAGTGTACGTGGATCTCATCAACCAAGCCGAAAAATCATCCATACCACTCAACATCAAATGAGAGAGAGGGGGAAGGAGAGCCTACAGATGTACTAACAGAAATGTACGAGAACAATATACGCCATATTAAAGAACTATTACTTGTAGAAGAGCTAAGAATTGAAGGACCTAAGCCTAAAACCCCAAGATGAAGGGAGCATAGAAAAAATCCTACGGGCAACTTGAGTGTGACGAACACTAAGGAAGGATGAGTAGAGGATTCCTACGTGGCTGAGAACGCAAGAGAAGCATCAAAACATACAAATCAAAACTCTCCAGCCAAGTTCCAGTCACGAAGGGTGCACTAGGGAAGAAGGATGGTGACTCCCCTAGCAAGTCCAAATGATGAGAGGCAAAAAATTGCGAAGTTCACAAGAAATAAATCGAAGGATCATGTATGACACTACAAAACATGTGAAACAATATGGGCAGCCAATGGCTAGGATGATAGGCCCTATTGGTTAAGAGCATTCCCAACAACTCTAAGGGGTATATCAATAGGCTAGCACACAAGGCTTGAAACAACCTCTAAAGCCATATGGGATTTATTGAAAAAGGCATTCAAGGAAGAATTTAAACTACTTTGGGAGGACAATGAAATTGTAGTAGAATTCTACAATACAAAACAAGGGAAACATGAAAATGTCAGAGCTTATAATTGTAGGCTCAAGGAATTTTTGGTGAAATTGGAAAACCAACCTACAAATGGATTGAAAAAAAGGCGGTTCATTGAAGGGCTAATTCCTTCACTAAGGAAGAAAATGAAAGGTGTGCCACCCTTCTCCTATGTTGATGCTTATAAAGAGTGAAGATAAAACATTTTCTCAAGAAAAAAAAGACAGAAGAAGATGAGAGTTCAAACGAAAGCAGTAATAACGAATCTAAGACTATCCAAGCCCTGAGAAGGGATATGATGGAATGATGAAGGAATTCAAAGCAGAAAAATAAGGAACTATGGCATACCGCATGTAAAATTGAAGGTCATATTAAAACAAACTTGCCTAAGAAATTGTTTTCTGACATCTGCCAAGTTTTGGGACATTCCATTGAGGAATGCCCATACAGCCTAAAAACAAGAAGCACCCAAGTGTTCTTTATACAAGGCGAACAATTGACCCTGCCAAGTACACCACCAAAGCAACAAAACAATAATGCATCACCTAGCAGGTACTACAATAGGAGAGGGAACAACAATAATTTTAACAATAACAATGGGGTGAGAAGCAAAATTTAGTACGATACCATGATACAATGTCACAAATGTAATAAATAGGGAAATTTCACTAGAGAATGTCAAAATGATCAAAGCAAGACAAGGATGCTATGCAAGTGGTGGTGCGGACCAGGTGATCATGAGGACACATATTATCCAAAACAAAAAGGCAACATTAACATGATATGATGAGGCAGTTTTGGCCATCACCTAAGCACAAACAAAGCAGGCTACATATCCAAACCCCCATACAAAGAAAGAAAGGCTTTGAGAAGCAAAAGCAGAAGTGGAGCAAGTCATGGCAAAGGAACGAGGAATTTTCAATGAAATAGCAAGTACCTCTACATGGTCAGAATCTAATAAAAATATTGTAAGGCAAATGTTACAAACCACTATACCTATAAGAATGACAAATCTCCTACAAAATATGATACAAGTGAGAGTGGCAATCACCAATACAATAGGGAATGACCAAAATCAAAAACAAGAATGTACAAATGCAGACATAATAATAGAACCACCACCACACAAAGAGCAAGTCATTGATTTGATGCTACTAGCACTAAACATGGGGAAGAAACCGGACGTTGCGCATATGCAAATCTTCGAGAAAACCTTGACAAATACAATTGTCAACAAAGGATCGAGAGCAAATATGTATTGCCAAAAGATACATGGAAATGTTTGGAGAAACCAATCCTCTAGCCACCAACCTTCCACTAGTAGGAGTAGATCAGCACAGAATTAAACCATTAGGGATACTAATGGCACAAAAGGTAACGTTCGGGACTCAACAATTCTTGTTAAATTTTGTGGTTGTCCCCTTAGAGAAGAAAGCTTATAATGCACTATTAGGGAGAGGATAGTTGAAAGCAACCAAGGCAGATCACAACTGAAAGAACACCCTATCTATAAGAATTAAGGAAGAAAGTACATCACTAACTTGAGAAATCAAGTAATGAGTGAGGAGGTTGCTTCCTCTAATTCGAAGTCAAAGGGAGGAGAGATATGGGCAAAAGAAGAGAGGGATTGCATGGAGCCAAATGATGAAGGGGTACTTGACCTCCAACATTGTTCAAAAGTCAAAACAAGTTCCTTAAATGAATTCTTTCACTAGCAATAGGAAGATTTTGAAATATTCTAGTAAGATTATAATATGTTACAGATAGGGGAAAGTGAAGAGGAAGAAAGCAATTAGGTGACAATAGGTTGTATGTTCCCTTATGAGTATGAGGAGTACAAAGAGGGAGTTACCAAACTAGAAGATATATCGGCCCATAACTTTAAACGAGACGAGATCTAAAGTATGAGGAACCAACAATTAGGAAATTAAACCTAGGAGAGGAGGGTAGCCCCCAAAAGATCATGGTAGGAGACAGCTAGGACATAGTGCTCAAAGCTATCCCGTTCAAAAAAATTATAGAGTACAAAAGATACCTTTGCATGGACATCAAAAATCTGAGACTTGTACAAAAACGACAATATAGAATGAACAAGAATTATGTAGCAAAAGTACAGGAGGAAATACAAAAGATGCTAGAAGCAAATATAATCTTCAAAGTAGAGACCAATGATTGGGTCTCTCTGATAGTCATATCACTAAAAAAATAATCTAAGCAAATCTGGATATGTGTAGGCTTCAGAAGCCTTAACACGGTTACTATCAAAGATCCATTTCCAATTCATTTCGCTGATTCAATCCTGAAGGAAGTTGCAGGTCATGAAATCTATTCCTTTATGGACGGCTTCTCCAAATACAATAAAGTTAGTATAGTTGAGGAAGACAAGTTGAAAACCATATTTGTGGTGGAGGATGGAGTCTATATGCATATAAGCAAAGTTGTTTGGACTATGTAATGCTCTTGCTCCCTTCCAAAGAATAATTCTCCGCATCTTTGACAAGATATCGATGGGGAATTGTAAAGCATTCCTCGATGATTGGTCAATCTACAACGACCAAGAAACCCACCTGAAGGCTCTTGCTGAATGTATAAAACGATGCAGATCCACACACCTTGAATCTAAAGACATGTTGATTCATGGTACCACATGGTTAATTACTCAGACATAATTTGTAAAGAAGGATTAAAGATTGACCTAGATAAAATAAGGGTAATTGTAGCAATTAAATCATTCTTGGGCCATGTCGGCTATTATTGACGATTTGTGAAAAAAATTGCTCAAATATTCTACCCATCGGATATGCTTACAAGAAGGGTCGAATATTACATGGTAGTGTTGATGCGTGTTTTGTGACACACACGAACACACTAGAATAAAGTGTCCGGAGATGCTCTATCCTCTCTTGATAAAAATCACCTTTCGTGCTAAGATTGCTAGATAGATCACAAGGTAATTCCAATGTTCCTAAGTTGGGGTGCGGATAGGCTCTGTGGTAGTATGAGGTTTGCTGGTAACCCAAGGGGGCATAGTATTGTAGTAATTTACTTCGAAAGCAAGAGTTTGAATGCAGTGTTGTATCTTTTGGATTTTCTGATTTTGGATAAAATAAAAAAAGAAAAAGGAAAGGGGTGAGAAATCTTATGCTAATCCTAAGGAACTAGGAGACGGTACCGATCAAATGCAACTTAAAGGAAACCATGCTTTGCTTCGTCTCGAAAAACGACAACTACACGAAAGCAGGTGCAATCTTCTGGGATTTATGCTTGAGATTTTTCACTATAAATAACACCATCAATTCGAACAATATTATTCAAGTAAACGTTTGAAAGCATTTATATCAAGAGCTCAGTCTAACTTTGCACATCAAAATGAAAAGCATCCATTTGAAAAAAGTATGAGCTAAGTTACTTTCAATCCTCACCATCAATCTCTCGCTCCACTAACCAATAAATTTTAATCTATAACAATCCTACGAGAAAGAGCAAATATGCAACCATGCACCCATTTGACAATAAAGGTTTCAAAGCAACTCATGCAATTATGAATTTTATTATCTCAATGGTTTTCACAACAATTTCATACAACTCTTCTCTTACTTCTAAAAGAAACTAATTCTAACTCAAAATCTAATCTCTAATCCTCTGATAACAATTTTTCTGATTTCTTCCGATCCTTTGAAATGAAAAAGAAAGGGTACTTATAGAATTCCCCGATACAATAGATGGCCGAGATTGAAACAAAATCAAGGGCCCAGATTCAAACACGAAAACCCTAATTAGGGTTGCCCAAAACATCGATCAGTTAACTGACAGATGAGTCACCCACTGGCGGTTGTATCCTTATCCACTCATGCAATGCCTCGTTCGACGAACCTAGACACAATGGCGCCAATCTCCTCGATGGTAATGTCTGGCAAGGTGCTGACATTGTATTCCAGCAGGTCCAAACTATCTGCACAATCAGCAAAGACAACTGCCCATTCTGATTCGTGTTGCAAGAAAGTACTACGGATATTCAGCAGGTCAAATGCTTTAGTCAGATTTTCGCCCAAAATTGGCATGATGGAGAAAATATTTTGCACTTCTCTTTGCATATTATCCAGCCACAAGTCATTTTCTCGAACAATGTCTTTGTTCAATATATCTGCAGCCATATGAAAGATGCCATTTTGGATGCTCCTTACTTGCTCCTCGACCTTGATACTTTCTGTCTTAACCTTTTCAAGCACTACCCTACGGGAGACCAATGCGCAATACCAGTTGCTGAAGTCGTAAGCCGCCCCAGCTGCAATAATCTTCTCGTCAATCAGCCTTTGCTTAGGAACTTTCCTTATATCACAGAGGCAGGGAATGATCCTGTCTTGCAAGTCTTGCAATCCGTCCCATGCCTCAGTCAAATTTGCAATCCTTGTGAGCAGGGAAGAAGTTTGCCCATGAGCGTGTACTAACTTCTCCACAAATGCCATTACCTCTCCCTCTTTTCTTGCCATCCATTCTTGTGTTTCCCTAGCAGTAGTTAGTTCTTTCTCAAGACTTTCTACAGGCTCTTGTGATGCATTTGAGAGCGGCGGATTTGATTGGTTGCCTTGGTTGAGTGGCCTTGTCAAATGCCGGATATACTCCTTCAGGCGATCAACCTCCATCTTATATTCCCTTTTTTTCTGAGTCTCCTTTTCTAATCTGGACTTAATGGTGGAAACGGAATTGTCCAGATCTTCTACTTCTTGCCCTTTGGTAGATGGACCAATATCAATCACAGTAATGGCATAATCGGCAGGAGTAATTTCATCCTGCAGTTTCTCAACTGTCGGGACTGCAATTTGCACTGTGCGGTTACCAATCTCATCTCTTTGAATAGTAGAGAATTTCTTGGCCGGTTTTTTTGTATTTACTTGCTCTAACCTTGCCAAGAAATCGTCAATATCATCTGCTTCTGGTGCTGCAACTGGTACCTTAACCTTAATTCTTTCCTTGAGCCAGTTTGGTATTGTTGGCTGCTCGACTCCATTGTCTTTGCAGTCCGGAATATCCTGAATCTCTTGGATTTCTTGTGCCGGCGGGTCCTCATGAATCCCCCTTAGGGCTGAAATCATCCCTTCTTGGAAGTCGCCTTCCCTGTCATTCAGGTCCTCATCTGATCCACAAATCTCTGTGCCGGTTGGAGAATGGTGAAAGTCCTGCTCAATCTGCATAGGCTCCGTGTTTCCTTCAAGCACTGGTGAAGGAATTCTTATATTTCCCCATGATTCTTCTTCCATAATCAGTAGCTGCTTGATATTCCCAGATGCGGCTGAGTGAAGGGCCTTAGACTTCTTCAGGATCGGCTTCTCGCTTGTTGCCACCTCTTTGCCTTTCCTCTTCTTCGGGTTGATAGGCTCGATCCGTTCATTTTCCTAAGAAGCGCCAATATTTGAAGAACAAGATTCAACTTCGCCCATTAAATCATAGGTGAATGGCACACCTCGTTGCTTCAATGTTTGTACCCGCTGATCTACCCACCATTGTGAGTATTTGACCACTGGTCTCATAAGAGTTGTCAAATCACTTAACTCAAGCTCTGACCATTTGACAGGAGGGAGTGGCAATCCTTCATCATATCCTGGTTGTATGTACACTTCATCGTCATCTAGCTGGTCAAGTACACGGAAAAGTTCTGTTGTCCTGATCATGCTCAAGGATAACCTTGACCAAAGTCTTCTCCTTACTTCATACTCGTCGGCAGCATTTGCCCAAAAATCTTCAAGGTCAATTCTGTGCCTGTATTTCCTTCCGTTTACCATTCCCATGTGATTGAGTGGATCAAAATCCCCTCTGGACTTGTATGAGGTGAACGGATATAACTGTATTTCTATCCTGGCATTGTCTGCTGCCTGCGATGACGGACAGGATTCTACCATGTCTCCTATGAACAAGGGAAACGTGACAGCTGCTTTCTGCTTCGGTCTCTGGATATTCTGGAATGTTTCCAGTTGCCTGATTACTTCTAGTAAAATCATCTTGTCAGTAGGATAGATTGGCAACCTGTAAGGAGATTCCGTGAATCCCTGTATTCAGATGTACGTAAATCTTGGAAACTGGATGAACCAGGATCCGTATTTACTGATTAAACTTTTTGCTTCGGGTGTAAGTCTCTGATGCGTTCCTCCCTGCAGCACCCGAGTAATGTACATGAGGAAAGCGTTATGTGCCCTGCGCCATTGTGACTTCTCACTCAACTGCAACTGGGGATAGCACTTATAAACTTTGAGCTCTCCTTCGTTGTTGCCGACTACACCTTTGCATATCAGACCGGTATATCGGTACGTACGAGCGAGTGAATACACAAAATAAGAACCCATATGAAAGGATTCAGTTTTCTCCAGGTTAACCAATTGTTCATGAATACTATCACTGATCATCCTTGACCAGTTGATCATTTTTGTCCCAGCAGATACTTCATCAATGAAGTAATACATCCAACTTTCAAAAGGCGCTCCTTGAGGACTGCCTACTAGTCTGTTCAGCAACAAGACTATGTCTCCGTATTCTTCCTTAAAAAATGGCCTGAGTAATTTCTTGGGCAATCTCTTGGATGAGCATCTAGGTTTTTCGAGCCAGTTCTTGTTCATGTTGGCCATGCAAAGAGTCTGTTTATCTTCGTACAATTTCTGCGCATCCTCCTTCGACCGGTAGTACGTTCGGTGGTAAGCCGGAATGCCAAATGTTTCCTGTATAGCCAACTCGCCTAAGTATGCCAATACTCTGCCATCAGGCGCCTCAATTTGTCTTTCTTCAGCGTTATAGTGCAAGGCGCATTCTACCATCAACTCCGGACACTCGACTGCTGGCGGAAATCCTGCAGCTTGAACTATACCATTTCGCATCATCCTTTGCGCAATTGGAGTCGGCATGCGTGTGTCACTTCCGTACATTCTTTTTCGAAATTCCTCCAAGTCAACATGGCCGAGATCAGTGTCCGCAACATTCTTCCATTTGGAGATAATTTTAGACTCCAGCTGCGCACCCTTGCTTGCAAACTTCATTTTCTTCTTTGATGATTCTTCGGCGTTCAGCATAAATCTGCAAATGAAAAATTTAATAATCAGAAATTATTTACGCATAAATAAATTCTAGCAAATTCGATAAGTTAATTCGTGAAAACAACCGTTGCTGAAAATGAAAGAATTAAATCGCTCACAAAGAGAAAACTTCGTCAAAAATAGAGGAAGAAAAGTCTGCCTATCAATGAAAACTGTGTTGCTGCTGAAGTAAATTCGCACTTTCAGCCTTTTACTTCGCAAAATAATATAAAACTTCACAAACTTCTCTGCCTTAACAAATTTTCTCAACTTCGCTTTCGAAAGAATGAATGAAAATGAAATGCAAAGCCAATTTAAGGCTGAGAAAATCGACCTAATTAATTGTTTCCAATTAATTCAGTTTGAACTCGGCTGGCACTTGTCTTTCGAATGGCAATTTCCGTCTCCAGCATAAGTCATTAAAGAAATTTTCTATTTTTTGCCGCCAGTCGAGTGAAGTTTATTTTTCTTCTTTCTTTTCTCAGCAATTTGCCTAGAGAAATTCGAATTTTCTCATTAAATGGGTTTTGGAAAATAAAATATTAAAATAATATTTTATGTGTTGTTTCCAACCCGTTCGTTAAAATAATTAAATAATAATATTTAATTATTTTTTTCATCCAAAGGCAATTTCGAATTTTTCAAATCTCTTTGTGCCTGTGCGAATTTTAATCTTGCCAAGATTTTTACTTAGGCGAATTTCAATTTTGCCAGACATATCATTTGATTTTTTCAATTAAATTTCCAATCGTCTGGACTTAGGCAAATTTTCAAATCCTTTGATTTTCTAGGCAAATAATTAAATCTTTGTTCATCCGAGTGATTTTCAATGCGATACACGACTCCAGCGTATTTGCCTTGTGCAATTTTTCACTTTATCCATGCTTGGGCGAACTTTTACTTAGTAATTGTCATTTAATTTCACAAACTGGCGAATTTTCCTTGTATTTTCACCATCTCCAATTATCTTGGAGCGCACCCCTTAGCATTTTACCCCTTTCCAGCCTTCTTGGAGCGGACCTTTCATGTAATTTTCAATTTCTTTTAGGCTGGGCGGACTTCATTTGCATTTTGCAAGTGCCTTGGCACATGGCGGACTTCATTCACCTTTTGCATATTTCACTTTTACCTTTGGGCAGACTTCAGCTCCACTTTGCATTTTTCATTTGCCATACCCTTGGAGCGGACTTTGTGAGTGTTTGGCAACTTGCAACTCCTTGGGCGGACTTCACTTAGCATTTGCAAGTGCCTTGGGCGGACTTTGTTTACATTTTGCCATTTGTCTTGCTGGGCGGACTTGCTAACTTTTTTGCAAGTGCTTTGGGCGGACTTTACATACCTTTTGCAGCTGCATGGGCGGACTTCATCATTTCCTTGCAAGTGCTTGGCGGACTTTGTCAACACTTTGCAACTATCTTGCTGGGCGGACTTGCTAACTTTTTTGCAAGTTACCTTGGGCGGACTTCAAGATGTTTTTGCAAGTGCCTTTTTGCACATGGCGGACTTCATCCTCACTTTGCAAGTGCTTGGCGGACTTTGTCAACACTTTGCAACTATCTTTATGGCGGACTTTGGCTATATTTTGCAAGTGTTGGGCGGACCTTGCTTAGCATTTGCACTTCACCATTTTTATCTTCTTTATGCATGTCCATGCCTTAGGCGTATTTTCTGGTTTTTCAAACATTTTTCACCCATTTTCTCCTGTAACCCTTTGAAGTTGATGTTTTATGAAGCCATGAACTGTGCATACTTTCCCGAAATAGAAACTTTCTAAAAATAATCCCTAAAAAATAGGGATCCCAGAATGTGCTAAAAATGCCAAAAAAAAGTCCCTAAAAAATAGGGGCCCGGGGTCAAAACCCTAGAATTTAGGAAGTGTCAGAATTGACTGAATAGACAGTCGATCTTCGTCCACAAGGCCTTCTAAGCGCTTTGGCAACGTTCTATCATTGATTCGGGTTCACAATCATTTCTTGACTCAGATGACCTTCAAAATTTCAAATTCCAAGTACCTCATCAGACAGACCGAAACTCAGAAGCAAAACTACCAGAGGATAAAACCACCAAGGTCCCCATTTGCAATGGGGCGATGTGTGAAAAGGTCACAACAGGTAGCAAAGCAATTAGGGTATGATGAGGCCATAAGAGAACACACAAAGAAGCATAATTTAATGCTAGCGCCAATAACACCATGCACAAACAATCTTTGGCGAACAATAAACAATCCTGTAGCCAACCCATCTGTACAAGGGGATGAAGTCAAATGGTGCCAAAAACGAGGAGGAAGATTTATCAATGCTCACCAAAATATGAATGAAGATATGGACAAATCATATGGTTAACAAGATTTTTGAACTGAAATACATTGAATGTTGTTTTGTTGGAAATACTTAAGAAACTGCACACAGCGTTGAGCCTCTGCAAGTTGGTAGTCCTTCTCTAGTACAACAACCTTCGGAGATTCAAGAGCAGCTCATAGACTTACCTACGAATTCACCCACTCAGGACGAAGATTCCAGTAGTCTTGAGGAAATCACTATTCAGATTATGAAGCCCGATACTCAAGACCCCTTGGGTACCATTCAAAGGTATGTTCAAGATCTCAAATGAATGGTCGTGGTTATGCAAGAGGTAGTTGACATTGACAAACAATTAGATAGCACTCATTCCCCCTGGTCTTGCAAGAGGCTTGCCGAATCCTGAAGTTCATGGAGGAAGGATGTCATGAGGAGTTCAAAAGAATCTTCCTCTCTAAAGGATGGCCAGCAAACAAACTCTTGAGATGAAAACAACATGGCAACCTAACAGGATAGCACCTTCATTTGGGGGAGGGATGGCAAGGTACTTACAGCCCTCTATGGCATGGAGACCATATTTTGGGAAGTTTTCTATCTACTGCAACACCAGTTGGTCTCCCACAATCAGCTTATGGAGAGTGTGGATGAATGGTGAACCAATATGGATTTAACAACAATCACATGTTGAAGCAAATGAGCTAACCCAAAGATTTCAAGACCAATTAGCTTAGCAATCACGCATCACTGAAACTGAGAAGGTTAAAGTGACCACAAAAGAAAAAGAATTGACAGAGAAGGATAGCCAACTCATGGATAAAGATAAGCAGCTTGCCAAGTTATAGCTGGAAAATGAGAAGACCATGTGCCAATTGGTTGAGGCAGTTCAACTGGTGAAAACCACTCGAGAACGAGAACTCTTAGCAGCCCATCATCTGAAGCTTCACACAAAGGAAGTCTATCGATTGTGCAAGGGCATCTCCCAGCAGTCCACTCCATCCTCCTCAATTTATACACCTTCAAGGACATCTTCTCATGCACCCCCTTAGTAAATGTTTAGTTCATTTTATTCAATCTTCCAATTTTGTTTTCCAATCGTCTAGAAGACGACTTTCTTTTTGGGAGGGGCTAATGTAGTTAGCAAAATAATTCTATTATTTTTAATTGTAGTCGGCATAATTAGTTCTCGAATGTAAATGGTTGGAAGTTGCCGACAATTGGTAGTTCTCAGCAATCGTCAACCACTTTATGTACTCTTATTGTAGACGAGAACAAGGAACCATGTGTATGGAATTTCACTAAACAAAACTTGTATAACTTGTGAATGAAATATATCAAGAAATCATTGTGTAATTGCTGCTATGAATTCTTATAGTTTTTGGCATTTATTATATTGTTTACTCTGTGATATCTAAGCAAGTAGAATTAGGCAATAAATAGTGGAACGCGCAAACTAACCCATCTTGTCAAACATTGGCCACAATTAGAGTATGTTGTTTTTTGAAACACTATAGGAGTGTGAATGTTGTCTTCTTGATGCCTTCAACAATTAAGATCAATGATCAGACGAATGTGCATATTTTAGAGCACGTCAAGGTAGTGATTTTGGATTGCGCCTATTGGTATATTTAGTTTGACTTTCACTTATATCAAGGTATGTGGTTTTATATCACATCCTTATATGTTGCCAAGATATCCAAGTGATAAAGTCTTCATCATGGCATACCTACGGCAAATTATAAAGGTTCAATTTCATCTGAGAGAGCAACATATAAGTCAGAGGTTGGCTTTTCAATCCAATTTAGCATATATAAGCATAAGAATGCCATTGATTCCAAATTCATCATGGGTGAAATGCCAAGATTCTTCATGGTTGATAAGATTGAGAGGTGAATATAGGGATCTTCCAAATGTTGAAGACTATTGGGCAAATTGTGCAAATGAATTTGAGGTCTGAATAAGAGATTATAGTCAAAAGACTACTAAACAATTTGTTGGTATAACCCTACAGAATATGTCCAAAGATCTTGCAGTTGATTAATCTAAAACTCTATCTCCTTGGTTTGTGACGACTAACACTGATCAGCAGCCTCAACGTTCAATGAATTGAGCTAAGAAGGAGAGTACTTTGAACTAGGAAAGGGCCAAGGTTGTCTTAAGTTAAAGTAGATTTTTCTTTCAATTAAAAAAGACCAAAAGAGCTGCAGGAACAGGAAAGGATAAGGTTCAGATTCCAAAGCCAACTCCAACAAATGTGCCTCCTACATCTTCTTCTAGAACATTAGTAGGTATAATGATTCCAGAAGGCAAAGTTAGTCAAGATAGGAAAAGAAACAATAAAGAGAAGGTGATAGATGATATAAATGCAGCCCTAAAGATTGGTAAGTTGAAGTTGGTTGCTAAGAAGAGTATTGATAATTTTCCTATCATTCAACATAGTTGTGAACCATGGATTGTGTCTTCTACTACCATGTTTCCTACTCCTACATCTCCTCCTTCTAGAACCCTTTTCTCATGACCTATGAGACCATGATCTTTTAACATACCTAAAGATGTTGCCTTAAAATCCATAAAGCAGAAATCTCATATTCCTCTTCATGTTCCATCTCCACCTCATTCCCAAATTCCACCATCTCCTATTAATAATATTCCTTCTCCTAAACTACCCCCCGTCTTTGACATTTCTTCTCCCATTAGAGATTCCTAGAAAAAAAAAAAGCACCAAAGTAGGTGAAATCCGTGTTTAGAAGAAAAAGAAAAATTTCACCTTCTTACCAAATCAACTTTATTACACTCTGCTCCATTATTGAAGAATCAAAATTGATGATGCCCAAGAGACAATCTAGAGTGAAAAGAACTGCTGATGGTCATTTGCTATTCACCCACAAGATAAGACTACACAGGAATCTAGGATGTTGATCCAACAAAAAAAAGCACCAAAGTAGGTGAAATCCGTGTTTAGAAGAAAAAGAAAAATTTCACCTTCTTACCAAATCAACTTTATTAAACTCTGCTCCATTATTGAAGAATCAAAATTGATGATGCCCAAGAGACAATCTAGAGTGAAAAGAACTGCTGATGGTCATTTGCTATTCACCCACAAGATAAGACTACACAGGAATCTAGGATGTTGATCCAACAAAAAAAAGCACCAAAGTAGGTGAAATCCGTGTTTAGAAGAAAAAGAAAAATTTCACCTTCTTACCAAATCAACTTTATTGCACTCTGCTCCATTATTGAAGAATCAAAATTGATGATGCCCAAGAGACAATCTAGAGTGAAAAGAACTACTGATGGTCATTTGCTATTCACCCACAAGATAAGACTACACAGGAATCTAGGATGTTGATCCAACAAAAAAAAGCACCAAAGTAGGTGAAATCCGTGTTTAGAAGAAAAAGAAAAATTTCACTTCTTACTAAATCAACTTTATTACACTCTGCTCCATTAGTGAAGAATCAAAATTGATGATGCCCAAGAGACAATCTAGAGTGAAAAGAACTACTGATGGTCATTTTCTATTCACCCACAAGATAAGACTACACAGGAATCTAGGATGTTGATCCAACAAAAAAAAAGCACCGAAGTAGGTGAAATCCGTGTTTAGAAGAAAAAGAAAAATTTCACCTTCTTACCAAATCAACTTTATTACACTCTGCTCCATTATTGAAGAATCAAAATTGATGATGCCCAAGAGACAATCTAGAGTGAAAAGAACTACTGATGGTCATTTGCTATTCACCCACAAGATAAGACTACACAGGAATCTAGGATGTTGATCCAACAGATGTTCAAATAGTCAGGGCTAATTTGGGGGATATTATATGACATGGTGATATAAATATGTTGGAGGATGTCATTGAGAACATTAAGGATATAGTTTTCTAGGATGGAGAAGACAAAACAGCCTTGAAGGCTAAAATCAAACGATTCTGAGGGTTCACAACTTGCCTCTTGCAGCCCATTCGAAACCCTACAGGACTTGTGACTCAAATTCTAGAGTCTACTAATGAGCAAAGGCAATTAGATCAGCTAGTCATACATGGGATGAATATGAAACATTGAATTGATGAGATATGCCAACAAGGTACTATGGTGTTGAGAAAGTTATATACTTTGATAACCAAAGCAAATGAAGAAAAATATGAAATTACAGAAATGGGAAAAATTATGTCTGATAAGCTTCCTATTTATGAACAAATTGCATATAATTTTTAACTTATCAACCACCTAAGATAGTTAAATAAGTTACATAAAAACAGATTTTTACATGGAAAGGGGTAATACAATTTTTTTATGAGGATGCTAGATAAGGTTGTTTCTACTTTATATGAACAAAAAGAAAATTGAATAAAGTAGAAGAGCTTGTTTCCTATTCCCTAACTAATATTCCTTGTAAATATTTTGAGGAAGATGGCGTGACAATTGATCTGAATGAGGTACAGTGTGTTTAAGTGGTTAGTGAGAAAGAGACCTAGAAAAGCCCAACATGTCAGCAGCATGTATGAATTGGCTAAAATCACTATACACATCCATAAAGGCAAAGAAAAATCAGTAGAATTAAAGAAATTAGTTTCAGAGGTCGGACACATGCTACAAATGCATATTGTTGAAATGGATTTGGTGGTTGTACCCGATGAATCTAAAGTTCATGAGTCCCTTCAGGGTATCTAGGATGTTGCTACTGCACCAGGGCCATCAAGTGGAGTTGTTGGATATCTATTTTTAGTTCTCTATTTTTGGCCTTATATGTTTTTTGAGGATTCTTCTATTTTTGAGATCTCTTATTTTAGGACATGTGAGATTTTAGATCATTATCTAGTGGTTTTATTTCAGAGAGTTATTTTATCAAAAAGCCATTTTTGGTTTTATATTGTATTTTATTGGACAATATTCTATTTTGGGGATGGTTTGGTTGCAAGCTAACCATTCTTAGATTATAAGTTTTGGTTAGCTTTTCATTAGTTTTTCATGCACTGTTTTGTAAATTTTATAAATACATATCATTTCCACTTAAATTTCAGTAGTAATTTTTGTGCTTGTTGCTAAAATTGTTGTTCAAAGGGTCTTTGTTTTTCGTCTTCTATTATCTCATGAGTTAAGTTCAATCTAATTATTATTACAAGCTTTGTATTGCACACTTTTTTAGAAGAAGATTTGTAGCTTTCTATACAAATCTTCATATTTAATTCATAGTTATTTGTACATATGTTTTATTCAATACTTGTAATTTTCACTTTCAGACTTCATGTTTTCTTGAATCTTGCAAGCATTAATTAGCAGTTTTAGGTATTTTCCTACAGTAGATTAAAAAAACATAAAAGCTCTTTTCTAGTGCAGAACTGTTGAATCTCCTTGTGCCCTAGACCAAAAACAAAAAGATAGATTTTTATTTTAAGTTTGTTTGAATTGCATACTTAAATCCCTAGTTTTTGGTTGGTCGAAAATAGCTTTAGAATATACATACATGAGTTCTCTTACATTGTCATATACCCACGGCTTAAAAGTAAAATCATCAGTGTTACCCGGGGATGCGTCCCCGGGTCTAAATCCCCCCGTCCCCATCCCAGGGACGTCCCTAGGACAAGGGACGGCAGTAGTGTACTCTGTGCTTTTTATTTTGATTTTCATATCATAACTGAAAAAAAAACTATATGGCAGCTATTGAAAATGAATTATTAACAAAATGTTATATGCTAAGTTTCTATAATGTATATATGCATGCCTTATCCATGTTTTCATATAAACATTTAAAATTTCCCTATATATATTAAATTGTCCTGTATTTTATATAGCCGTCCCCTAGCCGTCCCCAATTTGGAAGTACAAAACAAATAATGATACAAGAATAATGTGAGCAATATACAATACAGTCTTTGACCACTACTGACCCTCATAGTCATTCGCAAGTCAAGAGACAAGAACATGGCTCAAGCGCTTTTTCACCCAACCAAGAAGCTTACGGTTCCCCAGAATTCTTCCTAACATGAAGAATACCCAACCCTACACGAAGTACCTAGCAACCTAGAAACAAATAACACGAGGGAATCCCGGTGCAAGCTTGATATATCTACATGCATTTCTATCATGAATTTGCAATGCCCTACTATCAAGATATGGCAAAGAAACATATAAATAAATTTGCTAGGTAAATTTCATCTATTTCAATGAACACATGACTTTGGCCAAAGCACTGGAAATAAACGGAAAATCTCAAAAAGAGGTCCTTCTCTGTTAGCCCATATTCAACACCCTATCTCGGAAGGTAAACCCAATACACAATAGAAAACAATAACATGCATAATGTTCATAAAATTAAATATTTACTATTTTCTTTGATGCAAATGTTCAATTGTACATCTTTCATTGTTTCAACTTTACATGTATAGTAATAGCAAAATAAATCATTGACATGCAATTCATTTCTTTACATGCAGCTAGTTTTTGTTATTTTTAGATCAAATATGCACAATAAGCAAAAAAATAACACAAAACAGGAGACACAGTATTTTATCTTGGGAAAATACTTCTACTCAAGGGAGAAAAACCCAGCAAGACTTCAATAATAATAGATCAAATACAACAGTGCAGAAACAACACTTAAGAATCAAGCCTAGATAGGTAGAATACAATGAAATAACCCAACACTGAAGTAGTGTGAATTTCTAAGCAGAAATAAATCTCCTTCTTGAGCAGCGAATCTTCTTCTTGATCACAAAAGAATGAATGAATTGAATTGATGATGAATGAGGAGAGTCTCTCTCCTATTTATACAATTCCAAGTGTCATCTCCACTTGAGCCGACCCAGCAAATTGAATAAATGTTTATAATTTTCTATCTTGACTTTTGGCCGATTGGGGTAATACCTCCCGAAGCTATAAACATCAACACTCCCTCTTAGCTAGGGAGGTATAGCAAAGTCTTCCTTGAGTCCCACTCAAGGGTATCATGTCTTGTCATGGATTCTCTCAACATGACGTCCACAATGGCTACACCCAATTGTGGGAAGCACAACTCAGTCTCAGAGATGTGTTCTATACAAGGGATTTCACCTCATATTTCTCCGTCTCAAAGAAATATACACTACAAGGGCTTTCACCTCATATTTCTCTGTCTTAGAGAAATATACGAACAAGGGCTTTCACCTCATATTTCTCTGTCTCAGAGAAATATATATTATAACAAATCTTAATGATGTTGTGACTCCCTCTCAGCAAGGGCGACATTCTCCACCACCCCAAGCTTGTCTCAGAAGTGTACAACTTTACCCTAGAAAGAGGCTTGGTGAGGATATCAGCTGTCTGATCATCAATGCAAATATACTTGAGCTAGATTGCTTTCCTCAGCACCATGTCTCTGATGTAAAGATACTTGATCTCCACATGCTTCATCCTATCATGAAATACAGGATTTACCAAGAGCTTTGCACAGCTTTGGTTATCACAATGAATCAATGTCGGCTCTAACATCTGACCAAGCAATCATGCAAGGAGCTTTCGAAGCCATACTGCTTCACGAGCTGCTACACATGCTGCAATATATCCAGCCTCTATTGTGCTTAATGCCACAAAGGTCTGCTTCTTGCTACACCAAGAAATCATGGCAAACCCCAAACTGAAGCAATACCCGAAGGTGCTCTTCCTATCGACTACACTCCCAACCCAGTTAGAATCAAAATAGCCCTGTAATCTCAAATCCCCACTAGAAGCATACCTCAAGCCATATCCTACAGTACCACGCAACTATCTCAGTATATGCTTTGCTGCAACCAGATGTATTTGTCTTGGCTCACACATGAACTGGCTGAGAGCACTCACTGCAAAACAAATGTTTGTTCTGGTGTTGACCAGGTACATTGAAATATTCTCTCTCAATTTTTTCTTTGTTTTTAGTAACATTTACAATATAGCCAATGCACCCGTTAAGGTTAGCTTAAACCAAAACGATGCAAATAAGAACTCTAACCAAGAATGGCGCCCTAAAACCACTTAAGGAGGAGGGGCGAGCATATGGTCAGAGGATCCCTAGGATCTACTGAAACAAAGATACAAGAATGTACTTGAAAGAGAAATATTAAACTCAACACCAAGAATGTGCACTCAAGATCCTTTGCAGGCGAGGTGCTAACATATGGTGGAGTACTACTGCGGAATTGAAATAATAATAAGGCGGATAACCAGCCAAAGACTTCCATGCTACCACCAAACGGTGAGGGGACAAATTACAACATTAAGACTTCTTCTGCTGCGGCAGGCATCCACTAGAACGTGGGAATTCTCTACTTGAAGTGGGTATGAGAGAGGTTACAATATTTTATCCTCACTGGCGGTAAACCATCCAGGGGTGCTTAGTGTGAAATTCAATAACAAGCAGCAATAAATGACCGAAAACAGTACTACTGTATCAGTTTACAAAATGAATTAAGAGCTGCTATTTACAATGTCAATTTCACCATGATTCAAGCACCATGCTTATACATTGTCTCCATGTCATAATAGAAAGAGAGAAGAGGGAGAAATGATAGAAGAACAGCATTTTTTTAATTCTGATCAGCAAACTGTAATTCTGGAAATGTATATCAGCAACTACAGAAAATATGAAAATTGCTCACAACTCATTCAAAGTACCTCCGATAGGCGTGAGATCGAAGCCTTGTTCACTTGAGAGATAGGCGCCCCTGTTGAGACACCAAAAACAGCTCCAAACACCTGCAATTATTTGTGGCACACTTCCCAATGCAAGGGCAAATGGTACGGCCCTTGAGAGAGGCGATTTTGTAATATAAAAATGCACACTTCAAATTAAAATCTGAAACTGCTTGGGAATGGTCGCCTGGACCTTGGAAACTTTATTATCAAATGCCCAGAATGATATAAAATTCGTACAATCAGATACGAGCAAAAACTACTTTCAGCTGTATGCAAACAGCAACTGTAAAATTGGAAAAACACATTAATAATTCACCTTGATGCACAATCTGCTAGTCTGAATGAGAAGCAGCATTGATTCAACTAGGTGTTGTCTTACAAACACGAAATTGAATGAGAACTAGGAGGTCAGCATTCCTCGAAGTAGAAAATGACAAAGCATTTTGACAGCATAACTTTAGCATAATAGTGGATGCTCAATATTGAAAACAAACCTCACTTTTAAAGGACAAAGGAAACTGTTCAAGTCTCCCCAAGAGGTACGCCAAAAGACAAGACTCTTCAAATTTCCAAAGGAAGAGTCATACTTCAAAAATACGCCCCCACTTGAGAAAGAGGATTTTAATTAAAATAAAACCTTTGGACTTCTTTATGTGGCGCCACCCTCAAGACCCCTTTTTCAAAACAACTTAAGTTCATTCCTTAGGCCAAGGGGGTCAACTGCAAATTAGAATTAATGGCTCAAGTAATGAAGCATTTCATTAATATTTTAATGGCCAAGGCTTAATGCTGATAACTGCTTACTGCCAGAAGAAGTATTTACTATAAATAGTAAATAATGAGAAAGAACCACAAAAACCTCCATGAATGGAATCCTTGAAACATCTCAACAAGCCTACAGGAAACTGGAATAGACTAATGAGCTAATAACAGGATCACTGTCAAAAGGGGGACATTACATACATCAATGATCCGATCAATTGTCTATACATGGTGGGATCCACCAAATTTGAATCGGATGCTAAGTCACTCAACTTCTTCAAATTTGTCTCCATAGGTGTAGTCATGGACTTACAGTCCATCATCCCAAATCTTCTCAATATATCTATAGTGTATTTCCCTTGACTTAGGAAGATCTCATCAGGTCTCTACCATACTTCTAGTCCCAAGAAGTAATGCATAAAGCCGAGGTCCTTCATCTCAAACTCAGAGGCTAACTCTTTCTTACATTGGACAATGAGCTTCTCTCCTCCAGTGAGAAATAAATCATCAACATAAAGGACCAAGATCAAGGCCTCACCATCAACTATCTTGAAATAAAGGTTGGAATTTGCATCATTCTTGGTGAAACCCAAACTCATCAAGTATCTATCAATCCTTTCATACCATGCACAAGATTCTTGTTTAAGACCGTACAAAGCCTTCTTCAATATGCACACACGAGACTCCTTCCCATGAATCACAAAACTGTTTGGCTGCTCGATATACACTTCTTCCTCAATCACACCTTTTAGAAATGCAATCTTTACATCCATTTGATGTAACTTCCAGCCCTTGGCAAAGGCAATAGCAATAATCGTCCTGATGGAAGTGTATTGAGCAACAGGAGCAAATGTCTCCTCATAATCTATTCCCTCATTTTGAGAGAATCCTCTTGCCACAAATCTCGCCTTGTGTTTCTCAATGCTGCCATCAGTTGCATGCTTGATTTTGTAGAGCCATTTGGAAGTCACTACTGACTTCCCTTCAAGTCTTGAAACAACATCCCATACATCATTTTTAATGATGGACTAATACTCTTTTGTCGTCGCATCTCTCCATACCTGCTGGTTAGATGCCTCCTCATAATTGGAAGGCTCGGAATCAATGATGAGACTCATCAATGCCACATAACCTGGGAAATTTTGAGGTCTTTTGCTCTCCCTAAAAGTGCCTCAAGGAGCTGCATATTTTTCTGCCTCCTGCATGGTTTGTCGAGCCCATAGGGGCCACTTCCGACCTACGGCAATATCTCTAGGCCCATCAGTTGGTTCTATAGGATCAACTAGATCAACAGTCTCAGCTGGTTCGTTGGACTCCCTCTGAATGTCAAGAGTATAATCAAGGGATGAATCCATATCCTATGGAGCCCCCTGCTCCTCACTGTCTATCTCTATGTAAGATCCTTTAGATCTTTGTAAGGCTACCTCTTCTTCAAAGGAGACATCCCTGTTGATCTCAATCTGTTTATGTCCTAGAATATATATTTTGTAAGCCTTTGAAGACTCATGATAGCCCACAAATATACCCTTCCTGCTTTAAGGTTCTAGTTTTGTTCTTTTGTCCTTGGGCACATGAATGTACACAGGACAGCCAAATACCCTTAAGTGACTAACCTCAAGTTTCACACCTGTGAAGGCCTCCCCTGGAGTCATGTTCCCCAATATCCAATGAGGACTTCTATTCTAAACAAATACTGCGATTCTGGAAGCTTTTTCCCATAGGAAACTCTGCAAACTCTAATCATGGATCATAGCCTTAGCTGCCTCTACTATAGATCTATTCTTTTTTTCGGCAACACCATTTTGCTGAGGGTTGTACAGAACACAGAACTCCCTCTTGATCCTTGCCTCAACGTAGAAATTACAAAATCCTCCGGAAGTGTACTCTCCTCCATTATCTGATCTCAAAACCTTAATTCTCTTCCTGGTCATGTTCTCTACTTGTGCCTTGAATTCTCAACATCTATCAAGGACCTCCTCAAACTCCTTGGATTTCAAAAAGTAAATCCAAGTCTTCTGGGAATAATCATCAATGAAAGTCACATAGTACCAAAATCCACTTAGTGACACCACAAACATCGGTCCACACAAATCTGAATGAATAAGATCTAGGATCTCCTTGGATCTACTATCGCTGCTATGGAAGGGACTCTTGGTGTTCTTACCAAGTGTGCATCCTCTGCAGACACCATCATGCTCTAAACTGAGCGTTAGAAGACCAATAATCATCTTCTCCATAGTGGGAAGGGCTCTGTAATGTAAGTGAGCAAGTCTCCTATGCCATCGCTCACTCAGATTGATAGAGCCATGTAAGAACGCCTGAACTGATCGAATTGACAATCTGTATAGGCTCTCCTAACAAATACCAATCACACGAGTTGTTTTTATGTTGGAGTTCTCGAGCCATGCAAGAACCTTTCCTTCAGAGAAGGCAACCTTGTACCCATTGTCCTCCAAGGCTGAAATGGAGACAAGGTTCCTTTTGATCCTTGGTACGAACAATACATCACTCAATAGAAGAGAGATACCCGAATCTAGCTAGAAAGAAGTGGCCCCAACTCCCTTTACGGCATAACTAGCATCATCTCCAATTATAACCTGTAAATTAGACTCTTTCTCTACTAAGTCTATAAGATGCTCTCTGTAGCCTGTAATGTGACATGAAGCACCGCTATCTACAACCAAGTATCACTGTCAGTTGATTCATTACTTGAAAGAGCAGAGATGAATAGAAATCCTTGTAAATCGTCTTTTGAATGTCTTGACTCCTTCTAATGTGTCTCTTCGTAAATGTCTACAGTAGAAACATGGTGCTTCAACTTTAATTTACAGTCTCAAGCATAGTGTCCATACTTGTCACACCTGTAGCACTGAATATGAGAGAGATCCTTCTTTTTTGATTCTGGAACAGAATCTGTTTTTCTATCTCTATTCCTCTTGAAGGTGCCTCTTTTTCCTTCTCTTCCTTTGCCTCTTTCTCTAGTAGCATGTGCAGCAAGAACTTGATTTTCTTCATTATGGGAGTTTCGCCCGTTTCCTCTTGTTGCTAGTCTGGTTTTTTCCTGAATACAATCAACTCGAAAGCAATCAAACTTGGGCAGCTTGGATCTCCCACTGATGCTCTAAATAAAAGGTTCCCAAGACTGGGGAAGACCATTTAGAGCCAATATAACAAAATCTTTGTTTGAAACTATATCCCCAATAGTGCTCAACTGATCTCTCAAATCAAAGATCTTCATAAAGAATGAAATGACTGATTCTCCTTTAGCCATTTTTACATGATGGAGTTGTTGTCTCACAACGAAGGCTTTGCTAGTATTGTTGATCTCATACAGTCCTTTTAGTACATCAAACATTTCTTTAGCTATCTTCATCTTGGAGATGATCGGTACTAAGTGATCCTTCACGGAGTCTATCATGATCTTTCTAGCCATCGTACCATTTTTCTTCCACTAGATTTTCTCTGCATCTACTGACGGCTCAGGCATGTCATTTTCTACGAATTCTAGAAGATCATTCTCTTCTAAGGTAATGAGTACCCTAAACTTCCAAGAGTTGAAGTTTGAAGCTCCATCAAGCCTATCTTCTACCTTGACACGGATCACCATCTTCCTTTTCTGAGTAACTACCCTAAACAAGGAATTGTCTTCCACACACTGCTTAGCCAAATCTAATCAATTCTTCTTGAACCTTGGCTCTGATACCATGTTATTTTTAGATCAGATATGCACAATAAGCAAAAAAATAACACAAAATAGGAGACACAGTATTTTATCCTGGGAAAACTCTTCTACTCAAAGGAGAAAAACCCAACAAGATTTCAATAATAATAGATCAAATACAACAATGCAGAAACAGCACTTAAGAATCAAGCCTAGATAGGCAAAATAAAATGAAATAACCCAGCACTGAAGTAGTGTGAATTTCTGAGTAGAAATAAATCTCCTTCTTGAGTTGCGAATCTTCTTCTTGATCACAAAAGAATGAATGAATTGAATTGATGATGAATGAGGAGAGTCTCTCTCCTATTTATAAAATTCCAAGTGTTATACTCCACTTGAGCCGACCCAGCAAATTGAATAAATGTTTATAATTTTCTGTCTTGACTTCTAGCCAACTGGGGTAATACCTCCCGAAGCTATAAACATCAACAGTTTTAACATGCATTGATCTTTTAATGTCTTCTCTCTACTTCATGCAATTAGGGTTTATGCATTACTGTTCTTATGTCATGCATTACTAAATGTAATTGTAAATGTGAAACTATTTCCATTTTATACAATAATTGACTAACTTCCATGTCTTGCAAGTTAATTCATCCAAAATCAGTTCGATAATCTATGCACACCAGCTCTGTTACATATACATAAACATATATATGTGTTTATATATATGAACATACAACCATATATATATATATATATATATGTATGTATGTATGTTTATGCATAGTTTACATACTCTCCGAGTAGCCGAGTAATCTCCAAAAAATTTGCATGCCGACTAATTTCTGCTTTTACTTGCGGGCAGTATGCAGATGGATTTTCTCCCGTCAAATTATCAAGTAATCGCCAGTAGCTCGCAAAAAACCCACAAACTTGGCATGTTTGCGTGTGTATAAATATGTCTATGTGTGTATATGCATGCAAACTTGGCATCCTGTGTATGTTTATAGATATGTATGTGTGCACAGTGCAGTCCTGAGTATACACGTACATAAATATCCACACATTTGTCGAGTATTTGCCGAGTCAAAACTTTTGGGCTTGCCGAGTACTCTTTGATTCCGAGTATGTAAACTATGCGTTTATATATGTACATACAACCATATATATGTATGTATGTGTGTGTGTGTGCGTAAATATATATACATAGTTTTTATAGTAGAAATGCAGATTTGCTATCAGAGATTCAGAACATAACAGAACAGAACAAATTCCTATATATTTTCATAATTTCAATTTACCTGTAAAATCTTTCTTGTGGATAAAAACACTTTCCAGCACACTTCAGATTTCATTTTTGCAGAAAATAAGGAATAAAACTGGGTGTTCTCAACTGCAAACAAGGTTTATATTTATATGCATTTTCGATTTGTTCAAGGTTTTGATATAAAACTCGAAATAAAAACAGCAACCTAAATGGAACTGTACATGGTTTTGGCATAGAACTAGATTATAAACAGCAGCTGGAAATTTCATGTTCATTGTCACACAATTTACTCATATATTCAGGTTTAATAATTCAATACGCTATATACATACATACATACATACATACATATATATATATATATATATATATATATATGAGAGATGTATATCTATATATGTATGTATATATATACACATTTATTAACAATTTAGAACTGCCATTGCTATTCCTACGTCTGTATATTAGAGATGTATATCTATATATGTATGTATATATATACACATTTATTGACAATTTAGAACTGCCATTGCTATTCCTAGGTCTGTCACACAATCTTTTACACGGTTTATACTATTGACAGGCCTTTTATTTCTGAATTGTGAAGTTCAGATTTCATGATCAGTTTTGACGGGAAAGATAATTAAAATAATATTACAAGCAAAGAGGAAAGAGCCGCCGACCTGATTAATTATTGTGGGTTATTGAAAGTGAATTTGGCACTGCAGCCTACAGGTTTTCCTTAGTCACTGATATGTTATATTTTCCCCAGTCAATGTGAATCCCTATCAATAATCTCCTCTTTACATTCAATCGCTGCTCAAATCAAAAGGTTGTTTTTCCTGCATCAGGCTGAAGCTGCCATGAATGCCAATGATAATAATTTATTTTTCCAAGTCATGGTGCCCCAAAGAAAACTCCACTCCCTCCTTTTATCAGTTTCCTCATATTTTGCACGTCAAAGGTACGATATCTTTACTTTTCATGCAATTTCTTTTTAGTTTCAGTTCTTTTATTTTTAAGACTAGCTCTTTCCCGTAATTGCATGAAAATAAACTTTAATAAGTTTATTAATTTTTAATAATCTATTTAATTTTTTAACTTTTTATTATTATTATATCTAAAGCTTTTTAAATTAATTTAATAAAAATCATGCAATTTTAATTTTTTTATATATAACTTCTTTAATTAATTTTTATGTTCTTTCTTTCATGTAATTTTATTTTAAACTATTTTTAGAATTTATTAACTCTCCTATTATATACATGAATATTTATAAATATGAGAGTTAATAAATTCAAAAATAGTTTAAAATAAAATTACATGAAAGAAAGAACATAAAAATTATTATATATATATATATAGAAATAAATTATGCAATTATTGTGAAAATAAAATCTTTAATTTTTCCAGCAAATCAATTAATTTAATTTATCCACTTACATTTATTTTCACAAACATAAAAAAAAAAAAAATCATGAGACATAAAATTATTTTCCCAAACACAATAGCCATAAAATGTAATCATTACGCACAAAACAATAACGTAATCATATTAATACAATGCAATTATTAATGAAAAAGGATGTGACTATGCGAGTGTGTGAATGCCTCGGGATTCCATCATACTATTCATTGCTAAGCGGCTAGGATACCCCTACCTCAACCATGTTCTTGCCTTCAACATGTACCTGCACTTGGTCGCACTTAGTCGCACATCAGTAGGTTAGTCCTTAAAAACGAAATTAAACTCATAATCACAACATGATAATTATTTCCATTTCATTTCAATGCATCAAGATTAACCATCAAAGTTACCAATCACACACATATAAATACTAGATAATCAAACAATCATAAATGATGTCCAATAGTCTTAGACTCTCATCAATATACTGAAAAATAAATGTAGCATAGGGTCGAGATGTGACAAAAACGGAATCTTGTCCTAACTCCATCTCTTTACTTCTGACCTCTTTTTTTGTGAGGGTATTTCATAGGCTTCAAAGTACTAGAATGAGCTAGACAAATACAATCTTATATCTCTGTTCCATCTTTCATTTGATCGAGAATTAGATTATAGAAAATATCAACTAAAATATGCCTATAAAGATAATATATATTAACTTTTCATAGGTAGAGTGATGACAGTAGAAAAATCCACCAAGAAACCACATTGTTCATAACTAGAAAAAAATTAGACTCAAAAAGAAAAATTGACACTAAAAAGCAAATTGCCAAGCATCAAGATATAATGACCAAAAAGGCTACCTGCATGAAGATCTTGTAGTGTGCTAAGCCATTGCTCCTCCCAAAGAACAGTGATTGACCCAAGTTCCACAATCATCAGTTGTACATCCTGAACAAGCTTTGGATGAACTTTACCCTACATGCGTAGTTAAATTTTAATTGAATTAACTCACTCAAGTTATGAAACCTAAAATTGAAAATTGAAAATTGAAAATGAAATTTCCAGCCTTTGAGTTTGGAATGATGGAAGAGTTTAAGATTAAAGAAAACTAGACTATTGTAAAACATCACCAGCCACAAACTTGAACATTTGACCTACCAATGAAAGGTTGTAATCTCCAGAACAAAATAAAGATTGCAAGGCTAAGGACTAAATCACATGAGTTATATGGTGAAACCAGTATAGATAAATGTCCTTCATAGTATCATACAATAAAATAGAAAAAGAAGCAAACTTTCTTCTAACATGTCTTTCATACAATGGTGTGAGACATGTTTATGCAGATATTTGCAATAAATACCCTGATAATCCTAAACAACAGCATCCAAACAAAATTTGAGAGTTTTAGTTTAAATCTAAAGAGATATCAAAACAACTATTAAGCAATTGAGATGAGTTCGAAGCTAGTGGAGGTTGATATTAACAAATACAATTCCAAGATTACACTTCAGATCAAGGATAGAAATGAATTGCATTGTATTTACACTTTGATGGCTCCTACAAACCGATTTGGTCTAAAGGACATCAAAATTCGCCATTGTCATCATCATATGGTTGGCTTTATGACATAGATATGCATAAACTTTCTCAAGCATCTAGCATAATTGACAGTTGTGTCGTAGAAATGAAGTTTTTTCTAATTAAATAAAGTGATTTTCAGTCGTTTCAAAAAATCTGCTAGGTGCTATAAATATAAAACTTGAGAAATTTATTATACCAGACAATCTAATATACGCTGGAGCTCCTCTGATGGTTCACCCTCACAAGCATTGATATCAACAAGTGTAGGATAGACTATAGCCCATGGAGATAACTTAGCCAATGTCATCAATAAGCTTTCTAACTGTTTACGAACCTGCTTTTCAGGATGAGTACTCAACCGTGCAAATAGCTGGGGTATTATGTCCTAAGAAGTAAAATGGAAAATACAATATCATTAGATGATCCTAGGAAAAGCAGATGCATCAACAATATAAATGTGACAATAATAACCATCATCAAATACACTGAAATATACCTGCCATGGCACAGGAGACACTGTCATAAGACCTTGTTCAATCGTCTCTTCTAACTCAGCACCATAATTTACAAGAATATGTAAGACATACAAAGTTGCTTTGAGAGTACAGTCTTCCCTTATATGTTTTGCAAGTTCTAAATTACAGCTTTTCCAATTATGCTTTTCAATATGCACCCTATTTGATAGTGAAAGAAATTGTAAGAAGCCACCAGCTGCATAGCCAAACAGTGATACCCGTCGTCTCCTCAAAACCCACCATATGTCCATCAAATCATTTATCAATGACATGACAACAGATGAATCTATCTCTTGATTGATTTTCAGCATTTCTCGATGAAGTTGAGAAAATAAAAGAGAAGATGCACTTTCCCCATCTGCATTTTCAACTCCTGCTGCCCCTGCAGCGGACTGCATGATATAAACAATGCGTTGTACCAATAGTTCCACAAAGTTCATGATTGAACTTTTCCTGTGTACTTCAGTATCTGGCCAATGTTGCATTTCCTCACTGAGTGACACTGTTTTCTCATTTTTCAAGAAAAATTTCATGATGATGGCTCGCACGCTCATTACCTCTTCCTCAAGTAGAACAGAGTCTGCAGAAGAAAGTTCCTGATCTAGAATCTGTGACAAATGGCATGACTTTAATACAGGGTGATCTCCTGAAAGTGATGCTTTGGCATGATCATAACACCACAAAGCATATGAAAGCCATGCCTTGGACATGTTTGGGCACAAAAGTGTGGCTGTCTTTACAGAAGAACCCACAACCTCTTCAAGAATCAATGCATAACTAGTGACTGACATCAAGTTAGCTTCCCTTGAAGAGGATCCCTCCTCCACATTTGATGTAGATTCACATGATTTGAACCTATGATTATCCAAATTCATCTTTGTAAGAAAGTTTGGCCAACGCATTTCTGAATAGGTTTTCTTTAACCAGGATGAGAGTTTCAGACAGGCCTTGGCTTTCATTGCATTATCAAATACAGAAACAACAGACACTGGAGAAACAGGTATGTAAGAACGAACCAATGACCAAAGCTCTGATACAGCTTCCTCTAAGTTCCCCTCTGCAAAATGTAGTAGAATACGTTCATACTGTAAGCTTGACAAAATCAATTCACTAAATTTGCCTTCATTACATTTTGAAACTCCATCCAACAACTGTTGATGCAACCGATGAGCCATTTTGAAATTGGTCTGTTTGCGAGCTAATCTAATCAGCTGTCGACAGAGATGTAAAGTTAACTTTGATTCTGGCAGCACAGTACGATAAACACGCAAGAGTTTCAACCACAAGAGACAATCTTGTTGCATCACATTCATTGGAACTTGAACTACTTGCTGCAAAGAGCTAAATACTGAGGAAAACTCCCCAAATTCATCCTGGCAAGCAACAAGCTTGCACCCAGCTTCAAAGGCATAAATACAATGAAATTGGGTAGCATATGCTGCTGCTTCAGGCATACCATCAATTGATGAAACCAGCAAAGCTTCTTCCAGCATTGCCTTTGCCCTTTCTATTTCCATCTTTATCACATCTTCCTTGGAATCTCTATGAAGCATTGCCTGCAAGAGCATCTGTTCACTTCTTCGAATAGCCTGCCTGGGATCCACTGTAAGTTCACTACTACTCTGTGGGGTCAAGCCCAAGAATCCCCATGCACCTTGTGCATCTCCCTCATCAAAGCGAGCTAGAGCATGAATTGCATTCATTTCATTGCCAGCTGTTGTTAATGCTCCAGAATAGGATTTTCCCACATGCTTAGCACGAAGCAGTTGCAATTCCTGCAGCCAGTGGTCTAGAGATTCCCAATCTGCAAGAGCTACATAGTTTTCAATTATACGTGCAATGACAAATTGAACTGCATCAGCTCCCATGGAACCAAGGGAGTCTTCAGACTGGAGCAAATGCGTAAAATGAGCTGCAGCTTTTTCATATTGCCCCTTTGCTTGATGTACAAGCCCTGTCATCCATCCAAATAGTCCAGAGGTGCCCATGCTTTTCTGTCCAGGTGGATTATCATCTGTAGTGAGTGCACCAAATGTTGATGCTGCCCATGTCTGGAGACCCACTATGGCATCTGACTCATGAACTTTACACAAGGCTAGTGATGTGTGGCGCAGGACTCGGAGCACGTCATTTAACATTTTAGTTCTCAGTCCTTGTGAGTTATCCACCGTTTGGCTTCGTGCAATATCCCTTAGTGTTGACACGGCAGCATTTCTTAGATCTTGCAAACGTATTGCTGCATGATGAATTGTACCAGAATTACATTGGATTGCCAAGCTAGCATTCATTAGTGCCTCACATATTCGAGCAAACCACTCCTCACAAACTTTTTTATTTGCACGAAAAAATAAAGCACTTTGGGAAGGTGCAGCTGTTAACACAGCTGAACCCTCATATGCATTATAAATTTGCTTCTTCAAGGATTCTACAAATTCCAACAACAGCCTCATTGGCAATAAATGAACACCTGGGGAGCCCGTGCCACTACTTGCTTCACGTCGCCCAGGATCAACTTGTAATAATTGGGCAACATCTAACAGCATTCGCTCCAATGCAGCAAATGTTTGAGTAGGTCCACCAAGATGAGTGCGAAGACGAATGGTGATGCAATGTTGAGCTGCTTCATGTATAGACCACCAAGCAGCAGCAAGATTGTTGGTGGAACATACTCTCTCAAGCATTTCACCATCTACATTACAATCTATCCACAGGCCAGCTGCTTCAGAATTAGCTGAATCTTTATTTGATTTTGGAAGCCCACTCTTCAAATTTCCACAATAGCTAAGAACAAGACGTTGGAGCCAACCAGAGGGAAATACCTGCCACCGCTGGGAAATATAGTTCAAAACAGAGATAAGTTGCTGTGGCCGTGATGATTGTGAAAAGTGCTTGATTGCAAACACTTTCTTCCAGTGCCAGTATTTCCTGGTACCCATTTTGACATAAGGCATGTTTTTCTGGTAAGCATTATGGTCATCGATCTCAATACAACCTCCCAAATACATCGCAGAAATGACAACCAGTGAAAGAACTTTTCTAAAAGCAATTTGTAACGAGGAATCAGGGTCTCCCAGCTTTTCAAGGGCCACATCTGCAACTGCTGCTAAGTATACTGGATATATGAGTTTGGCTTGCAAAAGGTTCTCCAGCACTGATGCAACCCGAAATCTAACTTTCAACTCTCTATCAGATGCTGCACTTAAAACTGCAAACAATATATTCCTGCTTAATCCAGTATGGTAACATGTTTGAAAATCTTCATTATCTTGATTACAAAAACATTGAAAAGAATCATCCTCACTGTTGATGGTCATCAAGCTCTCACAAAAGCTATTAATCCAGTCCAAGGCTTCCAACTTGACAGAAAGACCTGATGAGATATTCAGAGCTTTGGCAATGCATAAGCCATAGACATTTATGTTATTGGATACTGCCATGCTAATTTCCTTCCTTCTCTGAGCTGGTATTTGTGAGCTTCCCTTATACTCAGAGGAAACCTCAAGCTTTTTAGAAAGTGCCTCAATGATCGTATTTTTTCCACAAACAGTGAAATTAGAAAGCCTGTGTAAAGCCTGAATAAGTGCAAACTGGAGATCTGCATGCCAGGGAAAAGGATTACTGAAAGGATTCATCTTTTCTGAGATAAAATTGCAAAATTCTTCCACTCTGTTGAACCTATAGTTGATTGCAGACATTGAATCTACAGGTCCTTTGCCTGTGTCCATCAAAGAATTAATCAAAACCATTAAATCAAACCTTATCAAGGCTGAAATTTCAAGTTCTGAAAGAACCCTTCCAAACAAAGAAACTGCAAGTCGATCATAATTTCTCTCATTGGGCTCTTGTTGGACACCAAGAATATCCTGGTTATCATTTCCTAGAGAGTGAGCATTCAAAAGCAGGCCTGTGAGTAATTCTAATTCTGATGTGAGAGAAACAATGGCCTGTGACACAACTTCATTGGACCCATGCTTTAGCAGAAAAATATAAGTAGCTGCAACCAGCCCTGTTACAAGATGATTTGGATGCAAACGTAAATATGCAAAAAAAGAATCCACTTTGAGGACCATGTGAACCGCAGATGATTCAAGAGCAAGTCTTTGTGAAGACATCAACTGCAGGTTGGTTTTTACCACTGCCTGAACTTTGTTGGATGAGAGTACATTAGCACCAGGAACAACTGCACTCTTTTTTCCCAGACATTGAAGTAATACATCCATTGCAGCAGGGTAAAATTTTACAAACCGTTCCTTTAATATATCAGCCAATAGAATCAAGCACCTGGAAGATTCCTTCAGCCATCGAGCATCACCAAAATTTTGGGCAACCATTAACAAGCATGTAAGCAGACGTGGAACCATTTCCTGAAGTGGCTCAATAATGTGTTCAAGCAAGTTCATTTCTAGCATACCAGTTGCTGTGGCTTGTAAAACTATGACAAAGCAGGAAACAAGTGCAAGCAACCTTCGCAATTGCTGGGGAGTTCCAGGAGTAGCATCATGAGCCAATACTTCCATGTCTCCCAGAAATTTAGATAACAAGTTGGCTGAGAATTGCAAGTTGCCAGCCCAAAGTTTTTGAAACTGCAAAAATTTGTCTGTAATTAAGCATCTATCTGTCTCAGAAAGATCCGGTACAAGGGCCCACCCAAGTAACAGATCTACAATATCTGCAAAATGAGACTGAAAATGTCGTGTAAATTTTACTGAGAGAACTGTGAGCAAATTCAGAAGAGACCGAAGGAGAGTCAAGGAGGTTCTCTCATCTTCCAAAAGCTCTTTGCATGCTCTGATAACAGGTGAGGCATACCGCTCAATGCCATTTGCATCTCCCGCATTGAAAAATTCATGAAGCCCTGCCAGAGCCAACTCTACAGCAGCAGTATCAGCATTTCCTTCTCCAAGCTGAGGCAAAGCCCACCCGATGAATCTTTCAGCAGGACTCCCAGCCATGGCAAAAATTTAAAGACAACTGGATGATGGTGGGCTAGAACTGATGATTGCACATACATGAGCATATGCAATAACTGCTGCCGGTTTGACTGCATAGGACCTGCACAACCAGGAGCACAAGAAAATATTATTTATTTTGTTAAAACCAATTAAACAAGCAAAATCGTATATCAATGCAAGCTTCCCTGGGACCTTAATGCAGACATGAGTAACTAGGATCCACAGTCAGTTTGTCCTCCAACCTCTAAATCATTTTTTCCTGAACAAGATCTCCAATTGTTAATAACTTTTTTCCAATTTGGAATTTTTTTAGTTTTTCTGATCCTATCACTGCATGGTACAAACAGATACCCTATTACTGCATGATCTTAATGGTTACGGTACCAACAATTGAGCAACAACAATGCCAAAAATGTAGTACAGCGAAACACAAAAAGCAAACTATTATAGAAATGAAAACATATACAAGTACAAGTAAAATATAGAGTAAACCATAATAAACATGAAACAATATACAAATATAACATGAGAACATTCCTATCAGAAAGTTATGATCATAGAACATAAATTAGCCAGTTGATGAGGGAATGATATTACTCTCATTCAGAACATATGTAATGATCTCCAGAATGCATGGCAATAAGTACAGAAATAGCAATACCTATCTTAGATAAATCCATGTAAAAGACGCCAAGAAATATCACTATTTTATTTTTATTTTTGATTTATTTTCTCTCTATAGATCTTTCATCGTAAACTTATGTTTCCAAAAATATAAAAATCAAAATAATAAAATAAAATAAAAATTTATCATGCTCTCAATATTTTTATAGTTGTTGTCAATTAAGTGGGGACATGTTTCTATCATAAATCCTTAGAAAAACTCAATTTCACTTTTTTTTTTAATTTTTTAATTTGTTTTCTCCCTAAAAATTTCCTTTTATCTTAAACTTTTCCAAAAGCCATGCTTTCTAATTTTAAAACAAAATCCGATGAATATTTAATTTTTGGGTTTTTATGTACGCAAGCTCTCACTTCCACCCCCACTATGACTGTAGCTTGAGTGGTCAACAAGAGATGTCAATAGGATTGGCCATGACAAGTGTGTCAGTTTGCTACAACCATCCACACATACCACATGAATACTAACAATCAAAACTAGTTTGTCTACTGCATAAAAACTATTTATGATATCATAATATAATGTCACTCTTACTCACAACCAGGAATAGCTACACCTAATTTTACTCACAAGATATGTGGTAAGGTCAAAACCTATAGAGGTACAATATATATATATATATAGGGAAAAGACAGATTAAACGTCAAATGGGAGTAATAACTAGGCCAGAACCTAAAATGTAACCTTTACCTTTATAATAAAATTACTCATCACCATTGTTAGAATATTATATTCTGACATTGTATAATGGTCAATTATTGCTACAGTAGTTAGTAGTTGAGGTAGTTAGACATCTTAAAAGTCTACAATCATCTACCTCCTCTTTATATTGTAATCTACTCTCTTTGTTAATACAAGCAATGTTTAGCCAACATTGTTTCATGGTATCAGAGTTGATAGGGTTTTTTAGAATTTGAAGAATTTTTTAAAAATAAAAAATTCTAGCCTCTTGTCTAGATTTTTTCCCAGAAATTTGTTTTTCGTTCTTTTTACAAAAAACAAATCGTTGGAGGCTTTCTGAAATCGAAGCTTTGTCTGAAAAATATCGAGGGTTTTTTGTTGATATTTTCGTGGGTTTCTTCTCACAGAAAATCGAAACCCTCCTCTACAAAAATCGGGGCTTTTCTGCTGAGGAAAATTGAGGTCGCCATTGTTTTCAGAAAAATTTTGTGGATGTGTTTGTTCTCTTGGGTGCCATTTTTTTGGCCGTGCGACCTTTTGAAACTCATTTTCGTGATTTCTGCCAGTGTATGGGCGCGATTTTCGTCTGAAAGAGCTGCGTTTTTACTGCAGTTTGGCCGCGTTTTTGAGCTAAACTTTGGCCCGCGTTTTCGTCTTCATCTTGGGCGTGTATTTGCTGCTAGTCACGCAATCTCTCCCTGTTTTTTTTTTGACGCGATTTCTAAAGATTTTCAGATGGTTTTTTAAGGCGTTTTCGAGCTCGTTTTTGGTGTCTTTTGTGCTCGAACATGGTCAGTTCTGCCTGCAACAAAGACGCCTAGGGTTCCACCTTTTGTTTGGCTCGATTTCGTGCAGATTCGAGCTATTTTCTGCAACTTTTCGGAGCATCCATGGCCGCCTAGGGCTTCTAAAAATTTCGTCTAGGGTTTTGACCCTTTGTTTCAAGGCGAAAAATTATTTTGATTGTAGATTCTTGGTGGGTTTTTTGAGATCTCAACTGGGTTGGTCTCCAATTTTTTTGGGTGCATTGTTTTCCATGCCTCGAATTTTGTGCCTGTGGATTCGCATTGCTTTATGTGCCTAAACTTGTCTCAATGCATTGAAACTCATGCCTCAGGTTTTGTGCATCAACCTCTTCTCAGTACCTCGTTTTTCGTGCCTCGAAAAGTGTGAAGATGGCCAGTTTGAACAACATTATGTTGGTGGGCAGTCAGCGATTCAACGGCAAAAATTACTTGTATGGGTTTGCATAATTTTTTCCCTTAAAAATTTTGAGAGGGTTTATAATTTTCTCCTCAAAAATTAAGAGTTTTTCCTGTATACCCTAGTTAGGGTTTCTGTTGTTCGGGATGGCTCTCTAGTATTTGTTTTTTACCGTTTTTTCCGAAAAAAAAAAGGATGATTTGTAATTTGGGTTTGGCGATTTTTTCCTCAAAAATCGTGGTTTGTTGCAGTCAGTTTTTTGGTCACACCTAGAGTTGCTGAGGCGAACATCTGCACAACTAGCTTCTTGCAGTCTATTCTCGGGCATCATGCTCGTCTACAAAAGTTTGAAGGGTTTGCCGATTTATCCTCAAAATCGTGGCAGTTGTTCTCGGTGTGTCTCTGGTTTCAAGGAGGGACAGCTTTGTTACCTAACATCAGTGAACCCCAGGGACGTGTCCCCCCCCCCTGGCCCTAGCGTTCCCGGAACGAGGACGTCCCGGAGACGTGGGGACGGCGTCTCCACGTCTCCGGAGGCACCACCATTTTGCTCCCCCGCCGCCGGAGACGCCAAAATGCACCGGCGTCTCCGAGACGCTGAGGGAGACGCCTGGGCGTCCCTCGAGCGTCTCGGGGACGCCCAGGCGTCTCCCACGGCGGACAGTCATAAAGGCCATTTTTTTAATTAAAAACACTCATTTTTTAATTGTTTTTTTTGTTCTATTCGAACCCTAAGGGCATGTGGGGCCCATCTACACTCTTCTATGCTATCAAAAGCCCCTTCTAACTTCATTTTTATTCACATTTGCATTTCTACTTGTCTGCTACAGCAAGAAGAAGAAGAGTGAAGAGCTGAGGAAAGAGTGATTGGAGTGAAAGGAGTGATTGCAAGTGAAAGAGGAGTGTCAAGGAGCAAGAAGAAGAAGAGAAGGAAGATTCTTCAACTTGTTGAAAAGATTTTTCAAGCAAAAGGTAAGGTTTTGAACTGATTTTTTCTTTTATTTTCTGATTTTCAATGTTCATTGTTTTAGTTTTTTGAATTTTCTCATTTTCATTTCTAAATTCTAAGTTCTTAGTTCTTGTTGTTTCATTTCTAATTCTTGTTGATTCATTTTCTAAATTAGTTAAGATTTTCAGTTTGTTTTGCAATTTAAAATTTAAAATATAGAGTTTTATTTTTTTAATTTTAAAGTAGGGCATAGGTTGAAACTATGTGTTTATTGAATTTTTTTTTCATTTTGTGAAATGCAGTGTCAAAATGAGCTCCCAGAGTCATGAAATGAGTGAGAATGAGATGGAATTGGAAACTCATTCTCATAATGCAAGACATTCAGAATATGAACCCGAGCATGAGGATGAGCACAATGAGGGGAGTGAACATGGGTCAAATCCAGAAAGGCAAACTAGTTCCATAGCTAGTGCAGCAGTTGCCCCTCTCAGCTTTTGGCAGAGTGGGCTAGGGGTCCTTATGATCCCAAATCTCCTCTAAAACAATTTGCAACAAGAATAACAGCCCCAACATCATCATCTGGTGGTACGAGAAAATGGAAATGCAACATTTGTGGTGATGATTGGTTTGGGAGCATCACCAGAGTTAATGCTCACTTCCTCTTTTGGCCAGGAAAAGGTGTGGGAGCATGTGCTTTTTTGAAGGACCCTAAAAATATGAAATACAAAATTGAGTTCAACAAGCTTTGGGGTGTTCCAAATGACGTGGCAATTCCTATGCCTACTACCTTGTCTAGTAGGCAAAATATTTAGACTATACAGCAGATTCAGGAGCAGCATATGCAGAGGCAGCCACATATTAGAGCAGGAACATTGTCAGGGGCAGCCTCAAGACCTTCATCCACCTATACTGTTATGCCTGAATCGCAAAAAGGCAAGGGGAAACGTAGGATACAAAATCAGCCTAACCCCATAGCTGATTTATTTAATGTGCACCAAAAGGATCAGATAGATGATTCCATTGGCAAGTTCTTTTTTGCCAACGGAATCCCATTTCATGTAGCTCGATCTCCTTATTATAAGGAGATGATGTCGATGGTGGCGAAGGGAGGACCATCATATGTGCCACCGGGTGAGCACAAATTGAGGACAACGATCTTGGATAACAACTATACCAAGATCAGTTCATTGATGGAGACAATGAGGGCATGTTGGGAGGATTCTGGATGCAGCATTGTTATGGATGGGTGGACGGACATTAGGCATCGTCCACTCATCAATGTCATAGTTACATGTTCAGAGGGCCCATTCTTTCTCAGGGCAGTTGATTGTTCAGGGCATCGAAAAGATGTTGATTTTCAGTTTGAGATCCTTCGAGCAGCTATTGAGGAGATTGGGCCACAAAATGTGGTCCAAGTAGTGACAGATGCAACACATGTCTGCAGAGTTGCAGGGAGGCTTATCGAGACAACATACAGACATATTTGGTGGACTCCATGTTGTGTGCATGCCATGAACAATGCACTCAAGGACATGGGGAAGATTGAGTGGATTAGAGGAGTGGTCAACAATGTTAGAGATGTGCAGATGTATATCTGCAACCACCACACTTCACATGCCATCTTCAGGAGCTTCACGAAGAAGGAGTTCTTGAAACCAGTTGAGACCCGATATGCATCCTATTTCATTCTTATGGAGAGAATGCTTGAGTTGCAAGAGCCACTGCAACTCATGGTTATGACGCAAGAATGGAATCGATGGGATGGGGCCAGGACAGAGCAGGGGAAGAGGGTGAAGGAGATAGTGAAGAGTGATGGATTTTGGAATGATGCAAAATATATTGTTGCCATCATTGAACCAATTGTCCAAGTCATCAGATATGGGGATGGGGATGCACCTAACCTTGGAGAGGTGTATGAGTGCATTGATTCGATGCTTGGCCAGATGAGGGCAATTGTGCGAGAGAAGGACCCCACTCTAGCATTCTACAATGTTTACATTCAGCCTATTATTCAGCACAGATGGGATAGCCTAAACACTCCCTTGCACATGGTTGTTTATTCATTGAATCCGAAGTGGTACATGCCTAGGCCTGGTAGAGTTACACCAATTCGGGATGAGGAGGTGAAGGAAGGGTTCTTCAAGTGCATTGATAGGATGTATGATGCTGAAGATGCTGGCAACATTCGCACTGAGTGGACAAAATTTGCTACTCTTAGGGGTTACAAGGCTGCGGCAAAGGCAGATATAAGAACTATGGCACAGGAGGATCCGATTTTGTGGTGGACTTGTCATGGACAAAAATCACTGACTCAAACACTAGCCATTCGTGTGTTGTCTCAGGTTTCTAGTTCTTCAACTTCTGAGAGGAACTGGTCTACTTATAGCTTCATCCACTCTCTTAAGAGGAACAGACTTACCTCTAGGAGAGCAGAGAAGCTAGTGGTTGTACATAGTGCCTTGCGTATCACTGATCGCAGGACACGTGTGTACAAGGAGAGCCCAGCAGCACGATGGGATGTAGAGCCAGAGGAGCCATCACAGATTGATGAGGATGAGGATGTTGCAGATTTAGGGCTGGTTGGTGTTCCTTTGGCAGATCTTGACCTTGGGGAGTCTAGTGGTTCCAGTGATGAGGAGTTTGCCGACCTCCCGAGGGATGATTAGAGGCCTCTGCCTGCTTCACTACATTTTGGCATTTTGACTTTGTAGTTTGTACTTGTTTTGATATTCATATCATGCTACTCATTGGAATCATCTTTATGATATATCATATAATAGAAATCTTCCATTTGCTGATTCGACAATTGTTACATTGTAGTATTGAGTATTCTAATTTCAAATTTGAAAACTTCAATGTTCAATGGTTTATTCACTAGTTCATTGTTAATGTTCAATGTTCAATGTTCAATGTTCAAGTATATAGTTATACATCTTTTCATAATTAGCATTTTAAGTACCATATGTATAGTATATAGTATATACAACCCCCGCCCCCCCGCCGCCGTCCCCCCGCCGTCCCCAAATTGAGGCCCCTTTGTCCTCCCATCCCGGAAACTTGTCCCCCCGTCCTGACGTCTCCCCGTCCCCAACGCCGGTGTAACATAGCTTGACATCAAGTTGGACCTTTTGTGATGACTTCTGGTCAGCAATTCTGCAGTTTTTGGGAGGGTTGGTGGCAAACTCATCTCGGTGGTAGAGTCAGCAGCAGGCTCTTGTCTCTTGTTGTAGAGCATTCTAAAGAAGGGGGCAGCCTTCTCTATTTTTTTCTAAACGGTTTTTAGTACATTTGGTCATTCACATTTTGCAGATCCAAGGAGGGTCTCCGTAGCAGCAGAGTGTTCTGAAGAATTTGTGACCAAACGACCTGCAAATTGTTTTTTGTAGGCTAGTTAGTAGATTGACCATTAAGGGAGGGTGTTAGAATATTATATTCTGACATTGTATAATGGTCAATTATTGCTACAGTAGTTAGTAGTTAACGTAGTTAGACATCTTAAATGTCTACAGTCATCTACCTCCTCTTTATATTGTAATCTACTCTCTTTGTTAATACAAGCAATGTTTAGCCAACATTGTTTCAACCATGCCTACAAGTTGTATTTTATTTGTTGCGACTATTTTGCCATACAGATAAATGAGTAGTTCTCATATTGACTGCTATCGTTTCCTACCATTTGAAATTGCATATTTATCAGTAACAAATTTTTAAAAGCAACAAATAATACAAAGATTTATATTTAGTCATGAAGTTTTCACATGGCTGACCTGGTAAGTAATTGATAGCAATATTACTTTAAAATTTAAATATATGCTTTTAGAAAAGATTCAATAAGTTACCCAAGCCACTTTACATGTAATTGCCATAACTCCTAGATAAATATGGAAAACAGCATTCCTGCAGATTTTTTTATCATTATTCCTGAATCAACCAAGAGCATCTCAGTGGTTGGAAAATGATTCTCAACTGATATGTGCTTGTAATATTTTATGATTCTATTTGTTACATGATGCCATCTTCCACTTAACTCCAATGCACCACCCATGCTGCTCTTGAAATTTCTAAGCCTCTGTCCAAACCTGCTAAAAAGTTTTTAAATTGTATGTGATGTCTTAATTGTTATTTTTAAGGTAATAAATTTATAAATCTATGGTTTTGAGGGTTTTCCAGGTATTTTGGTTTTATTTTTATATTTGCCTTTCAGTTTTAAATTTCCATGTAGCAGTGTAAGTTTTTTCAGCTACAACAGTACATTTCAGGTCAAAAACATGCAGTACCCCACCTCAACTCATATTCACAGATGACTTTGATTAGAAAAGTCGTGACTTTCAGTATTATGCAATATGAATCCATGATGATAAAATGATAACATGAAACTAAAACTATGATTTGTTATGGTTATGTTGGAACATCTCTCATGGAATTGATTTGATTACTTGAGTATGATGGATGTTGATTATAGCAGGTTTTCTTTCATCGTTATTATTAGTACTTTCATGTAGCATTGATGTTACACTTTAAAAGATTTTTGTCATATGATGCTACTGACCTATTTGTTCCTTGTATTGCATGGTGCTTGAGTTTGTACAGAAAAGGAGTTAACTCGTGTGCCCGTGCATAGAATAATGTGTGAAGCAGGTGCTAAGGAAGTACTCAGTGAGAAATCCAGAAAAGGGGGGGATTGTGTGGTGTATATTCTTTGTTATTGCACTGCTGATTTATTTTGGTACACCCCCTTTTTTGTTATTACTGTGTTATAAATTATGATTGCAAGCGATTTCAGTCTACAAGGACACAAGCTTAAGAACCCAACATCAAATACCTCCACACTTTTGGGACTTGGCAATTGACTCTTGAAAAGAGAATGATGACCAGGATAAGGACCCTCATTCACGAGACTGTGACTTTGTTAATGGAATAAAATATCAGAAAGACTTTTGAGCTTAACTTATAAAGAAAAATCTTAAGCCTAGCCCTATTTTGAAGAAGATGGTAAAAGCCTTGGAATAAGAAGACTATCGCATATGGCATGTACTCAAAATTCTCTCAAGAAGAAGTTGATTGCCAACGTTCCAAACAGTCTCCACTCCCCCCTTCAACAGGTTGAACCTATATTCCTTGTTGATGAGAATGGTGATCAGGATGAGTAGACAAGAAGACACCATAGAAGAGGATTAGAAAGGAACAAAATGGATAATGAGGCAGTGGAAGAACATCATGAAAGACTGAAACTCCAAATGTATCGCCAGCTCTAGTAGGATTTTTTCAAACTTCTTGTTGGCATCTTGACTCCAAGTCCCAATTATCACCCCAAAACATAAAGAAAGGTAGCAATTGTTGACAAATATCTAAGACCAATGTTTGAGAAATTGATTGTTGCAACTAGCAAGCCTCGTGGTCAAATTGGTTTCATGTGGTGGACTAGCATAAGATACATATATAATAACTACACTGAAATATCAACTTTAAGACCTTCAAACCTATGAACCTCCATCATTGGCTCATTGGTCCATTAAAGAAACCAAAGTGCCAATGTTTCAGTTTACTTTAGAAACTAGAAAGCTAATGTGTATTGAAATGGTTAAAGGGGAACCTCCAATTGACACAATACATGTTAAATCGTATCAGGAAAAAGAGTCAAATGGGTGGCCATTTGAGGTAAGCCATTTAGTTTTCTGGAGATTACAGGCTTCTTAAAAACACTCTAAAAGGGAAAGTAGCTTTGAAACTTAGGCCTACATACTACAAGCCTTAAGATATTAAACTACCAATAAGAGTATAACAGATTGCATATATTCAAGAGCTTTCATCAAAAACCTAGGTGCATAATATCCTCCTACCTAATATTTGAGGAATATGCCCCAAAAAACAGTACAAATTCCAAACATCTAGCCACCTAACATGATGAAGAATATATATAGTTATGATTCTAAAACACATGGCCTCAAAATAAGAAGTATATGGAAAAAGAATGGTTAGAAATTAGAATTATCTCATCCAAAGGAAGGATTTGCCCTTTAGACAGGCCATGTGCAAAGGCCCAAACATGCCACAATATCAGGCACTTGTATTGCTTTGGAGGAAACAAAATCAAGTATGGAATAGTTTTGTTAAGATGTCTAGAGCATAAAGATCAAGTTATTATTTCTGGTTAAGAAAAAATGTGCCCAGAACAGAACTATATAAATTAGAGGAACCCAATTTTGTGACAAAAACAATAACATAGCATTTAGGAGTTAAAGATTGCATGGCAACCTCAAAAGAAGAGACAACAAAATTGAATTTATTTGAATTAAGTTTGTTAGGTAATATTCATTCATTCTACACAAAAAAGAGAATGAATAACACTAAAAATAAACTTTAAACTAGCTTTCAACACTTACAGTAAAATATGTTTTTGAAGGAGGGATGCACGAGGACACATCCTTATTCCAAAGCCCCCCATCCACATCTGTGCCCCTATCCCTAGAACATGGAGACAATAGGGGACATCCCCTGGCTATCCCCTATCTTCTAGATAAATCAGGGACAAATCCCCTCCTTTAATTTTTAAAAAAAGAGTCAGATTTAAAACAAAACAAAAAAGTGTTGGGGGCCACAAGACCTTCATCCCTTATGAAACCCTAAACACACCTTATGTGTAACCCACTCACCCATTTGCATTGCCACTCACAATTACTAAATTCGTTTTTGCCCTTGCAGCTGTGAACTTGAATAGCAAGGAAAGAAGGAGATGGGAATATGCATAAGTTATGACTAGTCACCCTTGAACATTCACATCGCTCACACAAATGAAACTTGTGGCTTTAAGGCATAGAATTTAAAACACACCCTACTTGATACCAAAAATAATGATTTTCTATAAAATATACAAGTGGCCCCAAAGACATCTCAGAAGAGTTAGATACAACATTTTGGTTAATATGTTTTGATGCTCTCCAAACAATGTGCCATTGGGATCACATGTTCATACACTCTTAATCTCATTGTGCTCTAAACTTGGAAACATGGTGATCCTATGTTCATCAAAAGAACAATTTGAATTGTTGGGTTGTATTTTTTTATTTGTTTAGTTCTACCAAGTAATAGATTGGGTACATCATATGTTCAATGCTTCTATTTCTTCTGCTAAAACCAAGGTCCACTATAGCTACCAAGTATGCATTATTTTGTCTCCTTAAGTATTTGTTATGAACATACTATGTACTTTTGTAGCCTGACATTTTTTATCTATTTTTATTAATATGCAATTTCTGAAAAACACACACACAAATTTCCCATACATACAAATGTATATACTATTGTACCCAGAAAATGGCCTCTTGGACTGCTGTCCATGAAACAGGTTCCACTATCCTTGTCCTGAAAATGTTGTGGAACATAACTGTTGTGCAGTTTTTGCACACACGCCCCACTGAAAGTGGGGACCCTCTTTTTTTTTCGCTTTGGTGTCTTGGCCCTTCTTTTCTGGGGGTTTCTTGCTTGCTTTTGGCCCGTGCTTTAATATCTATTTTGCCAGTTGAAGTGGCATACTTATGAATTTTATCAAACACCTTGGGTTCTGATTGCATTTTGGGATTTTCACTACTTTCGGGAAAATCCGCCTCGACCGGATTCTCCCGGTTCTCTTTCAATGTCCGGAGGTTACTGCCTTTTGGCCCTGTTTTCGGGAAAATCCGTATGGTCCGGATTTCTCCGAAATCCATTACCTTGTTGAATCCCCGGATTTTGTGGTCGTGGTTGTCTTGTCGACTGCATTAATGGCGCTTGTGCAGATGTTTGGGGCTTTGATATATTGGATTTTGGGAAGTAATTGATCATTTGAGTTTGTTCATTTTGCTTATCATTTGAGCTTGAGTCTTGGAGCTTTTGGTGTCTTGCTGGATTGTGTTTTTTTGAGGCCGTTTTATCTATGCATTTGAGTTTCGTGTGCATGGATTGCATCCTACTTGCGTTCGACGGTTATCTATTGGCGTCACCAGTTCTGGTCTTCTCGTGATCATGGTATGTAGCAACACTCTTTTACTCTGTTGATTTCGAATTGCTTTGCTTCATTTGCCTTCTAGTCCTTCATGGTTCTTGACTTCCTTGGGTGTGTGAGTCGTCACTGGGCATTTTGGGGGTTTTCGTTGCTATACCAGTCTGCTTGGTTGGTCATTGATGTTTATTCTTGGTCCGGTATTGTTCCTTTTGGGCATTTGCTTGCATTGAGCTTAAACTCTCCATTTTTGTGTATGAGCAAGTTGTGCCTTATTCTCTATATTTTCATGGCGGACATTTTTAGGGTTCCTAACCTAGGGCCTGGCCATCCTCCTCCAATTGTTGTAAAGAGTGTTCTAAGTTCATGTTTTATCCGTTGGAGGTCTAAGTTAGGTCGTTTTCGAAGCACAGGCCTTAGATCCGGAGTTGTTTGAATCGTTTTGGTGAAACTAGGTAAGATGTGGATGGGTTCGAGTTTTCGGGGTCTTCGCAGAATTCTGCTTTCCCCAAATTTTCCCAACTTTTCTTATTCTTTCTTTTTTGCCACTTTTCCCGGATTTCGTCTGTTTCGCCAAAATCCGCTTCCTCTGGATTTTCCCGGGTGTTCCATGTCTCCTCCATTTTCCCAAGTTAGTTATAATTGTTGTTGTTTTCGCCAAAATCCGTCTCTGGCAGATTCTTCCGAGTTTTCTGGAAAAATGTTGAATTTGATGATTATGAGGGACTTGTTTATTGATAATGAAAGTGATAGATTAAACGAACTTATGCTAAGTGTTTCTAATGTTATTCCTTGATTAATTGATGGATTAAAATGATGTTATGGGATTTTGCATGCTTGGTTCGCTGGAATCCGCCTGGTCCGGATTTTCTCGAAAGTTCTCACCAGTGTGGAATCCGCGAAGGGGGCTAAATCCCGAACTTTAGGATTTTGATTCCCTGTACTTCTTGTTTCTTGTGGATTTGATTTTGGTCATCTTTATGTGTTTGCAGGCAAGATCAAGACAAGATGTTGCTGGTCGAGGTAAGGGGAAGGCATCAGATACAGGTGCAGAGACTTTTGCTATCTCAGATGCAGAGAAAGTGAAATTGGACATAAAGAGCCAGATTCCTGAGAGCAAGGTGACCTCAATTTGGTTAGGAATCACAGATACAAATGTAGGAATGTGGGACTATGAGGAATTTAAGGCTGAGATGTCAGCACCAAGCCCTCCTTTGTTGGCTAGGAGAATGGTGGACTCCGGATTGGCTCATGTAGCAGGTTTCCCTTCCACGGTGCAATGTTATGAATTGGTGCTTGAGTGTGCCAGGAATTATGATAGGGGGACACAAAGGATAATTGGTCCCCAGGGAAGCGTTCTAGCAGGCTTCAGCCCTGTGTCTATTGTTGCAACCTTTGATATGCCTGACAAGTCACATGAGGTGGCTTTTGATATGGATGGTGCCAGAAAGTACTATGAAGAGAATGTAGTTAAGTCTCAGCAGGTGATCAACTCTTGGTTGGAAAAGCCTAAGTCCCATTTCTCCAAGTTGCCAAAGCAACTATTTAGGCTCAAGTTCAGGAGAGAGTACTACAATGTCATCACTTTTCTCAGCAGGTTAGGGGGGTTGAAAAGTGCAGGTGTGTTCGAGACTTGGATGTTCAATGTAATTGCTAGAATGGAGCAGGGAATTAACTATCACTGGGCAGGTGTCATTAGTGTAGTAATCCATGAGCAGTTGTGCAATGTCTTGCAAACCAAGACTTTTACTATGACCTCCTACCTAGTGTATTCATTGGCGAGACTTTACCCATACAAGAGGTTGAGCACTAGGGGTACCTTTGGACAGGATGCTATATATGAAGTATATCCACAATTGCACCTAACTGGAGGAAGCTACAGGAGATCCAATGATGTTTTCACAATGTACATCACCAGATTGCTCCAAGGTGTAGAGCATATGAGAATCTCTGACAAGGCGAAGGAATTGATAAAGAGATATGGGGCATGGTTTATCTAGTTCCCCACTTTCTCTTACATTAGAATTGATGGCTTTCAAAGGGCTCCCTACAGACTCCCTAGATACCCTACTGATCATATCATATTGTTGGAAGTCACTAGGCATATTTGTGACTTCGACAATGTGGTGAAGGGAAAAATGCACAAGATAGGTTTTGGGAATGACTTTCCCTTAAAGATAGGAATGGGCGAGGTTTGTCCTTCTATTCAGTCTGCTCATGCTTCTGAGGAGGAGATGAGTACTTTTGGTCTCTCTTTCCATTCCAAGAGGACCAGGTTTGACATCACTGGTGAAGCACAAAAGAAGGCCAGCAAGGAATATAGCCATAAGGTCAGTATTGAAGATTACTAGATTAACCTTGCTGATGAGTTTGAGGTAAGAAAGAAGAAGTTCTCCAGACTGCCAGTGGATTTGATAAGGCTGTACAATGTGAGGGTTATCCCTGATCAGGTGGAAGAGGATGAAAACCTAATTCAGGGTCATGTTTATGAGGCAGTAAAAGATAAGTTGATTGGAGAAGTTGATTGGTTAGAGGAAGAAAAAACAGAGTTGGATCAAGTCATGACCCCGATGATTAAGTACACCAAACTGTGGTTGAAACACAAGATCCTAGAATTGGAGAGCCAAGGTATTCCATGTACCTATGATCTGATGGGAGACTTAGAGTCTCACTCTACTTCTGAAGAGTCACTTGAACCAGATCCTAAGGGCAACGAAAAGGTGGATTCTCCTTTCAGAATCCAAGTTAGGGATGTTCAAGTTGAGAAGGCTGCAAAGGTGAGTAAACAAAGGAAGCCTATTGCTAAGAAAAGAGGAGACATGCCTCGAGGAAAGAAGTTGAAATGAATAAGGAAGAGATGGAGGAGGCAGAAATTGTCCCTCCATTGACAAAGAGAAGGAGGATTACAAAGTTATCAGAGAAGATGGAGGAGGCTCCTAAAACTGACAAGGAGATTGCGCCACCGGTGGTAAAGGTGGAAAGATCAGGGGAAAAGACACAGGTGTACATGAGGAGGTCAAGGACTCCTTCCCCAAGGGATACTGCAGCAAAGGAGGATGTTTCGGTAAGTGTTCCTGTTGTTGAACAAGTAGATATCTCCATTCCTCATGATGCTGGTAGCACACGGTAGGAACCAAGGAAGGATGAAGATCCTAAGGATTTGGGAGAAGAAGAATTTCAAGAGGGAGACCTCTATAATGCAAAGGCAGAAATTGACAAGGTAATACAATCCCCTTTGGTGGCATATGCAGATTCACCTATGAAGGAGCAATCAAACAAGTCTCCACAGAAGGAGGAAATACCAGCTAGGGCCCCTTCACCGGTATAGATTGTTGTGGAGGAACAGCTGCAAGAGAAGGAGAATCCAGTCATGGATTCCCCTAAAGTATCAAGTGTTGGAAAAGATGTAGCTGAGGATCAGCACAAACAGGAGCAAGATGGGCAAAATACAGTGCCTACCGGGTCTACTATTCCAAATTGGCTTGATAAGGAGTTGAAGAGCAAAATGGTGATAGTGGAGGATGCTCCTCCTAATTGGGATGTCCTTATGGCTAATGTGGAAAAGGGAAAAATTAAGAAGAAAGCTAGGGTTGTATCTCGGATTGAAAGAGATGAGTCAGGCAACAGGGTGGCCCATATTGCTACCCCTGCTCCAAATAAGGATAGAGACAATGTGACTGCCCAGGATTACCATGTGCAAACTGTTCACTTGGGGCATGCTACTGTGGAGCAGGATATTGAAGAATATGAAGGCTCTAGTGTTGTGATTGTGGGCAAGCTGAAGAAGGTTGTGCAAACGAGGCATGAGCTAGAGAGGGAGAATAAGAAATTGAAGAAATACTTGCAAGAGTTGATGAAACCTTTGCAAGCTATTAGCTCTTCCTCCTCTACTGCAAGTTTCTTGCCTCGAGAAACAATCTCCGAGCTTGAAAAAATGAAGGGCACCACACATGTTGCAGTTGCTTGGTTGCAGGGTGTCCAAACCAAAGGAGATGATGCTATTAAAGACATTTTGTCAACTGGAGGTGATGCTATGAGGTCGATTGATTGGTTGAAGGTTGTATTGGCTCAAGATAAGGAGGATATTGATCTCCTACTTCAGAAAACCACAACAATCATGGGGTTCACAGAGGATAAACTGGTAAAGTGTGGGATTCTTCCTTTTCCAAGGGTTTCCGAACCTTGGGAATGGTTTGATATTCCTACAAATGAGGCAGAAGGCCTTAAGAAAGATTCATAAATAGGCTAGGCAGATTGAGGACACTTTGACTAGTATCCATGATAAGTGTATCTCATTCTTTGAGGTCATGACTGGAAGGAAGAAGTTTGCCCCAAAACATCTCAATCTGGAACAGCTTAAAAAATGGTGGAGAGATGTTTATTCTCCAGTCAGTGAAGGACTAGTTAGTGGGCATCAACTAGATGATGCTACAACTTCTATCGCAATCATGGACCGATACCTGACTAATAGGGCTGATTGGGATGGTACAGTTAGGCAGGCAAGAGATGACATCAAGTCTCTTGAGAGAAAGATTAGGGTTTTGCCTGTGCCACCTGTTGTTGAGTTGGATAGAGTCTTGTTGGCCATACATGGTGAAGAAGATCGAGCTAAAGACAAGGATGGGGAGTAGCTATATAGGGTTCCATCGAGATTTGTGCTTCCCATTATTCACATGTATTGGGCCGACCTTTTGGGTATAACGGTCATTTTGGATGAAATTGGTGCCAATGGCACATTTCATATTATGTTCGGATATCTTTGAGGCCGGCCTCTTGTAGGTTATGTTTTATTGTAAATTAATCTTTTGGGGCCAACCTATCTTAGGGATTCTCTATAAAACTGGCATGTTGCCTCATTTGAGAATATAGATAGAAGAATAGATAGACTAAAGGATAGAGATAGAGAGAAGGTAGATAGAGCGACTTAGGGTTTATTTTCAAGCAAGTGTTGTAACAGAAAACTGGAGTTGTTGTTATTTTGGATGATTTAATATAAGAGAGATATTGTGTTTGGTATCTATCTTGTGGAATTTCATCCGACATGGTTCTTGTTGCTCTATCTTTGAAATTTCTTATAAGTTTACAGTTAAATGGTTTGGTAATGCTTAGGGTTTCATGTTTGAAATGTTTGCAGCAATCTCTAGTCCATACTTTTTGCAGTTAGCTGATTGTTAGCTGCTTTGCAAAGTTAGCCTGGATTTAAAATTGTGCTTAGTTCAGTTATAAAGGTTTGTTCATCTCAATTTCAATTGAATTGACTGAATGAATGTTTGTGATTTGAAAATCTTTAAATACCTTAGAAGATTGCACTATTTCTGTGAAATTAAAGATTTATCTGGGTCAAGCAGAAAGTATTTTATGGGAGATTGGTCCATTTTGAGCATTTTATCTTTTGGCATTTTTGATCTTAGGGTTAGAAATAGTCTTAGACTTATCTCTGAAACCTTTATCTTTTGTTGTTTCTTTATTATCAGGGTTAAAATCAAGTTTCAAAGTATCAATTTATTGTTTAGATCTGGTAAATTCAAAGCCCAATGTTTGCTCGTAGTAAGGCCCCTTTGTGATTACCAGCATTTTCACATTTATCACTGAGTTGTTTTGTTGCATTGTCAAGACCTGACATTAGAGACCTTGGGGTTATCTCTTTTCCCATAGAGATTTACCTTTCAAGAAAGATAGGATATCATATTCTTGTCTGAGTTGTTGCTGTGCAGAAAACACCATCAACAATAACTTTGAAGGTAACCTATGAAAGAACATGTCCTTGGCCAAGTGCAGTGCCCATACTACTTTTGAAGTTTCTTAAGCTGAGTTGGACGCCACACATTTTTGGGAAAGCATTCTTGTTTTATGTACTGCATAAGACATGATTCTAAAAATAATGCAGCTTCTCTTTTGAGAATTTATTAGATTTAAGTAGTGTTCTACTTGTTATACAAAACATCTATTCCAAAAGTTCGGATTTTAGCTTTCAAAATCTCGGGCTCTGATATTCAAATTTCAGTTGAAAGTTTTTGAGTTGTTATATAAATTTCAAAGCGAGTACTTAGCAAGCTAATTTTAGACTTGGCCTCGAAAAAACCCAGCCAAAACTCAGAAAAATCAAAATATAATTTAAAAGAATTGTTTTTAATGGATTGTCTTTTTTTTTTAACTATTTATTTACTCTGTTACATGTGGACGCATCATCCCTCCTTTCCCCCATCATCCCAACCCTGATTAAATTTCCATTTTGTGGGGGCGGTAAGGGAAATTCCTTGGTCATCCCCTCCCTATCACGAAATAAGGGATGCATACTCAAAACACATCCTATCATAGCTTGATGTCCCAAAGGCATCTCAAAAGTCCTTCAACCATCTTGGGGAGTGCTAATCATCCCTACAGAAATCATTTTTTTAAAGGGACTGTGGGGCCCATGAGGCCCCCACACTCTTCATCAAACCCTAAACCCTCCCTCTAATTGATCTACACTATTTTTTGCAACTATGACAAGGAAGAAAACAAGAGGAAAATGTCAACATTTGTCATTGTTGTGTAATTGATCACTCATTGCTAGGTAAGCTTCAATCAATGCGGCTAAAATTGGAATTTTTTTGGTCAAATACCTTAGATCATTCCTTTTGACATTTATTGTTTGTTTAGTTTGTTGTTCCTTATTTTTTAATTTATCGGAATGTGCAACATGAGTTCTTAAGTGATGAATATGAGAGGGGAGAATGAATGTAAATGAAGTTATGGTGTTGTAGATTCGTCTTAGAATGCAAGGAGTACAGGGGTACAGGAAATCCTTTCAAATGTCCATCAGTCATTGTCAAACAGTGATGCAAAGGCCTATACAATCCCACAAAACCCTTAATGCAGTATGTCACCATTTTGGGCAATGCCAAGTACATTTGCTCTATCATCTCACCTATTGTGGGAGTAATTATATATTTTGGTACAAACTCTCCTATCCTTCAAGAGATTTATGAGACATTCAACAACATGCTTACCAAATGAAGCAAGAAATACATAGTAGGGAGCTTGGGATAGAATTCGATGAGAAGCATATCAAGCCTATTGTGACACAAAGATGTATGAACACCCACTTCATATGGCAACCTATATTCTTAAGCCAAACTTCACCTAGGGCTGATAGAGTTCCTCCTTCAAATAATGATGAGGTAAAGGGTTTATGAAGGCCCGTGAGAAGATGTTCAGCACTAAGGATGAATCTAGACTTCGGAATCAATTGTTAATTTCCAAGTTCCAACATTCAACAAACATAAACTAGGATGGATAGAGTTACTCTTTATCAAAAAGATTTATTGGATGATGAACAAGCATGGAAAGGATACAACTAGTTTGATAGTACTTGACACTCATCTAATCTCATAGGTAGCGACTTCCTCCACTGTAGAGATAAATCAATCCACCTACTTCATCCACTTAATCAAATGGTATAGGATTACTCTAGACAAGAGGAAAATTTAGGTCTTATTTGCTAATTCCTCTATTATAGAGATGAATTGACCCACGTACTTCATCCATTCAATCAAGAGGAACAAGCTTACCTATAGACAAGATAAGAAGTTAGATGTTTTTCATAGTGCCTTGCGATTTTAGAATTGACAAATTATTGAGTATTAACAAACTCCAACCATTTGGCTATTGATCCTAAATATGCTAGACGGATTGATAGGGAGGTGTTGTGGGGATTGATAAGGATCCGATTGTGTGAGCCACAAAATGATATAATGAGTGACTTAAAATCACAGACCAATTTTCATATTGATAGCCCATATGACATGCAATCGTAAGAGATCTACTAGTTGTTTAGTTTTACATCTATAATCTTACTACTCTACATATTGTTGGACATTTTTTGTAGTCTTCAAGGCTTCTGGCATTATATATACCACCTTTGTAATGAAATCAATTAAGTTTTCATTGTTCTATACTTGAATCAATAAACATTGAACATTGAATCTCAAAAATGATGGATTGTGTGCGTACATATTTATATATACACATATATATGCAAATACATATAACGTACACACAGGTGTGTGTGTGTGTACATATAGATATATATATATATGAATCTTAATGTGATATGCCCTAGCTCATATTACAAGTTGATATATCTAAATGAATTTATAATTTTATATTTTGCAAGAAAAATGAAATATTCATCAATATATTACTTCTATTTTTCTATTTGAGATGACACTCTTTTTTTAATCTATGAGCTATGTATTTGCAATTTTCACATTGCAGAATTGTGTCTCCTCCCAGGTATGGAGACAACTCACAACAAACATTACAATCATAGGAGGTACCATTATTCACTCTTGATGGATTTGCTTTGTAATCGATTGCATTTTCTATTTTTTCCATCGTATGTTACTTAAAGGGCAGAAAAGTTTTATTAATCTAACAACATGATGCATAAGCATTTTGAGGCTCATGCCATCCTGCACACCCAAAAAGATTTTACTCTTAACAAATTTTGTTTTTCTTCTGATTTTTTTGTGTGTTGTAGGTCTTCCCTTCATTTTGGTTTGAGTGTAGCACTGCCTTCTCTGATTTGTTTCTCTTAATATGTTTCATGGAACCCACAAACACTGCCCAGGTGTCTCTTGCAAGGCATTTCATACTTGCTTAGCCAGAGGTGTTTATTCCTGTTCAAAACTGGTGGCATTTTGAGTCATGTCTGGCGGCTACCTCCTACCTGGCAGCAGACTCTCTTAATCGGTAATCCTTTTCTTTTCCATACTCGGTTGGTAGCGGCAGTCATTCTTTCACTTGCTAGTGGTTACAAGTTTCTTTACCTGCAGGCAGTTTTCAAAAGAATGTCCTATTTTTAGCTAACCCGCAGCAGCCTCCAATCAGCATAAGCATTATGGGAGAAGATGAATAACAGAAATCATTATTATTATTTTATTTTTGGGACATTAGCATTCCATCAATCAATATGAAAATTAAGTTATGAATTTTAGAGGTGGAATATTCATAAAGCATATCAGAATAAAAATAAAGGGGGCTGAGTGCAGGGCATAAGGGGAAGAAGGTAAAAAGTTTTTTAAAAGAGAGATCTTTGAAGGTCTGCAGGTTTGGTTCCGAATAGGCCTGCAATGTTTAAGATAATACCAGTCATAGTTAAGGTCTTATAGCCTATAGGTTGTTAGCTAGGAGATTGGGGCTGTTCGGCCCATGACATCTTGTAATAATCTAAAAATTTGTAGTCTGGTTCTTAGTTCTGTTTCAAAGTATTGTTGTATAAAGTGTTGTAGCACCATAATAAGAGAAGGAATGAAAAGTTAAGTCTGGAATGAGGAGAGATCAATGAAGGTTTTCTGGCCTGTACAGGCCTGTTATTTCTGTCATTAACATGGACATATTTCTATCAATATAAGAAGTCTGTGGGCCTGTAGATTGTTTAAATAAAATTTCAAGGCTGTTAACCTGAGTCCTTTGAAATTTTCTTTGTATTTTCTTTCTGTTGTTATAAAATATAAAGCTTTTATTGCTGGGCTGCCTGAACTGGCTGCATTTTGAAGGTACCTGGTTAAGGACTACATCACAACTGGGTTGCATGGGAAGTCTCCTCTTAGAAAGGAAAAAAATCTTATGAAAGCTAACAACATCTAATCCCCAGCCTTGGTTTTAATACAACTGCAAATTAATAATTGACATGCAAAATACTTGAAACTTCATATGTATATATGTATATCTATGTATATCTTGATATGATGTACAGTACATGTATACGTATATAAATATATATGTATACGCATACTGTACATCATGTCAAGATATAAATTATATATGTATACAGGTACACCATACTATACATCATACCAAGATATACATAGATAGATATGCATGCATGTACACATACATAAGAACTGTCAAGTATATTGCATGTCAATTATTACTTAATAGTCATACTAAAGCCAAGGCGAGGGCTTAATATATGTATACACATACTGTACATTACATCAAGATATAAATAGAATCTAGATAGATACATATACATATATATGTAGCTTCAAGTATATTGCCTGTCAATTATTAATTTAAAGTTGTATTAAAGCCAAGGCTGGGGCTTAGTGTAAAGTGCCGGCTAGTTTATTTTGTTTTAATTCAGTTTAAATGTAGTGACAACAGTGACCAACTTCATATCGATCTTAATTTGCAATGAAAATTTTCAAATGCTGACAAATTGTATCTATTGATCAGATTGGAATATTTAACATTCAATTTATTGACTGCTGGAATATATATATATATATATAATAAAAGATTCATTGAATCTACAAGAAAGAAAATTCTCTGACCCTGAATAAGTGATTGCCCAGAAAACTCTTCACTGGTTATTTTTTATCAGCACCATACATTTGGAATGATCTTCTTCTGCAGAATCCAAGTCTTTATCAGATGCAATCTTAATTATTTTCCCAATGCTGTTGTTCCTCCTGCTTACAGGAGAATACCCCAAATATCGCCTAACAACAAAATAACCAATCAAATTCTTCCACTGCTAGTCACGACCTCACTTCATCCTTATTTTCTGGTCTTCATGCCCAGTTTTATTGGCAAATATCTTCGCTAATAGTGACCATGAGTTTCAAGGGAGAGAGGGACATTCAGAATGAGGTTCACTGCATCCTGTAGGCACTGAAATTCCGTCCAAAAAGGGGTCACATTATTTACAACGACCAGCAGAAGCACCCGGACCCATCAAAATTCCTTGTTTTAATTCTCTTTATCCTTCACACAACCTAGGGTTTTAGACTTAATGGCGACCAGGCTCTAATATTTCCCACGGACTCCCTTCACTCACATGACCAGGCTTTAAATTGTGCTTTCCTCGACTAGGGCTGCGTTTGTCTTACAACCATAGACCTACGATACAGGGCAGGGTCAAAGGGCAGTGCCCCCTGCCACCAAGCCCAAATTAAGGCCTTTGAAACCACATAAAACTTCTTGTCGCACACCATTTCACAATTTTATCACTTAAGGGCAAAATTAGGTATTTGGCACATTTTTATGAAGAATATTTGCTCTCCAAGTGCTATGTGAGGAAGTGTGAGGGGCGTTCATGCATTTATAGGACAAAATCATGAGTTTTTTGACTATTTTTTCCTTTTTTTTTTGGGATTTTTTTCGTGTTTCACATTTTTGATGTATCTAGCAAGTTTTTGGGAAGTACTTGCCAAAAAATCAGCAAGTACTTCACAAAAACTCGGCAAGTGTTTTTGGCGAGTAAATGGCGCTAAAACTCACCATCTGTTTTACTCAAAGAGTACTCCTAACTCGGCAAGTTTTCTGCGAGTTTGTCATCTATGAGTAATATACAATGGATAAAATAGAAAATCCACTTGGTTACAAAGCAAACACATCAACAGTGAATAATGGTACCTCCTATGATTGTAATGTTCGTAGTGGGCTGTCTCTAGCCCCAGAAGGAGACTATTCTGCAATATAAAAATTGCAAATATATAGCTCATAGATTAAAAAAGTGGTCTAAAAAAACAGAAGTAATATATGCTGTATATTTAATTTCATTTGCAAGATATAAAACTATAAACTCATTAAAATATACCACCTTGAGGCTTGTAATATTAGTTAGGGCATTAATGAGATATACTTGTCTGAAAGGAGTTGAGAAAGGATCTGGCAGAGAAAGGAAGCTGAGTGCACAACAACCAGAGCATTGTAGGGAAGAGCAAAAATCTTGTTGAAATTGTAATCCAATGGTGAAGATGAACCATCAGAGGGAAGAGCACCCACGAGGAGAGTTCCAAACTGTTATTGTTGATGGCAAATGCCTTGTATTGTGAAGCTCCTGACCCCATCTCCATGCACTCCACCCTAAATTTAGCTCTCTTCCAATATTCCTTTATACCATTCCAATAGACCCATTTTTTAGCCCTGCATTGTACAGATTATTACTTTTTTCCATTTTTGAAATTTGTGTTATTTTTAGCTCAGTGTTTTGGTGGTGATTTATTTTTTCTGCCTCTTCACGTCTCTCTTTCCTTGGGATATGTAGATCAATTCAACTAAAGAAAATTATGCAGGAAATATTAGAATCAACTTTTGACCCAGACTAATATTGGGTTGGGTGATTTTCATAGAGTTTTATAATGCAAACATTAGTTGGATGTAGGGTTGTGAACAAATAAATACCTCTACATAAATTTAAAACATAAGACACATTGCATCCAATTCATGCCAATCATTAGGTAATTGAAACTGCATTAGGAGTGGAGGATTGTCATAATTTGGATTGCAATAGCATTAGAAGTTAATATGTAAAAGGTAGTGTATACATAACTAATGTAAATGATGAAATACATTTTGAAATAGTAAGTTGCAAAAGTTTAAGGGAAATATACACTGTGTGCTATTAGAGTTGTAGTTATGTTTAGTTTACATTTTGGTTGTAATTTGTAAACTAGGCAAAGTAAATTTGAACTCTTTGCAAGCCTATGAAAAGCAAGATAAAATAAGATTAACAAGAAGAAAGTTTTTATCAAATTTTATGCATTAGGATATTAGTGGAAGCGATATATATAAAATATGGGAGATTATTGAAGGACACGTTAATTGTTTGAGTTGTCTAATAAATTGCATCAAGGAAATATGGCCCAATGGTTTGTGATAATTGCAGTTGCACAATATTGAAAAATTTAAGGACATTTTAAAGCATTTATTTGGAAACTATAGAACCAAACTTATGGAAATCCACAAAATACTAGAAGCAGTTGTTAATAGGGTGATGTTGTTGCTACCCCAAGACTAATTAATGGCTTTTAGATAATGCAGGCTAAATAAACTCAATCCATGAAGAATATCTCTCTGCCTGAATCTATAAAAAGAAGATGCTCTAGACAACAAGATATATTTTTCACTCATTTGAAATCCAATAAACCTATATTTGCCACCACTTGTGGGTAACAAATCCTGTTTTTAAGGTTGTGAGAAAAGAAAACCATGTTAAGTGTTATGCTTGAAACAGAAATCACAGTGGTGTTGCTTTGCTTCTTGTTCATTGCTCTCCTCTATGCCTGTACCTTTATTTTGGGTCTAAACTTCAAAGTTTTTAAAATCTCTGACTCTAAACTTCAATAGCAATTTTGCATTTCAAACTTAGCCATGGAGAGTTTGAAGGAATGATTTTAGAGTGGATGGCCTTTCAATAGGAATTTTTTCTTATTTGAATACAAAGTGTAGCTGTACAGTCAATTTTCAGATGGATATGTTGACTTATTTTTCATAAAATAAGAGACCTAGACATTTTATCAAAATCTGAACCTACGCTAGGTTGTGCAGAGGAAAGCGGTTAGGTTGAACCAATAACAAACAATAGTTTGTATAAAAAGCTTTTTTCTTGAAGCAACGTGTTCCATCTCCTTGACAATGAGAATCAATAATCTAAGAGAGTGTTTTTGTCTGGATTTAACTGTGTACAGTTTATTTGCATCAAACTGCACACAATAAAGATGCAAATAAACTGCACACAGTTAAATCCAGAAAAAAACACTCTCTTATCATTATGGACTGTGGAAATCTTATGTCTCTAATAAATAATCTATTTGGATCTACCTTTTGCACTTCCATTTCCATATATATCAAACTAAAATAGGAATCTGTTTAAACAAATTTAAAGAATAGGCAATGAACATGACAATTGAATTCAAAGAAAAATGGCCTCTTGTTATAAGAAATGGATGAGGGTTAACTCAACAAGAACATAAAATTATTTAAATGCTAAATTCCTTTTTTAATAGTCCAATCTCACCGTATGAGCTAATCATCTATCATCGTTGAGGATAAACTTCATGCCAATAGTTTTCAATAAGATTATTTTTTTATTAGTTTATAATTTCAATCAAATTTGGGATACTGATTGAGATGCTTACACGTAAATTTCCTAAGCTCAGGAGATTGAGCAATCAAACAGGTAAAATCCACATGCTCTAGCCAAAGCAAAATCCATTATCAAAAGACAAAATGTAGGACCATCAAAACATATACCATCCCAACAAAAAAGGAGCTCACATGACTAGCAAATTAAAAGCCTTAACTGTCCAAGCCAAAAAGCATTCAGAGTTCTAAGCTTCACAATTAAATATTGTTTCTAATTAACAACAAAATGAGTGGCTGATGAGATTAACAGCACAGTGAATAACTAATAAGGTTAATAGCAGGGTGGGTGACTGACAAAACAAATAAATCAATATTGCAGAAACAGGTATACTAAGTTTTAGAAGAATTCGGTATTTGCCCATGAAATAAATCAACACGCATACATATTTATATGCATTGCAGCACAAGAACTAGACGGGAAAAACAATAGCAAAACTAAATTCCACAAACCCTTCCCAGAAAAACCACCATTTTCAAGGGTGAGACAAAACAAATTCAGAACAGAAATTAACATCGAACTGACCAAGTAATTACAACTCAAAGAGTAGCCAAAATCCAAAACTCGCTTTGAACAACCTCATCCAAAAAATAACAATTAATTGCAAATTGTAATACAATATCCTGATAAAGCACGAAAAGCAGAGCACAAAGAGAAGACCGAAAAACTTACATTAATGGAAACTTCAACCTGAAAAACCCTCGTGAGCAGAATATCATATTTGGATCGAGTTGACAACGAGGGAAAGTCTAGAAGCAATCTCTAATATGTTGGATCGAACCTCGGAGATTTTATAATTTCACTTTAGTTTGAGTAAAACAATTCAAATTCCTTTTCTTTAATTTTTCTTGGTGTATCGAATAGGTGTTCAACTATATTAATTTATAACTAGATAATTATTTTCTTAAATAATTAAATTAAATTAAACTAATCTTCATTAACGTAATAAATAATTTTAATTATAATAATATATTCATATATTAATTAATATAATATATAATATTATAAATTAAGTTAGTAGTAAATTATTATATAATAAGATAATTTAATAATGTTATTATTATAAATTAATATAGTAGTGAATTATTATACATTAATATTAATAATATAGTTATATAATAAACAAATGTCATGTAGCCACTTGTCTTTATAGTATTGTAATTATTGTTTTTTAAATTTGATAAAAAATAAATATAAGTTTTATTAATATGAATAAAAATAAATGTAAGTCTTTTTAATTATAGTATTGTTAATTAGTTATTTGCATGACCTAACCGTAATCCTAACTCACAACCTAACTCTAATTCTATCCCTAACTCTGATTGTAACACTATCCATAACCATACACTTAGTTTTAATCACTAACTTTAAAATAAATAAAATAAATAATATATTTAATAAGTGCTATATTACAAATTATTATATATTAAATAAATTTTATAAATATAATATATATAGAAAAATAATTAAAAGTTAGATATTAATGTTGGTGATGTTTCTTCTCTTATTATTAATATAAAATTCTTATATATATTAAAAAATGAAATATATATATTAAATTATAAGATTTGATTCGTAAGTGCAATTAAATCTTTCATTGTATTTTGAATCGACGTTTCAAACCACACTAATTGATTCATCATAGGAAGAGGATGAAGAATATGATTGTAACAAGAGCTGCAGGCAACGAAGTTCGTGCCAAAAAGTTATAAAATAGTTATGTTTTAATTAGTTGTATTTGATAAGTTTTAGCAACAATGTTGATAAAAATAAATAAACAAATAATAGTTATAGTTATAAATCATTCTATATGTCATGCAATTTCCTTTTTAGTTTGTTCAAAGCAAAAAACAATAATAATTGATCTAAAAAAATTCCTTTGTACACTGTTCAAACTCAAGGAATTATGTTTCAATTCTAGCAAGCAATATCACAAATGATAAGTAACATGAAATTTACTTTGTTTTCCAGTTTATCTAAAGCCCAAAATGAGATTTCAGCATTACGTTTCAGAGTATTACATTAAAAACAAATAACTTATTTGCATACCAAAAATCAACACCATAATGCATGCCAATCAAAATGTTAAGCATTTATATTCAAATTTAATCTTTGTGCTCATGTAAAATAGTCATGAAATTCAAAACAAACTGTTGCACTTATGCTGAAAATTTTAATTTCACTATTAAATATTTTGAACTTCTTCCACCAGGCAATCTGAACTTCATCTCAAAAATTGTGATTCAGTTGAGAAAATATTATACTCATTTAGTAGACTGGCATAGCTTCTATCTAAAACATTTTGCCACAGATGACTATGGCAAAGACTCATGGTACAAAGAAAATAGATTTCTATAAATGAATATGCAGAACTCTCATAACAGAACATGCATAGTTACTCTCCTATGGGAGACTTTCAATTTTTACACAACCTCAAATTAATAGGATTAACCAATCTACCTAACAACTCATTTACATAAGATTTATAGTTGGTTTGGCTCTATCTAAGCTGCTTAACAACTTGCAAAATTACAATTTTGACATAAACTGCCTCCAAAAAATGGAACTACACCATAGGCACGATGATGCCAAGAGACTGTCGATATCGATAGTGGAGTCACAAATAGGCAAGTGGTAAACATAACAAAGTAGAGCAAGGCACCATGTATTGTGTGTTCTAATACAATGAACTACCTTGGAGCTGGTTCTGAATCTTGATTGCTTAATGTAGGATTTGATCCAACAATACCATTATCTAGAGGAGGTCCCACACCCCACTTCCCTTCTGATTTTGAAGGTTCAACAACATGAACTCCTCCATCAGTCATTCCAAGAGAAAACTGATTTGGATGTGATGCAATTACTAGAGGATAGACACTGCACAAATAGTCAAGAATACATTAAATCATAAAATGATTGATCCATTTATCCCTGCATCACTTAATTTTGCCTCCCTGAGCCAACTTACCTATTCATTCCTAAAGGTAAATATGCATAAGGTGCAATACGACAGTGTGGCCTCAAGCTCTCTACATCAAATACTCCTACTGCACCATCACAAAAGCTTGTAAATACTAAGAGACTGTCACATGAATATATTGCACTTAAAATGGGAGAAGATCGAGAGTCATGAGGTATCCACTGTAGTGCAATAAATTGTGATAATATTCATACGATCATATATAGAAGGTAGCTAACACCATAATCACTTGCTAAATTTGAATTCCCAACTGCTGAGAAGGTCTTACATAACGCAAACGGTCCAACTTAGAAGCATCATATATAGCAAGCTGGCTCTCGTGAACAACCAACAAGTGAACTTGATCATTATGGAACTATACTCTTATATCCCCAATAGGTGGTGATGATCTTCTTGGTTGTACTTGTATAAATTTTGATTTTCGCTTCTCCCATCTATCTGTGCTCTAGACACATAGCTGCCAAAATGTTGGCCAAACATTTATTAATAAGAATCTATAAGAATATGAATATACAAAATGGGATGGCAATTGATCTAGAAAAAAAAGGCATACCTGGGCATCAGCCCCAGAGGATACCAACACATTCAATGAATGTGAAAATGCCAAGCCTGTAATTTTCTTTTGGTGGCCCTTAAGCTTATTTTTACCAATTTAGTTCAAACAAGTTTTGAAAAGACACAAGTTACAAACAAAACAAGAATAAAAAACTCTGGAACACCTTATGTGTGTAGAGCATGCACTTATTACATTTTTAAGATAAAGAACTTAGAAGTTGTCTTCTTAGAAGTAGAAGATCCCAGGGCCCACAATTTTTTTATCATATTCCATTTTAAAAGTATGCGTCAGTTAAAACTTAAAAGAATGGCTGCAAAGCCACATTTCTATACATAAGACTCTTATCAACCTCTCCTACCATGCCAAATTTTGTTGCACAAACTAAGACTTCCCTAGTGCTTCCCATATACTACAGGAATGCTCTACCATAGTTGCCAACGTTATTGTAATTAGAACTTCGCTTAGTAGAAAGCAAAAGATTTCCAATTAATGTCCAAGACTCCAAAGAACTTATAAATAAGAAAGATTTCAAAAGATGTTGGGAATGGTAAACAAAGTAAAGATCTGGCCATACCAGCTGATCACCGCGACCAACGCTAATAGGTGGAAAAATAACTGCACAACAATCTTATACACACTTAATAAATGGATCGTGGCAACAAAGTTGTTTTAAAAATAATAATAAAAAATGTTAGTGAAAATAATGCTCACATAACAACTTTACCCTAATTAAATTGTAAACTTAACTTTACCCCTAACACTAATTATAGTTATAATTGTAATTCTAGCTCTACTTCTTACCATAATTATAATTAAAACCTTAACCTTCACCATAACCTTGACTCTAACCATAATTCTAATGATTCTTGAATTATAGTGAGAAGAATTAGGGTTAAAATTATAATATTATTAATAGTTATAAAATTAAGGTTATAATATTAATTATTTTAATTATATCTCTATTTTTTTTTTATGCGGCAAGGGTGTCCCTACGACTCAGCCCAGCGGCCCAGCAACCCATACCTTGGGTACCTAGGGCGAGCTAGGCGAGACTAGCCCCCTGCGAGTGGACGCCCGGCTCACCGAATTATATCTCTAAAATTATTAATTATAACTCTAACCTTAATATATAATCATGAGTTTTAAAACATTTAAAAATAATTATTTAATATGTTTAAATTTATAATATAATTTTATTATATCTCTTTATCTAAATTTGGGTTCATCTTTATCTAAATTTGGGTTCATTTTTCTTCTTACTTTATTTTTAGGTACCTTTTATTTATTTATTAGATCTTATCTTATTCATGTGTACACATATACCTATACTTCCTCATTCATTATGTCTATTTTTTTACTATATTTTTATATTAATTTTTTATATAAATATTAGATGAATCTCACACTATAAATCTTGATCTTCAAAATATAAAAATAATATTTAAATTTTGCCCACTTCAATTATTTGAGTTAAATATATATATAAATCATACTTCCTATTTCATTATTGAAAAAAATGATATATAAATTTTTATTAAATACATTTCAGCTTATTTTCGTAACTTGTAGAAATATTGTTTTTTATTTTTTTCTATTTAATTAATCTTTCTATCTTAATTTTTTTTTAAATTATATTTAAAGATCTAAAAATAAATATATTCTATAAAATATTCACTTGAAGACTTGATTACATTAAATGACATACATCATTGAATCACTTATAGAATATCCTCAAAATAAAATACTAAACAACATATGAGAAAATAAAAATGCAACTTAAAATTATTCAATTATCAACTAGTGTAATTTTGAGTAACTTAACCAACAAAATCTTCACAAATTTTAAGATTTTAATTTTTTAAGCGTGGTTCTTATTCTTCAAATAGGTGGAAAAATAGTTGCACAACAATCTTATACACACTTGATAAATGATCATGGCAACCAAGTTGCCTAAAATAATGCTCAAAAAATGTTTGATGAAAATGTTGCTCATAGAACAACTTTTAAAAAGTTCAATTTTTTTTTGAAAAATTAGTTAAATATTTTCTTTTATTATAGTTTTGTGGTCCAAAAATGTTGCCATAAAAATTTTTATAGTTAGCATTCTTGAAAATCCACCGTTATTAAGAAAAGTTAAGTGGTGGGAGAGTGTAGTGAGGGAGGAGTGGAAAAGAGTAAAAGTGAAAATAGGCCAAAAAAATGATGAAAACATAAAATAATAATAATAATAATATAGTAATATGATATAACACAAATAAATGGATTAAAAAAAGAGTTAAAGGTTAAATGTTTCAAACAATGAATAAATAACTCTAAGGGAATTATAAAGATGAATTATATAACAAAATGATTGAAAAACAATTACCAAAAAAATATACTACAAATTAAAACAATAATAATTGATTGTCAATAGTGGGCATAATATGATAGTTAAAGTTGTTGTGTTGTTCTTGCATCAAGGTTCAAACCCCATTGGGGTGTAATTGTTGAATGTTTAAATAGAAATAATATATATAAATTCTACATAAGTTATACATAGATAATTATGTATTATATATAATAAAGACCTAAAATAATATAGGTTATCTTATATACCTATATATTATAATAATATTTTTTGGAGAACCTATATATATATATAAAATATACATGACGAAAAAAAACTTATTAATGAAAAGAGGAAGGAAAACATATAATAATCAAATTATACCCTAAAATATTAAAAACATAGATAACAAAGATATTAGTCTAATGAAAAGAATAATAGAATTTTTTTGTATATTTTTATTTTAATAGTGTGAATCCAAATCTCTATAAAATAATTAATTGATTTTTATAAGATTTTCTTTAATAAATGACTTTATAAAGCAAAAAATGAAAAATCATTCTTTAAAAAAATGGTTACCTTGTTTTTCCTACAAATCCTTCAATGACACGTAACTTTTTAAACAATCATATGCACAAGAAATATTTTTAATAATTTGTAAAGTTAAATATTTTACAAGTTGACTTTACAAAATATTGTTTTTGATTGGTTGAAAACTAACTTATTAATAACTAGTTAACTAGAAAAAGTCAAACTCATTACAATAGTACTATGCGGCAAGTACTAATAATATATCTATAATAATTATTATATTAAATATATTAATATATATTATATATTAACTAATAATATAATATTTATATAATTAATAATACTAGCACTTGCATCTGAAGGAGGTGTAAGGGTTATGCCGATAGAAAATTACTCGAGATAAGATTTTTCTAGTCTTTTGGACGAAAAATATCAATTGGAGTTAAGAAAGTTGTTTTTCTCAACGTGAGAAAACTTTTCAAAGAAACATGTTTTCATTTAACAAAAAAGTAAAATGAGATGAACCTAAAACAATCTCCCTATAGTTATTGCTTCAATCTATTAACAGTAAACAAATTATAACGTTGTTGATCTCATTGGCATTTGCTCCCTTCAATTGTTGGAATGATTTTTCCATGCGCAAAGAAGAAAAACCTAAATATAAGCACACGTTTTGGAAATTTAGTCAATAGAATACAAATCAATCAATCTATAAAAAAAAAATTCTAGCAAAGAAACCAATAGTCTAAAGATTTATAGAGTAGTAATGATCTTTTTTATCCCATGATAGAATATATGTATATATCTATATGTTACAATTCCAGGCAACTTTATTTATAGTTGCAAAATGACGATTACACACTTACTATTTGTGGTTAAGATGATGGCTTAAACTTGCAACTCACGATAATGAAAAACGGTGAATATAGGATATGGATAAGATAGATTAGATCAGATTATAAGCAGTGAGAAAATGAAGATAAAGATAATATCAAACATCTTGCATGGTGATTTGTTTCCATATGTGAAATTAGGAATATTTATTAATTGGTCATAGATAGTCACCAGTAAACAACGACTGGAAAATCATTTCATAACTACCTGTTTGCGGTGTGAAATAGGTTTACAATTGAAACTCCATCCATAATATAGCCTATCACCTAAAGATATTATTATTGTTCACATCCATAATGATGAATTGTTGGAGCATTTTCTTTATAATATGGTTAGGACTTTAGGTAATTTTGAGTGGGATGGAAAGTTTGTGAACATGTTTATGAATGATAAATACCAGGCTAAATCTATTGGTGCTTTGACCACCCTAAGCAAGGATCCCAAGAATAGCCTTGTGGGACGATTTGCATTGAGACTACAAGAAAAAATGGGGAAATGAAACAAGTAATAACTCTTATGAGAGAAGGACTCGGTAGGAACAACATGTCCACATATGTCTTTTACTATCACACTATGATACTTTGATTCATGTTGCCCAACTAGAGAGAATCCAAACTGTAATTTAGGGATTGAAAACCCTCTTATTCTGTCATACTAGGTGACATTTTGTAATCCTTTTATTTCCATTTAAATAGAATGGGAGTTCTCCCCATGACAACAATTTGTCATATATACTTATTTATATATAATATTAATTAATTATTATTAATATTAATTTTATTATTATATAGTAATAATATTATATTATTGTATCATAAATTATTATTATTTTATTATATTATTCTTAATATTAAATTATTATATATAAATATTATTATTTGATTATTATGTTATTATATTTTAATTATTATATTATTTATATTTATATCATATTATATTATTTATTAATAATTATTAATAATAATCTTATTATTATATTGTTCTTATTATATGTTTTTTTGGAATACAAAAATCAGGTAGCCCCCTATAAACTACAATGTGTCAGGTAAACTTAAACTTTTTCATGTGACCAATGATGTTAGTGTGACATGCCCTACAATACCATGAGGACAAATGGGAGACTGGACCTCATGAACTCTTGCCTGCAACAAGATGCTTTAGCCAATCAAGTCAGGGCCCCCACCCCTTATTATTATATTAATAATTTTTTTTTTTTGCTAGGTGAGTCAGGCTTAAGGGAGATGCATCCCGTAAAATAATAAATAAAAAGAGATAGAGTGCATACCCTTAAAATAGGGGTGCTTTAGTGTAAATGCATTGCTTGTATTAGCCTATTGTAACTAAATTACTTGCCTACCCATCATTAAATGAGATCAAAAATTTGTTTATATACCAACGATCATTCTAGATCGATCAAACCATATACTTATTGGTTTCTGACACCACTATTAAAAATAAAATTTTCTCTATTGCTAGAGGTTGCAAACTACATGTAATTAATATCTTTACTGACCCATCAACAAATAGGGTGCATTAACAAGGTCCACAATAGTCCCAAAAAGGGAGCTATCAAACATTGCATGGTTTTTCCTCCTTTGAAGATCTTAGCATCTTTTTGTGTGTGGGATTTGATGATGGTGGTTTCCTATTCTTAACTTTAGTCCATCCCTAATCTAAATGAGATAGTATCTTTGGGTTTTGTTCAAGGTTTCCCTTTATGATATCTGCCATATCCCCATGGCAATCCAAAACTATGGAAGTCAGAGCCTTTGAAGATGTGGCTGAAATGTCTTAATTATTTGATTTTCTTCAAACTTAGGAATTTTTGGGGCCTTAGGAGAGGCATTGGTGCCCAAAGCTAGTTGTGGCATCTCATCAACTAAATGACTTGTGTATTGTCCGAGAAGGAGGCTTCTGGGTTGGCTTAAGGAGAGTCTTGAGAGGGGTTCAACAACATTTGATCCTCATGTGGGATACATAATGATGGGGCTCCACAAAAACCCACCAAGTTGGCATACCACATGAGGCATGCTTGCTTCCAACATGGTCTTTAATTTTTGTGCATTGACCAGTAGCTCGAATGATCAATTGAGAAGAACTTTTTGCACTTGAAAGCGATTTTCTCATGGTCAACAAGTTGCCTCCATTTTCGATTGCCCACTTTCAAACAAATCTCAGTTGGAAGACCATTGGAGAGCTCCATCTCCACACATATGCGTGCACAAGTAGAACCATCATAATTTATTATTTTCTCAAAAGAACAATAGTACTTACCCAGTCCATTACCAATAGCCTACAAATTTTCCAACTCCCAGAATTGAAGAGGGGGGTAGGGTAAACGAACCCATCGAAAGGTTGAGGTGAAAGTCATAGTAAATGGATCAAAGGATGGATACCATGACTTCACGCAAAGAAAATCCCCTTGGAAAACACATGGTCCATTTTTAAGCACCTTTTTTAATTTTAGAAAGATTCAAACTCAAGGATGAAAAATCCCCTAGTGTAGGGGTAGATACTAACCTTATCCTCTATTTCATCTTTCTAGTATGTAGTGATCTAGGAATACAGATCACATAGTTTTGGCCATATTTTCATAAATCTACAAATAATGGCATGTTCCTCCAAAAAATATCCTTTGAAGCACACCTCTAGAGTGTGAGCATAGTATTCGAGAGAAAGGGGGCATCAAACTATATCATTTCGAGCAAAAATATCCCTAATATCACCATACCAGTTCGTAGCAGAAGCATTGAGGGGAGGATCTTGTTGGACAACATTAGGTGGGCAAGGTCATCAACCTTCGGCATGGGTAACACGAGTTTCATTGTGTCAAGCCATTGAACCCATGAAATGCATTGATTCCTTAAACATTCACTATGGCCTAGGGTTGCCACTACAGGCAAGGGGTGAATCAGAAAGGGCTCAAGCCCAATCACCACCACATAGAGCCACCATAAATCCATTTGAGAAGTTGGGGCAAGTCTAAAACCTTGTGCCAGGGAGAGATGGCACTTGACTCACCATCAAAATCATGGTCGAAGGGGTGAGTCGAGCAAGCGAAGATGGGTGCAAAGTGCAACATTGTGAAATTCATTTGATTAATTTATATAAACCATTATATTAATAATATCATATATATATATATATATATATATATATATATATATATATATATATATATATTTTAATTAAGTGCTATCAAGGGGATAGCTCCCTTACAACAATGTAATCCACAGTTTTGCAACTCAATGGAACATGACACAAACAAATGACCAAGACTTCAACATCACATTCTCATACTCTGAGAGAGTAGAAGACCACATCAAATGCCTTCACCAAATCCACGCACTCTGCAATTCCACCAACGGATTTTACATAGAGGCGCCATAATTTTATTAAAGAATCCCACTCAGAATACATTATATTATTATATTATATTATTATTATTTTTTATTATATTATTATATTATGTATATTTATATTATATTATATTATTGCTTTATTAATATTATATTATATTATTATATATGTATTATACTATTATTTATTATTGTATTATTATATTATGATTTTATTACTATATTATTATGTTATTATTATTATATTATTATGATCATTATTCCCTAAAAATCTAACCCTAACACCAACTATTTTTGAACAATGATCATAACCCTAATCCCAAACTTTATTATAGAACTAGAACCCATGGCAACCCCAACCTTTAATCTTTATGAGAACTATAAATATTATTCCCTAACTCTAACCCCAACACTAACTATATTTGAACACCAATCATAACCTTAATCCTAAGCTTTGTTTTAGAATCAGAACCCACCCTAATCCCAACCTTTATTATAGAAGTGTAACCCTAACCATAGTCTAAATTGAACCCAAATTAGGGATGGGTTAGAATCAAGGTTAGAAAAAAGGTTTCATAGGTATTATTATTTTATGATTGTTGATAGAGTACTATTAAATTAATATTATAAATAATTTATAATTATTTATAATTATTTATAATTAATAATTATATAAATATATTATTAATATTAATATTATAATCTTATAATTATTATATTATATTATATTAATTATTATATTATATTATATTAATTATTATGTATACATAAATTAATATAAATTATTATTTTTATAAATTATTATATTATTAATATTAATTAATATTATAAATTATTACAATATTAATACTATTACAATAGGGGCGAGGGTCCTAGCTTGGTTGGTTGAAGCATCTTATTGTAGGCTACTCAATTTTTGTGATCTAAAAATATATTATAATTATAGTATATTAATTTTTATTTTTTGTTTGATTCGTAATACACAATCAAAGTTGCATAGATATATATATATATATATATATTATTAAAATTTGTATTAATATATTGATATAATACAATTATTATCATATAATATAGTGTTTTAATTAGAGGTAAAAAATGGGTTTTGAAGGGGCCCAAAACCCTTTACAAAATAAAGCAGCTGATAAAAAAAGAAAACAACATTACACAACAATCAACTCATCAACAACGAACCAACAACCAAAAAGAAGGTAGCTAGCCAACAACACTACATATTGTTCAAAATCTCTATAGCTTCCATTTCAGTAGCAGCCATCTTCTACGCATTATCCACAATATCATAAACCTCCATACTAGAGGCCTCGACTTGAGCTTTCATTTTGTTTCTAGTTTTGACCCCGAGCCCGCCAGTTTTTACCTCACTACTCAAAACACTACCTTTAACAACACCCTTCTCACCAGCACAATCCACATCCAACAACTTATCCCCAACAACAGTATCATCAGCAGACACAGTCTCCTTTCTCTTTTTCACAGTAATCACAGGGGAGATCGCCTTGGCAGAATCCATAATGCCCAAAACCTTCGACACATCTCCACTCTTCATCACAACATTCCAAATTTTATCCTCAAGGGATAAGATTCTACCCTCCAAATTTTGTTTCAAATTGATGGTTTCCTCTGCCACAGTATTAGCCACAATATTAAGAGACTCCATCCGATTATCAATTTGGCTTTGGACAGTAGGGTCGTCAACCTTACTAGCAACACCTCTAACTCTAACATTGGTCCTATTAATCTCATGGAAGAACCACTTAAAAATTGTATACAACAAATTAGCACCCTCACGGGCCTAGCGCAACACATTAGACAACTCCTCCCTATCAAAGTTTTCAATCTATTTCCCCACAAAAACATCCTCATCAGAAGAGCTAACATGAACCTTATCAACAAAAATATATTTACCTTTGCCAACAGAGACAAGAGTCTTCATCTTTCGAATGGAGCAAGCGATTTCCTTTGCAACAACCTTCCTTTTCATCATACTATACCCATCCGCTTTGCTAGTTCCCACAACATGACCTCCACCCACATTCCTTTCCTTCCCCTGCTTCACCATCCCAATGCTAGCACTCGGAGAGGCCTCACCATAGATGCCTCCAACCAGGGAAAGAGGGAAACCCTTCTCCAGGAGTTGGCCATCAATTTTCAATGCACTTCTCTTCTTGCTCCCCTCCTTAGTCTTCTGCACTTGTCTAGTCACTGGGGGAGGAGAGGAAGATTCCCCATAAAATTCATTCTTGTCCTTAACCCCCTTAGGAAGAACATTCACAACCACTTCATCACTTCAAGTCATATAGCCCTCTTCATCATCCGACTTCCTTTTCCCAATTTTACCCAGAACAGGGGAAGTGGGGCCCTCTTCAACAAAGGAAAACGAATTTGGGACATAGTCAACATCATCATCCCTATCAGACTCAAAATATTTGCTCAAAATAAGCCTCCTCTTCTCATATTGTTTACTAACCCTTTCCTCTCCCGAATCCATCTCATAACCCTCCCAGGGTTTTGGAATATTTTCCTTCAGAGACACGGGAGTTTTATGCACCTCATGAACTTTGATATGTTCATATATCAGGAGAATTAACCCCACATGCAGGACAAGGTTCTTGGGGTTTTTAATATGTTCCTTAATCCCCGTGTCAAGCGACATCAACAAATAGTAAGGAAAGGAAACCCATTTCTTATGTCGGAAATGGTTAAGCAAAAGGAAATGGTAATTGTTAATCGTCATATACCTGCCTTCCAAGATGACATACCTCATGATCTCTTCCACCACATCACGCCAAAATTATTTCAAGGAACTCCTCTGATGACCTCCACTCTTCACCTTTTTCAAATCAGCAGCCTCATTCCCTTTAAAGAAAATAGACATCGCATCTTGTGGTTCTTTTTTGTCTTTGAACACCTTTATACCCTACATATCCAAGCCAGTAATTTGGGCTATGAATTCTTCATCAACAACTACTTCCCTACCACCCAAATTCAAAGTTCTCTCATTCCACCCTTGAGCAACCAAATCGGTGACCTAGGGATTGTTACCATGCAGTTTCTCCATATACACAGTTAAGCCACCCTTTTGTAAAATATCCCACACTTCCTTCCTCTACTTAGTAGAAACATAGGACTTAGGCTCAACGTGATTTTCATCCCCACCCATCGCAAAAGACTTAACCAACAGAAGCCAAGCACATAGCAGAAACCTTAGGAGACTAAGACAAACACCACCCAGAGCGAAATAAAACAACAAAAGACTCTGAAAACTAAGGCCAATATCACCCAAAATCCGTGTGAAGCCAGCCAAAGGACATATAATCATTAATAAATTAGAACTTTGGTCCTTGTGAAATTCGTCCCCCGTACTCATAACTTTAACTTCCTCATTCTTAACATTCGACCACGTGAATAAGGACATGCACCCCTCAAAGCTAGCTAAGATCGGCTTAAGATTAGCGCTCATTATTAATAATAGGCGTTGATTCAAAAGGAATAGGATCATTTAAATCCCACTCCTTTTTATCTCTAACACCAAAGTTAGCGAAGAAGTTAGCTAACATATTTCCCTCTCTCAATATATGGGAGATATAAACATTATCAAAGGATTCGATAATTTTAATGGAGTCCTTGACCAAGGCCTCAATAGTCCAAGACGAAGGTGAGGCATTCTTCAAATTGTTTATAATATTTAGAGATTCAACTTCCAACCAGACCTTCCTATACCCTTTGCTTTGAGCAAATTTGAGTCCATGATAAGCAGCAATTGTCTGCATGTAGTGGTTTGTCTGGATTGCCAAAGGGAGTGCCACATCTGAGACGAACCTACCATTAGAATTTCTAATCACTCCCCCACATCTTGTAGGTCCTGTATTTCCTTTAGCCGCACCATCAAAATTCAACTTAACCCAACCATCTGGTGGTGCCTTCCAAGCAACATCTTCTCTTGAGGATTTCCCTTTAGAGATCGAAAGAGATATATCACAAGGAAACTTCCACTTATGAGCAATAGAGATATCAGATGGACAAAGATTAATCTTTTGACCAGCATAAAAGGAGATTCCAAAAAGAATTTTTTCCTTAATTCCCACACAAATCTTATGGGCCACAGCTAAAGTCAGAAGAGTAGAATTTCTAGAAATTATGTTGTTTCGCTCTAACCACACCCCCCAAATCAAATGAGGCAAAGTGAGAGACCACAAAATCTACAGAGTCGGATTAGCATAGGGGCCAACCCATTGAAATGATAAATATTTGACAGAACCAGGAAACACCTAGCTAATATTCCAAAGTGAGAGCACATGATTCCAGATCACACCAACATATTTGCAACCAATCAGCAAATGAAAAGTTTTTTTTGCTTCCTCTTCACAAAGAAAGCATCTATTGGGCATAACAAAACCTCTTTTAATCAGATTATCAATAGATAAAAAAAAATGATAGAAGAGCCAAAAGAAAATGTTGACCTTAGGAATCAATCTTGAGGACCAAACAAAAGCCCAAAAAGGCGGTGGGCCAATAAAGGATTCATTGAAATGAAAGGCCGAAGCAACATAGAAGTTACCCACAGAGGAAGGCTTCCAAACAAACCTATCAGGAGAAGGAAAAGAAGGAATATGAACCAAAGAAATAACCTTATAAATGATTTCCAAACCAGGTTCCACCTCATGCAACTTCCTCCAAGAGCCTTTGTCAACATAGTCAACAACAAATCTACCAAATTATCGCACACAAAGGTCCATAAAGGGTTGAACCCATGGCTCATCCTTGAGTGGCCCATTACCAAACCAGTAATCATCCCAGAACATAATAATCCTCCCATTCCCCAACTGCCAAAAGAGACCCTTAGCTACAAGCCTTCGAGCCTTCAACATACTATTCCACAACACATAACCATACAGAGGATTAAAATCATGAGATAAAAAATCTCTAATCCCATCAGCACCATGTAAGTATTTGCTCCAAGCAATTTTTGCCCACTCACTTTTGGCCAATAATAGATTCCACAACTGTTTACCCAAAAGGGCAATGTCGAACGTAAGGAATTTTTTTTGAATTCCTTCCAAGATATCCACAAATTTCCTCGACATGTGAAAGAGACTAAGAACATAGACCAAAATATTCTGAAAGGTGGATTTAATCAACTGAACTTTACCAGCTTGGCTCAACAAAGCCCCCTTCCACCCCGATAACTTGGAATTAAATTTTTCAATCAACCCCCTCCATAAGGAGTCAGGAGCCTTAGACCATAAGGGGAGCCCCAAGTAAGAAGTAGGAAGTTCACCAATTTGACACTGCAAAATTCTAGCAATCCTAATTTATCTTTGAATCGGAGTGTTGAAAAAGAAAGTCACACTCTTCTATAAGTTAACCTTCTACCCAGATGCAACCTCATACATTTGCAAAATCTATTTGATAGCCTTAGCTTCCTTAATAGATGCCTGCCCGAGCAAAAGAGAATCATCCATAAATTGTTGATGAGAGCAAACAAGGTTAGCAGAAGAAGGGGCTAACCCAGACATAAGACCAGAATTAACAAATCTTTGGATAAGACGACCCAAAGACTCAACCATAATGATAAACATGAAGAGAGAGATATGATCCCCTTGTTGTAGACCTCTAGAGCAATTGAAGAGAGGAGGAGACCCATTGAAGAGCACAAACAATCGATGAGTCGAAATAAGTTGATGCACCAGAGCCACCATTTTCTCCCCAAAACCAAAGGAGAGAAGAATCTTAGAAAAAAAACTCCAATCCACTCTATCATAAGCTTTAAGTAAATCAAGCTTCAAAATAAACCCAACTTGTTTATTGACAAAAAGAGAGTGAATATTCTCATGAACAGTGAGAATAGAGTCCAAAATTTGCCTACCAGCCACAAAGTCGTTCTGCTGAGGAGAAATGATGAGAGGCAAAAAAAATTGCAACCTTAACGCCAGAACCTTGGAGAAAATCTTATAAATCGAGTTGCAAAGATTGATAGGACAAAACTCGTCAAAAGAAGCAGCACCAAGCTTTTTGGGGATCAAAACAATAAAAGAGGAGTTCAAATCCTTTAAAAGGGAACCTGTTCTGAAGAACTCCTTAGTAGCCGCAACAACATCTTTCACAATAGTTTCCCAAAAAGACTGAAAAAAGAACATGGGAAAGCCATCAGGGCGTAGAGCCTTATTACCTTCAAAGGAAAAAACAACACACCGAATTTCATCTGCCGAAGGAATACAAAATAATTGCCTATTGAGCTCCTCATCCACCAACTGGGGAATGTCCCTCAGAATATCCTCTTGATAGGCCAAATCAAGCTCTCCCTCCATCGAAAGTAACTGAGAAAAATAGGAAGCAACAACAAGCTACAAATCAACATCCTTCTCCAGAGCTTGATTATTAAAGTTAATTGGATTGATTTGATTAGAAGCCTTGTGTTTCAACGTAGAGATATGAAAAAACTTAGTATTTCTATCACCACTTTTCAACCACATGATCCGCGAACGCTGCTTCCAAAATTCTTCCTCCTTCACAATTATATTATGCAACTTGGAAAGTAGAACATTTTCCTTCAGTATCACATCCTGATCATACCCAAACATTTGAATTGCTTGCTAAACAAAGAGAAGCTCCATAGAAACCCCATCTTTCTCCATAAAAATATGACAAAAAGAGGTACGGTTCCATTTTCTAACATTAAGCTTAACATTAGCCAGCTTTTTAACAACTCTATACATAGCTGACCCATCCACATTAATATTCCAGTAGTCCTTAACCAAATTACCCAAATCAAGATGACAAGTCCACATTTTCTCAAATCTAAAAGGAAAGTTCTTCTTGCCACCCAAAAATCCACAGACAGAGCCAAGGGGAAGTGATCCTATCCCAATCTAGTAAGAGCTGAGAGGGAACAAGAGTAGTTGACAAGCCACTCAGGGGATAAAACAACACGATCTGGCTTAACCTGGATAAGGGCATTACCCACACGTCTATTCGACCAGGTAAAGGAAACCCCTTTCAAATCTAAATTAATAAGAGTTGAGCCATTAATGAACTGCATTAGGTCATATCTGCTATCATCCACATTTTGTGAGCCACTCATCTTATAAGCATCATGCAGAGGAGTATTGAAATCTCCAATGACCAACCAATTACCAATGTTATGAAAAACTTTAAAAGAAGCCAGATTCTCCCAAAGCTTTCTTTTGGCACTCTTACAATTAGGAGCATAAATATTAGACAAAGTCCAGGAAAACTTATCATGAAGGTGGAAAAAAGAAGTAGCCACATGATTACCATCATTAAGCACCTCCACACCTCTAATCACTTAAAGATTCCAAAAATTCGTAATCCCACCATAAGCATCAACTTCCTCAGAACAATGCATACCATAGTCCTTGAAAAGCTTCATTTTCAACCTAGAAAGTTTATCCAAACCCATTTTAGTTTCTTGAATTAAAACAATATCAAGGCAATGATCTCTAACCAAATTAGCCAGGAGATCATGCTTATGAGGGTGATTCAAACCCATCATATTCCAAGAGATAATCTTCACAGGAGTTTATAGGAAGTGCTCTTAGAGCACATATCCAATAGAGTTATTTACGTGCCATCAGCTATATCCATCTTACTCTCCTTCTCCCTAACAACATTAGCTAGAGGCCAACCTCTACAATGCTGCTCAGACCCACAGTCTGTCCTCTACCTATTCCTTGTCACAACTCCTGGCGAAGGAGAATGTTTCTTCCTATTACGCCCATGAACCTGAATGTAAAGCGAATTGTCCACTTCCTTCGTCTCCTCAAACTCCTTAACATCAGGCTTCAACTCCAACCCTCTATTTTTTTTTCCACTTTTTGAGGAATCCCCCCCAGGAGGAGAACTAGATTCAACAATCGCAAAAGAATGATTTTCCTCCAACATCACAAACGTTACCTCATTAACCACAGGGGACAAGCATTCCTTTTCAACCTGTCTGATCTCCTGATTCAATTCCCCCTGATCAGGTTGACAATCAAGAGAATCCACCTTATCACCCTCATCCAGAAGAGTGTCCTCATGAACCTCCATGGAGGGCACACCTTGAGGCTCCCCCTCCTGAGCTGGAGGTTTTACAAATTCCACCTCCTGAGTTGAGGGTTTCTCTATTTCTCTCCATTGTTTTGTCATTTGCTTGGGTACTTTGAGAGGGAATTTTTTAGCCCAGTGACCAACTTTTTTACAGTGGAAGCAAGCAAAGGGATTCAACTCAAATTCAACCATCTACTCCCACACCCCAAGTTTTGAGTTAAACTTAACCATATAAGGCAAATCAGTTGATTGCTCCACACAAAATCTGGCATAAACCAGTCACTTCCTAGAAGTCATCATTTGGTCTATCGACAAAAAACAACCAAATGTGTTGGAAATCCCCTTAAACACCTCCTCATCCCAAAATTCCAGTGGTAGGCCAGGCAATCTAACCCAAATTGGAGCAACCGAGAAAGAGCATGAGTTCAAATTGAAGCCCGGTTCCCACTTCTTCAACATCAAAGCAGACTTTCCAAGGAACTAGGGGCCACCCATCAATGCCATCACCATATCATCTTCATAGTTGAAGGAAAAAGAGAAGAAACCTTTGGCCATGGTAGCCACATCGACTTGTCCTTTAGGTTTCCAGCGATTTAAAGTAAACTTGCGCACTAGCTCAATGTGAGGTCGAGGACCAAAAAAATTACCCAACAGAGCCATGTCCATATTAGAAATTCTTTTGTCAGCAATGCAATCTAGAAAAGACATAGAGTACTCTCCAGTATTTTTATTAGCCACAAAAGGCACTAGAGGGGAGGAACTTTTTCCTTTAGGCTTAGAACCAAACAAATTAGTCCATTCAAGAGAGGAGCTCGACAAGAAATAATTCTTAGTCTTATCAAACCCAAGACCCTCCACATTAGGATTCCCATCACACCCATCTGAGGATGGGCCATTCCCTGACTTTTCAGAACTAGGTACCACCTTTTTAGAGCCAGGCACTGGGGATTGCGTCAGACACACACTCTTTGAAGCCCCTTTCCCATCAGAAAAAAAAATGTTAGCCACAAGAGGGGACCCACTCAGCTTACCTTCAGCAAGGACCCCACCTGCCATCACCCTCACATTAGCATATCGTTCGTCATTACCACCTAAAGCATCATCCTGATCTCCCTCCTTTTCAGAATTTGAAAAATCATCACCGCCATCGCCACCACCCGAGGAGCTTCCCATCATCAGACCAAAATAATTGCCATCATATAATATAGTGTTAATAGGTAATATAATTTAATATCAATTAATTAATATATAATTTATTTTATATTTAAATATATTATTTATTGACAATATATAATATAATATTATAATATTATTATATTAATTAGTAACTAAAATATGCTAATATGTATTATTAATATATTATTTTTTTTTGTTTTTTTGTTTTATTTTTTGTTTTATTTTCTTAAGGTAAGTTCTACCATGGCAGCAATAGATCCCAATTTTCAACTTTGTTTAATGTGCCCAAGGAAGGGCTTCCTTTGTTTAATGTGTACATCTATTCTTTCATTTTTGCCAAGCATGTGAAGTTATTATTGCTACACCATCCTTGCATATTTGTGGCCATAATGTGAAGTTAGGGCCTGATACCCGTGTGAGATGTTCATATTTAATGTACTTATGCTTGGTTTTATGCCAATGGAGGAGCTGAGGGTTTCAATTCGACCAGTATTTTGAGTTTAACCTCATGTTGCAATCATTTTGGAGTAAGAATTTCCATGCTTTGTTCTAGCTATGTATACAAATGATTATTTATTGTTGCTGAGGTTGAAACGACCAAAGGGACGTGTGAAGATGGACGTTTTGGTTCCCCTACCTTATTCTGCTTGCTTGGTATGCATAATGAGTCTTAAATCTTTCTAGTTTATTGTCTTTTTTATTGTATTGGTATATGAGGTCCTAAGAGGTCTAAACATGGAAACCCTCATGTTTTTGTCAAGCACCAAATCATAGTTGGCCTTTCTAGGTCCTATATATGATTGTCAACTGAAGGGTATACTGCTGAAGCTAGATAGATTAACCATTATGGTTGTGAAAATGGTTTTGGGAAGAAGGTTCATTGACACCAGTGAGTGGTACCGAGTGAATTTAGACATTACTTCTCGCTTTGTGGCCTCATTGTTGGATCTTCATGTGTCTAAGGAGGTGATTGCTTAGTTAGCACAACGATTCTTTAAGCCTACATTTATCCAAGGTTTAGAGGTAGTGTTGGTGGTTGCACGTCTGGGATAAGGGATTCCCCACCCCCGCGACTTTCTACTTCCTGTCATTGAGCTTCAACCATTTATTCCTGACATTTATGAGTCTAATTATTGGATGCGTCGCTTTTTCTCAAAGACTACTTAAATGATTTCCTGAAGCGTTTGTATCAGCTTGTGTTGGGGAAGAATTATCAGTAGATTTCCCAATTTATTGATTATGAAGACTAGGGTATGTAGGTTCCCATTCCCATTATATACATGTTTATATATATTATCCTGTTTCTATTTCATTTAGGGTTAGGGTAAACTCAAGAAATACCAGTTCAGAATCCTAATTTTGTAACTTAGCGACTAGGGTTAGCTTTGAAAGTCTAGGGTTTTATGACATTCCATTACAAACTCTAGTGAATTTTGAGAATAATTTATTAATTAGCCTTGAAAAATACTTACGTTACAGACTGATATAATCATTTTATTCTAATTATACGTGTTCTCTTTCTTGAATGTGTCATTGTAGTTTCCTCATTTTTGGTTACAATTTTTTCGAAGTATCAGAGGTATCCATACAAGTGATTTGTGAGCTTAAGTTATCTCATGCTTGGTGATAATCCAAAACTGGGGTAAAGAATAAGAAGGATTTAATGCTTAATAATGAATCTCAATTTGGTCTATACGTGTCAATTCGGGGGGCGTAAACTTACAAAAGGTACCATGGAAATCTGCACAAGGGCTGAGAGTTGTGAGGTGAGTGGTTATGAATGCAACTATGAAAATAAACCTTTAGTAAATTGAAATAAAACTAGCGATAGGAAATGTCACTTTTTGGCAACAAGATCTGCACACACAATGAATTCTAAAGAAAAACATCAATTACCAAATTCATAAAATCCAAATCGAAGGAATAAAACTCAAATCAACAACATACTTAATTCACATAGAAATTATAACAACTAATTTAATATGAATCAATAGATAGTTAAAATTACTTAAAATTATTTACAAGAATTAATTACAAAATTATGACAATAGAAATACAGAATTAAAATAATGTGAAACGGAATTGAAATCACACACACCTTGCTAAATAAATTATATATATATATATATATATATATATATATATATATATATATATATATATATATATATATATATATATATATATATATATATATATATATATATATATATATATATATATATATATATTCAATAGGTTGCTGAAGAGTGGGCACCCTTCCTTCTAGTCAGTGAATTGAAGAAAGACTTACAAAATTTCTGGAATGAACTTCAAAATGTTTCTTTCAATAATTATATCAAATATAAATTTTTTTCCTCCCCTTAAAATATAGGAGCTTAAATAGCTCACCCTAAAATGTAGGATCTTAAATAGGAGCTTAAATAGCTCAGCCTCAAATGTAGGAGCATAAATAGCTCATGGTTACAATAGAATATTATTTTTAATGTGAAGAAATTTTCCTCCATATTAATTTACTAATATGTGTACCCACGAGTGACAAGAACTTCTAGTGAAGAATGCGACAGGAAGTCTGAATGCAACAGGAAGTCTCTAGGCGACAAGAAGTTCCTTTGAAGAATTTGATAGGAAGATTCAAAAGTTCCTGTAAAATGTATGTTGCAAGTTTGATTTTCCCAAGGCTTGAAATCATTATGCTTATTAGTAAAGACAATTAATAATTAATTTCCATATTTTATCCAAAAACTATATTAAATACCACTTATACATATTTAATCAAATGCAACAAAAAATGGTAAAATGGTATGATATGGAACGAAAAATAGAATGTGGAAATGGGTATGAAGGTACATGAAATAGGCTAAAATATGACATAAAATGGGACCTAATTGGCTCTCATCATTCCCCCCAACTTAACATATTGCACGTCCTCATGCAATCATAATGACTGAGATGCTTAGTTTGAATTGGTAGCCTTGGGGTTTATGACTTCAACTAAATAGTTCCCTTCAACTTGTCTATAGCTCTTTCTACGTATCAATCATCAAGGCTTTGCTTTTGTTTTCCAATTTTCTTTTCATCATATCAATCATCATTTTTCCAATTTTTATTTTTCATCATTTTGCTTTCTTTTTCATTTTTTATTGGCATCTTTCTCATTTTTCATTGTCATCTTTCTTCATAGCATTATTTCCTTGAAATGTTATAACTCCATATTCATGAGCTATGTTAAATGGGTGAAATAATAGAAAAAATGAAAAGTTAAAATAATAGATACTATGACTATGATGGGATAATGAAGGATAATAGGTGAAAATATGGTGGACCTCCCCCCAACTTAAGCAGTTGCCCGTCCTCGGGCAACAAGGAGAGGATGGGTAGGAATGCTACTTAATATGATTAATATAATAAGAAATATTAATAAAGTTAAAAGATAAAATAATGAAAAATAATATTGACTATTTTACCAACTTGCATGTCCATATATGCCAAGGTTTGGTAACCAGAAGAACTAAACAATTGTGAAGAACCAACAAGGAACCAAGAACTCTAACATGAACTACAACACCTGAAATATCTCCACCTAAACAAGTGAGCAATAGGAGGTGCTAGGGGGCACTCAAACAACCACTAAAGTAATAGAGTACACTTGCAAATTGATTAGACCATAGACAAAACACAAATTATTGCATTTTTTCTTCTTTTTTCACTTTTTCATTTTTGATAACGACATGTTGAATCCCTCTTATGTTGTTTTTGTCCTTGATGTCATCTTATGATTATCTGGCATCTTGATGGTTATCTTCTCAGTTGATCCATATTTTGATTGGCACATTTAGTTCATTGATTTTATTATCTTGGTGGCACTGATCATTTAAATCCATGTGCAGATTACAAGTGCTTGTTGAGGTATTCTGGTTATAGGTCATTTTCTTCATTGATCAGGTGATACATTTATGGTTTAAACAATTATTGTTTCAATGTTGATCTCAATTATTGTCCTTGGCATGAATTCAGTTATGGTATTTGGTATGGGAGAATGGAATTCATAATCTTGCATAATATCTAGCTTCCATTATCTTGACATCGACACATCATATAACAATGGACATTTTGAGATGACAAATTGGCATTAATATACTTGGTTATGGTATTGCAATTTCCTTGAAAAATAAAGAAAGATTCACTAAGTTCATTCAGTTGCATTTGAATCAGGTCTAATCATGGCTAAATCATAAGTCTCAAAAGCCCACAACAGGTATATGTTTTTAATCGGTTTCAGTAATGTCACCATGGAAGTGACTTTGGTTTATTTACTTGGAATCTCATTTTTTTGTCGAATGCATTCAATTCGATCCTCCATTTGTATTTGTGTTGGGTCATTTGGTTGACATTTTCTTCAAGCCTTAAGGCCGACAGCTGGTAAAGGGATTAAGTTAATCATTTTAATGTCACCATGGAAGTGACTTTGCCTTGGCTATATGGGAACATAAAGTCTTATGTTTTTCACCCCTTCCCATGAAATAATGTTGGTCATTATTTGAATTGGCATTACACTTGCCTTGTCTATTATTCAAACAATGATTTGGTCAACATGTCTACCCTTAATCTGGCAGTGGATTTCATTTAGCTCTATGAGTTTTACTTATCACTTTTTGTCCTTTCGGACTTCAAATGCTTATCCATTTCTGCAAAGGAATTCACATTGTTTTCTTTAGAAGCTTAGGGCAAAATGTTTCTTTCTGTTTCACATTTTTTTTGACACCCCCATTTTGGTTGCCACCATCTATCTTTTCCTTGGGCCGTTTCTTTGTTATTCCTGGCGTTTTTCCCTTGGACAACGATCAAGAGCAGTCAGGATTCCATCACAAAGGTCGCTCCATTTGTCTTCTTTCAGCCACTGGGTGTTAGCACATTTCTGGAAGGCAGTATGTCCGTTTTTGCTCCTCTACAGGACTAGTAATCATTCTTTGACAACAACATTCGGTTACTAGGTATTCTTCTTTTGATTGGTTTGTAGATACACTTCTGGTCAAGCAAGATGGTTATAAAAACTTACTATGTCTCTCTTATGCAAAGAAAAATATTGAAAATGTCTTTTGATTTCAAGAGAAAAGTCTGAAATATTAGTTTTTAAGAATCAAAACGTGACTACAATTTCATTTGAAGGTTATCATGAATTTTAAGGAACTGTGTTTTCTGGGTGCGGGTAATGATAATATCATCGAATCTCTTTATTTGCTTATTTGGGTTCATGGATAACGGTTCTTGTGAAGTTACTTCAGTCACACTTCACAATGATTTTAGTTTCTTAAGATTTACAGTCACTTCAATGGGTATAGATCTCAGAATATTCTTTCAACCTCACTGGAATTTGTGGGTAACTGTTATAATGCATGATAAATGGCTTTCGATTGCATGCTGGTTGGGGTTTCAGTTACTTCTTTTTCATAGTAGCTTATTTTTCAGAACTCCTATGGTATATGCACTCTTCAAATTACTACTTGTGGGTATAATCTGAAAGAGGTTTCATTTTGCTAAAAATGCTTCAATTGCTTTACTGGTTCTGTCATAAAAAATGGTTATCATTTCAATTTTTAAATGATGTGCTCTCACTGCTTTTGTATAAGCACTGCATGTGCAGGCTTCTAGTGAAGATATGCTCTGTCACACCTCTATTCTTGGACTTTTTTGTTCTATCCTCAACAAAAAGAAAGAATCTTCTTTCATGATCATTGCAACTTCAGATCTGTTTCTTGTCAGTCATTTTGTAACCTGAAAAACAACCTTGTATAGCCTTTTGGAATGTGAAATTCGAGAAACAGTGGTAATACTTCCAATATGTAATGATGTTTTCTATAAAAAGCTAAAAACAATGAGTTTAGGGTTCTATCATGACAGAAAATCAAAAAATTGAAACAAGGGTATTACTATTTAGAGATGTGAAAGTTTATTATGTGATTTGATGCTGAAAATTTGGAAAACACAGCGTGTAGTCAGATTTGTAGTTTTTTGTATGGGAAAAGATTGAAAATCAAACAGTGAGAAAAGAAAGAAAAGATGTATTATTGTAAAATAGTTTGATGAGACTATACTGTGATTGTGATAGGATTTTTATTCAAGCTGCATCGATATTAGATAATGCATGGAATTCTGAAGAGTCAATTTTGACTCTTGAAAATTCTATGTTTTGTCTGTCAAGAGGCACTTGACAGAAATCAAGTGAAACAGAGAGATCCTATGTACTATTGTACGTTCTATTGAATATCAAGAAAGGGGTTGCTTCTCCTTGAGATTGGTGTCTCTAAATAGAGGGGTCGGTGCTCCTTGAGTCGGTGCTTAGAAATCAACCATTGAGGCTTTGTCAAAATAAATTATTGAAATGAAAGCTTGAAAAAGGCAACAGGTTCAGGAGTGGTTTTTCTACCCTAGGAGGTTTTTCCACTTGGAATATCTTGTGTCTATTGTGTCTATGTGACTCTTTTGCTTCAGTACTTTACTACTTTAAAATGCAATGTTACATTACTCATTTCAGTTTATATGATTGCATTCGAATACATGAATGACACTATCATTGAAAATGAGAACATATGTATGGTTCTTTTTAGTTTAAGTTTAAAATATTTAATAAGTTATAAACACTGATTCACCCCCCCATCTCAGTGTATTTTCACTCCAACACAACAGATCACCGATATCCCAATTTTCAACCTGTCACTGCCTAAAGGCACCAAAAAATTGGTTTTCACCTCTAATTTTATTTGGTAGTCAATATCCACCAAAATCTAGTTTTCAGATACTAACTGGCCAACAACACCCGAAGGTTTTCATTGTTGGATCTTTTATTGTGTTTTTTTTTCCTTTCAAATTTTTCATTTTTTCATTTTTTTCATTGTTTTTGATAAACTGCATATAATGACCAAATAAAATGAAACTCCCATATGGATGAAAAAATTATACCATCCAAATCTTAGAGTTCCATCTAAATCCCTTCAATAAAAGTAACTATGAATTGCTTGCAATGCTTGAAAGGATGGCCAATACTAACCATAGCACAGTCTGGAACATAGAACCACTACTACAAACAAACTTGATCTCATTTAGATCATCCCACCAATCTGGAAGAGGATTGGAGAAATTTGGAATCTATGCCCACTCACTTGGTTGAAATAATTACCCACAACGGTTGCAATCTTTGAAAGACATGCTACCTTATGATGACCAATTTGAGATAAATCATGAATCTAGGCTATCCTTTCTTCTTAAGCATGAGAGATATCCATAACTATTTCCAAAGCTGTATGAAAATATAGAGTGCACATAATGAAAATTCCTTACCAAAGATAAGGTTGCATAGTGAAAGACCAATTGGAGTCTCTCATCTTATGAAATGTAGCCACACAACTTTAGGTAGGTGAATAATCATCTCAGAGTGTGAGGATCTGCATTAGAATATATTCAAGCTCCTTGATTATGTCTTCAAGTTATCTCTGAATGTGTAGCTCAAGAACATAGCACCACAAGATTCATGGATCTCATAGACCAAGTTGCATACTGTCTTCCACAAGGTTCTAGCATCAAGAGAATTTTTGTCGACTAATGTTGAACACTTCGCCCAAATAATTCTCTTGTGGTCTCTAAGAGAGGAAGATAAAAGAAACTTGAGGTTCCCCATACCACTAACAAGGCCACAAAATGTGCTTTTGAATGCTTGTGTAGAAAACCAATATGAATTGGTACTAGTGCAAAAGTGTTAGGTAACCCAAAGAAGAAAACCTGCAACCATATTCTCAAGACCAAGCATATCAAGTATAGTAATTCAATATCATCCATTTTAATAACTCCAATATTATAATTGATTTATCATTATAAAATGGAGGGGAGAGTTATTAAAATAAATACTTGAAAAAAATGGATGGATAAATTCTATTAAAATGAATGCTTGTGTAGAATCTAATCCAATTAACACAAGAATACATACCTTGATTTGGTCCAAATCTCACACACTAGTTTTAGTAGAAGCACCAAATAAATAATAAATGAAGGCATTATTAGCAATCACCCAAATATTTTCAAAAAAATCAATGGATTCCCCCCCAACTTAATTTCATACTATAAAATCATGAGGGTATTAGGATAATCCAATGGATCAAGAAAGATAGTGAAATATTTAATAATACCTTGTTCAATGAAAATCATCTTTTGTAGCATGTTCAGTATCTTCATTAATACATTCAAACCCATCGATTTGTGCTTAATTAATTAATTATTGGTGGACCCAAATCAATAAGTGTGTGTTGGATACGTATTTTGGCCATAGGTCTCCAAAGATCTAGATGTTTAAGTATAAGAACATTTATAAATGATAGATCTTGTAGGATTTTATTATGTATCTCACACAACTCTTGAATCATTAAGGCATATAGTTTACCTTTTCTTATTGCATGATTAATTTCAACACACACATTTATGAGTTCAATGGTAAAATTAGACTCATATTGAGGCATTTCTTTATGTGTGTGAATGCCTTCTAAACGGTGTGATTCGTTAAGTAGATAAGAAGAACTAAATGGGTTATCTTTTAATTTATCATATTGTTCTTCAAATTCATTTATACCAAAATCACATCCATTAGTTGTTTTGAATTGAGATTCACCAATTTCAAGCATATTAACAAAATGTAAAGGGATCATTAAAATCTCATTATTATATGCAGTTTGAACCACCTTATTAGATAATAATAATTTATTAGGAATTTCAATTTTTCTTGGTGGATAGGTTGGATTGGATGGTAGATGATATGAATGGGATAATAAAAATGGTAAAAGTTGTGTTTGATATAGAGTGGGTGTTGGAGATGGTAATATATAAGATGAATATGGTAACATATGGGATGGGTATTGTGGTTGTTGTGAGCATTCATTTTGACATTTTTGGTAAGATGGACATTGTTCCCATTCACCATAAATGTTAGGAGAAGCATTTTATGAAGAAACATATTGCCTTTCAAATCCAATAGAATTATAAGATGTTTCAAAACCATTAAGAATACCTTGATCTTCTTGATTTGACGTTTGTAGTTTTCCTTGAGTTACAAAGAAGACATTCTCACTTCCACTATTGTTATGTCGAGGATTCCTTATAACATATATCCCCTTCACCATGTCCTCTTGAACCATTTGAAACATGCACTCAGCTTTTTCCTTGCAACAATCAGAACAATAAATGGTCAAATCATCATTTTCAAAACTCCATTGTTCTAAAAAATCATCAATTATTTGTTCTTGCTCAACTATGGAAATAACATTTGTTGATGTTTGTGAAAATGGTATTGGAAGATCAATATTATCTAAGTTGCATGCATTAGGTAGAGGGGCTATAAAAACATCACTTTGTTTCAGAGCGATTCCCCCACCAGTTTCTTCTTTTATTTTTAAATTTAATAGCGGGGGTCTAGGTTCTTCATTTTTGAAGTGTTTTCCCCTAAAAATTGATATGCTTGAACTACTTTGAAAATGCAACATTTTTATGTTTTTGATGTTGTTTCTTCAAAATTACCTCTTACCTATCAATTATCTCACAACAAGTGGTGTGAATGTAAATTATTTTATCTTTTAATATCTACCTACAAATTCAAACCATGCATCTATATGATTTAAGCAACACAAATTAGGAGTAATCACCTGAACACGACCGACAGGTACGCAAGATTTCATCCGAACGTATTGTTCCTAACTCATCTCACTAAACTAACCGACCTTTGACACATCTCCTTGGCAATGACGCTAAAATGATATGCCAAAATTGGGGTAAAGAATAAGAAGGATTTAATGCTTTATAATGAATTTTAGTTTGGTCTATACGTGTCAATCCGAGGGGCGTAAACTTGTGAAAGGTATCGTGGCAATCTGCACAAGGGCTGAGAGTCGTGAGATGAGTGGTTATGAATGCAACTATGAAAATAAACCTCTAGTAAATCGAAATAAAACTAGTGACAGGAATTGTCACTTCCTGGCAATAGGATCTGCACACACAACGAATTCTAAAGCAAAACATCAATTACCAAATTCATAAAATCCAAAGCGAAGGAATACAACTCAAATCAACAACATACTTAATTCACATAAAAATTATAACAACTGATTTAATCTGAATCAATATATAGTTAAAATCACTTAAAATTATTTACAAGAATTAATTATAGAATTATGACAACCGAAATTAAAATGATGCAAAACGGAATTGAAATCACAGATGCCTTGCAAAATAAATTATATATATATATATATATACATTCAATAGGTTGTTGAAGAGTGGGCACCCTTCCTCCCAGTCATCCAATTGAAGAAAGACTTACAAAATTTCTGGAAAGAACTTGAAAACGTTTCTTTCAATAATTATATCAAATACAATTATTTTTTTCCTCCCCTTTCTTCTCGCGTAGCTCATATTTATACAATAAATATGTGCAAGCTATTTCCTATTTTCATGCCACGCTTCTATTATTTTGTTGCTCACATTTAGTTGTTTTATTTGTTGAATACAAATATTTAGTTGTTTCATTTGTTGGAAAACAACCCACCTTAAAATGTACAAACTTAAATAGCCCACCCTAAAATATAGGAGCTTAAATAGCTCACCCTAAAATGTAGGAGCATAAATAGCTCATGGTTATAATAGAATATTATTTTTAACATGAGGACTATTCCTCCATAAAATTAAACATTATTTGGTTATAACTAAATAACCAAATTATTTTATGAGAATAATTCTATGGTCAAAATTAATTTACTAATATGTGTACTCACGAGCGACGGGAAGTTCTAGTGAAGAATGCGATAGGAAGTCTGTAGGCGACAAGAAGTTCCTTTGAAGAATTCAATAGGAAGATTCAAAAGTTCCTATAATCTGTATGTTGCAAGCTTGATTTTCCCAAGGCTTGAAATCATAATGCTTATTAGTAAAGACAATCAATAATTAATTTCCATATTTAATCCAAAAACTATATTAAATACCACTTATATATATTTAATCGAATGCAACATAAAATGGTATGATATGGAGCGAAAATAGAATGTGGAAATGGGTATGAAGGTACATGAAATAGGCTAAAATATGACATAAAATGGGACATAATTGGCTCTCATCACTTGGAATGTCAAGTGAATTTAGTTTCACTTTGTATAATTTTTTGCGATGTATTCAACTTTGTATTACTTCCAAATGAGAATATTGTGTGCCATGTTTTCAACTTGCTATGGTTAGGGCTTGTATATGTGGGATTCTTTACTAAATTTCCTTTGCATCTATTAGTTTAGAAATGTAAGTTCCCTAGATTTAATTATTTTGCCTATGCATTTTCACAGTAATTCTTTATCTTTTATCGTGGTTCATTATGAATTACAATGGTACACCTAATCGAGTTTTCTTAATTGTCCTAGCTTCTGTATGGGTTATGTAAGTTTTATTCATTTTTGTTTAGACTAAAAGGACAATCGATGCATGAATTGTGTCCCAACTTCTTAATTTGTGGCTTTCGAGATATGATGTCCTTAAGGATCTTGGAATGGATAATTTTCAAAGATAAGCAATTTCAACTTTGTGTAGTCTCTTGATATGTTAATATCTAAGCAAATGTTTTGCCTTTTCTTTAAGAACATAAGACTTGTGTTATTTTAGCCGAACAGATACCTATTATGACTAATATATTTGAATAGTATTATAGTGTTCTGGACTTTTGAAAGGTTTTGCAAGTGTTTCTTATGGTTTGTCATAAACCCTAGAATTTATTAAAGATGGTTTCATTTAGGTATATTTTCATGTTCCTTTTGATTGTTGTTGAGTATGTTTTGCTTCTGAGTCCATCATAATTCATTGTTCATCAAAAGCATTTTTATTTGTTCGAACCTGCTCTCGTTCTGGTTTAAGGAATATGTTGGCTTTGGGTTTACAATGTTAATGGGTTCCCGTAGCCACAAAAATATGGTATTTGATGGTTCGGGCTTAAGATGTCTCTAAATTATGACAAAATTTTAACTTGTTTGTCATGAATTATGAATGTTAGTCATATTTCTATAATTTTGATAAAGAGAGAAGTTAATATACATGAAATTCATTCGGTTCTCTTATGCTTTCATGTTATTGATAATTCTGTTAATCTTAATTTTTTTTATATTTTTGGATTTAGTCTCATATGAAGCCAAGAATTTGGTATTCTCTTTCCATGATTTGCACCTATGTAATAATTTGGCTTCAATTTAGAATTATCCAACAAGAAAACACTATAGGATGGTTTATATTTTTGTAAGTTCTTGTTGTTGTTTTTTAAATCATATGTATGCGATATGGATTTCCCATTTCAGTGTTTCATTTTTACATTCTTGAGAAAACATCTAATTCGAGCTTATTTTTGCACCTTTAGATAATTCACATAATGGGTGCCTTAGTGAATGAATTATTTTGTTTGTGATGCTATTATGCTCTTTCCAGGACCTAAGATTTTCAGTTTGGTTGTTTCAAATTCTCGAAGAGAGTAATTCAATTCTAGGGTTTGGTTTAGTTAGGGTTAATTTATTTAAGTACAAGAGTCTTTATTAAAATTGAAATACAACCAGTTATGAGTAATTACCTCCTGGCCAATTATACTTACTTGGCCCCTTTCTTTTATTCTGCTCCTATCTTTATAGCTACTTCCTTCTGGTCTTCTGTGAGAATTCTTGCCAGTCTCGTCCACTTCTCAAAGTCTACCTCTACTTTGGATTCTTCCATTTGCAGAACACCTAAATTTGCTAAAGCATCTATCGCTTTGTTAGCTTCTCTATATATATGGGAGAGCATATAATCTTCTAATTTTTATAGTTGCTCCCAGATCTTGAGAATCCAACTCTTTAGTTTCTAATTTGGGGTGCCTCTTTTTGATATTGCCTGTATACATAGCAGTGAGTCCCCCTCTATGTCCACTCTTTTGATGTTTTTTTGTGTGCACATCCATATACCTGTGGCTAAGGCCTCCATTTTTGATTCGTTATTAGTTGTAGATTATATTTTCTTTGACACTGACCATACAAGATGCCCTTTATTATTCCTTAGTATGCTTTTTCATAGCCCAATTTTTATTGTGTTTAAATTATAATATGATAAAATGAATTATTGAGAAAATTCGATATGTTAAGTGATAAATTTGATATTTTGACATGCTTTGAAGAAAGTTGACTGTATTTTTGACTATGCAATTTTATGAACTATCTTACACGTTATCATGATTGAATGTTACTGATGAACTATGCAAGTGCAAGTGTGTGCAAATGTAGGTAGCAGGTTGAAGGATGAGAACACGGTTGAGGTAGGATCGTTTAGTCAGATTGAAGGGTAAGCTTAATGGAATATGGGTACACACACCACTAAACAATATGATGTATACATTTGAAACTTCACATAGAAGATTATATTGATTTGATTCAAAATGATTCAATGATTAAAAAAAGGCTTGTGGAATGATATACATGTGATTTCTTATTCAATTGTCTATTTTGATCTCGTGTTTTTTAAATTTAAAAGAAAATGATAGCATGGTTAAACATATTTGTATGTATTTAAAAGATATGCTTGAAGGATAAGAAAACCACTTCATTTAAAAACTATTATTCGAATAAAATAAAATTTTATTCTTTATTTGAAAGTGATTAAACACTATATTGTTATACAAAAACAGTTATAAATAAATGTATATCGATATATATACACATACATATATACATATACATATGCACGCATATATAAACATATACATATTCCTCATAAAATTGAATATGGGATAGAGATCATTAAACATTATTGTTGATTTCAAATAATATCTAAAAGAAGACATTATGGATGAGTGGCCTACATTCAAATTTAAGGCCAAGATATTCAAATTGCAATAGTGGGCAACTAATTAAGGAGAATTATGAAGTGAAATGGCCCCCTTAATAATGCAAACAAGTAAGAGAAGAAACGTTACCCTTTTTGGTAGCATAAATCTATGGTAGAGATTAAAGGGAGACAGACTATGGCGACGAAGGGGGGGGAAAGCATGCAAGAAAATTGAAACAATTGGGAAAGAGGGAAAATCAATAGAGGAAAAAGCCCACGATTTCGAGGTAATTTGATGGTTTTGATACATGCTTGATTCTTCCTGTATAGTCTATTTCGAAATTCACATTTCTTCCCATATTATCGATTTCTTTTGAAATGTTAAACCATTAGACATGTGTTTATCTGTAAATAAATTTTGCATCAATGTCTAGAATTCATTGATGAATTTGATAGTAATTTTTGTTTTGTCGCATGAGCTGAATCAACCATTCCTTACATGCATTTCTTATTGGCTAGTTAGCCGATCATGTTATACCATGCACATGTTTGTGTAATCACCCTCTTGTTGTTTTATCACTTGCATGTGTGATACATGGCCATTTTCATGACTATTTGGTAGAAGCCGATAGTCAAAATATTCAATAATTTCTTTTATCGTTCACTGTTCCCTCTCAAGGAAGCGATGACTTCTCCATTGTTTCCTTCTCATTCTTGTTGTTTCTTTGTGTTGACAAGGCCGAATGGGCATATCACTCCACATGGGTGTGATGGCCTTAGATATTGTTGGTAGAACAAAGGGCAGTCATTGTTGTGCATTTATCCATGTCACCTCGTTCACAATTGAATGATGGTCGAATGATTATATCATTTCATTTTCATTATATTGGCACGATCTTTATGATTGATTAACAATATGCCATTTGAACATAGATTTAATCGTTCATCAGAATGATTCTCATTATTTTTGCTTACATGCGATGCTCACAATGTTTGTATTCACCAATCCTTATTGCATGCACATTATCATTCCCTAGAATGATACTCGAATCATTCTATAGAAATATTACCATGAATGAGTCTTACCGACATTTCCATTGAACAATGTAGGCCGATGATCAACATTCATCAAGGTTTGACTATTATTTATGTTAATAATAAAATAAAACAATTGTTTGACTGTTAGTCGTTCTTTAAAATGACAGTGGATTGAACATATATCTTATAATAGTCACCATTAGAAACACGAGTTTCTCCATAACCTGAACATTAATAAAAATCTTCTAGATTCATATGTATATTTTGGTTTTGAAATGACAAGCATTTCATTCGATTCTTTTATTTGCACAAAAAAAGATACTAGTATTGTTTAAATATTTGTATATTCAGAATGATAGAAATATTGATCATTTACATGATATATTGGTTAACTTGAAACCGTTTGAGACACATTGGCATAGTAACTTGTAAAATTTTGCAAACAACATTTTTATGATGCAAACAATGTATCAGTATGTAGTAATTGTTTCAAAGTAGAATTGTTCTTCTTTCTTTGAAAAAGGCAATTTACATCTTATATAACTCTTAAATGATATGGCAATCCGTGTTACACCGCAATTGTGTAATTACTATTTACTATTACTATGTAGGGTAAATGTGAATTCTGAAGATGAATAAATTGTGCTTGCACTTTTCTTATCAAAAAAATTATGAATAAATGTTATCTCATTTAATGATATGTGAATAAATGCATGTATGTGAAATGGATGGTTATTAAATTAATATTCTAACTATGATATGTATTATGTGTAATTCATATTTTGTTGAATACTTGACTACCTTGGGAATATGTTAGTGGATGCAGGTATATGTTCAATCCTCCAGGCGAAGGGGAAGTATCACTCAGGAGAGGATCTTGGTCAGGTACCCAATAACATAACCTATCCGAACTTACACACACTCACAGTAGAATAATTGAGTTGAGTTATTGTGTGGGTAGTTGGTAAGTCATCCTTAGTTGATGTGTCTACATTAGTAAGGGTCTTGTTTACTTTTGAGTGCATTATTGGGTGATGTTTATCTATTTCGAGCTTGTGAGTTCTTTCCTTTATTACTATGCTTGTATTGATGGGTAGAACGTATGTGGAATATGTATATGCACACATATGCATGTCGATGATGGACCATACACATGAAGGAACACATACATAAGGGTACATAGGTAGACGTACCTATACACACTTATGGATGAGTTGCTCGTGCATATGAAGCTATCAAATGGACCTTATAACATGTATATGTATATGTATAGATATATCACACATAGACACTTATCAATATAATTGTAATTATGTATGAATTTGGTGTGTAATCGAATGTGTCTATATAATATATATATGTATCAATACATGCGTATGATTGGAAAATGAACATGTCGTACGAATGTATCGATATATGTATACATATGTATACATGTACATAGAGGAATATATATATATATATATATGTATGTACACAATCAATATAATTGTTATTACTATGTGAATGACATCTTGTTTGTATTTATTTGTATATCGAATGTATACATACTTTGTTGGCATAAGATATATATATAAATATATATTAACATATATACATACATATATATATATATATATATGCGTTGATATGCATATACGTATACATATATATATATGTATATGTGAATATATTAATATATATTTAAATATAATCAAATGCTTGGGAATCGATTAACTTATACAAAGCTCTGAGGCTGATTTATTAACTTAAAACATATGTTGAATATATAATATATATTGGGATTATATAAAGGTCGACTATTATACATATTGGCAAAATATAAAGGTCGAGTTATATGCAATATAACTCATAGCCATTAAGTCGATTTGAAGATTAAGAATTGGTCAATGCCTTGTGTTGGAATATCGTTGACAAAGTAAACTACAAAATGCCTTATCATGGAGTAAATATCAATATCAAATAAATGAATGAAAGGATAAGCTACAACAGGTCCATGAACTAGTCAAAACTGATTTATGAGATAAAGTGACTCACCATGGACTTAGTTGACTATTTGCAAGTGTTGTAATTTGAGAATAAAATGTTTCAAATGAGTTAAAGTCATGCCAACTTATAGGGAAATGGTTGCTTTCTTGGCGCCATATTGAGAATTTATTATTGTTGTAGAAGTTTAATTTGAGAATAATTCGAATGTCACCTTTTGATTATATGTTATTTGAAATAGTCATATATTGTTGTCAACTAAAGAGGTCGATTTGTGGCATGCCATGTTGAGTAAATTCTTGTTTATGTACCACCTTTTAGCTGAGTTGAGTGAGTTGATGTTGTTTTCAATTCACATGCCTTTTATGTAGGCTAGGGAGTCTCCTTTCTACTGTATAAATAGAGGAGAAATCTCACTAGTTTGGGATGCATTGTGCTCTGCATTTTAGATAGTTTTTGCTCTGCATTATATACGCATTCTATTCCACAGTTCTGAATTTCCTTATGCTGCAAGTTTATTTTGAGTATTGTGAGTAAGCTTTGAGTATTTGGAGTGAAGTATATTATCAACTTGAGAGAAGGATTTATAAAGGCATTGCTTGTGAAGTCAAAGTAAAGGTAGTGGCTATAAATTGGGAAGCTATGCATGATTCAATCAATTGGATAAGTGAGCTATAGGCATGGGGATAATTCTTCCTTTATTGTCTTAGTTTATGAGGGATTGATTCTTGAATATTTATTTAGTCTATTTGAGATTACTTGCATTAGGGAAAAATAGTATTTGCTTTGAAAGGAAAATAGAAGTTGTTATGTTGTATTTTGAAGTGCTTGTAATTACTCCAAAATAGGAGGAATTGTTTATCATAGGTATTAATTTACTAGATATGATTAAACAAGGGTAGCTTAAGGGTTACTCATAGCTAAGTTATTTAATTATAATAGATAGCTAGTGGGTCACTCATAGGATTGTTAGTCCATTGAAGGGAGGGAACATTTACATATTCTTTAAGAGTAGAAATACCTAGAGTATGTGAGATTAATGATAGGTTAATTTTGGGGTAAGAGGTTGCCCATGGGAGGGATTACCTATGCCTAAAATATAGTGGCCTTAAGTTAAAACAAACTTAATTAGTGTAAGTGAATGTTGACTTTCACTTGAAGTACTGAGTGAGAACACTTTGTCCAAAGTAGTGTGATTGCCTTTGGCTCCACTATTAGTTCACCGTGTCCATAGAGTGCATGCTAGTTCTAGATTGTAGAGTTACAAGTTCTAGTCATGTAGGGCACAACACTAAGTTCAGTGTGGTTGTCGTACGGAGTTACTCAACCAGTCTCTTTGTTGAAGGGTAGGGCCATCTATAATATGATAGATGTGCAGGGGACCGCATATGAGTCTGTGGTTGGCGAAAAAGAACTTGAGTGGTGCTTATCCTCCTCAGCAGGGGACAAAAGACCAAGGTTTTCAAAGGAAGATCTTGGACCATCTATATCTATTGCTCTGAAGCTTGGTTGAGTTGTGTATGTAATTGTGTACATTCTTGGAATATTGTAATTTGTGAAATTATTATATTGAAATGGAATCCTTGTTGTATATTATTTTGGCCTGTATGTTCATTTGTTCTCAATAAAGAAAAGAATTTTTTTATTGTAGTGGTTTGTTGCATAGTTTATTTACTCGCACAGTGAAATTTAGGAAAACTTTACTTCAATGAAGGGTTGGCATGTTACAATATGTAGCATTATTTTGAATGAAAGAAATATGTTATAATGGTATTTATTTTAGAATGCATGCACAAATATATTAACTTAAGTTGGCACATATATGTGTATGCACATAGACCTTAGTCTACGTACATACACATACTTGTGACATACCTTTTTTTGTTACTTATTTAATTATTTTTCTTCTATAATGAATACTGAATAATGTTAAATATGAAGTGGTAGAATACATTCAATGTAATCATGTGACATGTGTATGAACTGAATGGATAATGTATTGAACATATCCACTTGAATTATCTTTTTGAATTTTTTTAAGTTGAGAAATTAAGTAGAATGAATTACTTTTCCATTGATATGTGTTTAAAAAATATTCTCTTTATTTAGTATAATAGCAACACCTAAATAGACTAGAGCACCTCAAAGTAGATGTTGCTAGAGGGTAGATAGTTGCTAAGGAATAAAATTGTGTTGATTGAAAGTTACCTTCAGGGACGGGTACCGAAATGGAGTACAAAGGGTATAGGTTTTGCTTTATCCAAAACCTATATTTGTTGTTGCAACTCAATTTTAATGCTTGGACAAGTAGTTAGCCCATTATGTATGTATGGAATTATATGTGATGATACTCTCTGCCATTCCTGGCATAAATCTTTCTTTTTTATTATAGATAGAGATGCATGTTGATGTTTGAGCACACACCAGATTCCACCTTGCAGATTGTTCTCTTGCTAAACTTTCCATGTAGGGTCGGGTATTCTTCGAGTAGGAAGAATTTTGGGGAAGTGTAAGCTTCGTGGTTGGGTGGTAAAACGCCTGAGCCATGATCTCGTCCACCAAAGGAGGTGAGCGTCAAAAGGAAACCTTGGATGTTTTCAAGTTATCAAAGGATTATGATGTAACCTTGATGTAATTTGTATTTGTATTGAATTTGTGGCTCAATGAGCCAAGTCAGCTTGGGTATTGTAATTGACATTTGGAAATGAATATATATACATTATGACATATTTTAATTAGAAATGAGTTGCTATGGTTGAAAATAGCTGCTTAAGTTATGTTTTTTTATAATTTAATATCCATAATGTTATTTGCAATTAATATTTAAGTAGTAACTAGAATGGGTTATTACATGCTTCCTGCTCCATCTGGTCTTGGATTCCCTTTTGCAGAGCCGTCAAAATTTAGCTTATATTGACCTTGCTTTGGCTCTTTCCACTTGACCCCCTTCCTATTCTTTGTTTTGTCTTTGCAGTTTCCTTTTGCTTTTTTTAGGTTTTCCCATTTCTTTTGTAGGTCTTTGTTCCACTTAGTAAATACAATGCCATTTTTATCATGTTATTTGAATTAATAACTTTGCAAATCCCTTTTTATATTTTTTGTATGACCTTATCCACCTCCATAGTTTTTTCTTGAAAGATTTAATGGTTCCTCTCTTTCCAAATATGCCATGCTATCATGAATGGGGCTACTACCCATAAGTCAATCCATAGTGTGTTCTTCTTACCTTTTGGCTAATTGATAATCCATTCTTTGAAATCATTTTGCCTTGGGCCAAGCCATCCTATTACACTCTAGATCCAATCCCAACACTTGGATGCATATATGCATTCTAATAGCAAATGATTAATGTTTTAACAGTTATTATAACACATAATGCATCTATTTGGAACTTGAATTCCTATAGTGTTAAACCTTTCCATTGTGAGTATCCCCTTATGTAGTGCTAACCAAAGAAAGGCTCCAGCCTTAGGGAGGACTGCAGGATGCCAACATAGTTTTGTAGGTCAATCAAGATTTGCTCTTGTAGCTGTTTGTATCAAATATCCCATCTTAACATAATACTCCCCAAATTTGGCACCACACCAAATGATGTCATCCTCTTCTTTAGTTAGTAAGATCATCCTATTGTTTAATTCCTGCTGTAATTTTGTTTTAGCTTATATGGGGATTGGTAGAAAATCTATATCTCTTCATTCTTGTTGAAAGTTGTATTTGGAGTTGCTTGGTTTGACATAGTTTATTACCCTACTTCCAAATGCATTTATAATGAATTCCTTGTGCTCTTTTATCCCTTCTATCTCTTATAATGGTGTATAGAAATTCCAAGAGTTTGACCAAAATCTAGCTTGTCTTCCATTATTTATTTTCCATGTAAGATGATTTGCTATTAGTTTCCCACTTTCCCATAAGAACTTCCATATCACTGAGCCCCCATTCAGTGCTTCTATTGTTAGTATTCTCTTATTATCAGCAGTGTCTAAATATTTAGCTTGGAGTATCTTACACCATAGTCGACCAAGATCTTTGTACATTTTTCATGCCAGTTTGGCACCTAGTGCCAAGTTTTATTCCTTCATTCTTCTCAGGCCCACACCACTATCACTCTTAGATATACATGCCTTGTCCCAATGCACCAATGGTATTTTCTTGTCTTCCTTTTGCTCCTTCCCATTGGAATTTATTGAAATAGATTTCTAAGCTGGCTTCAATCTTATTTGTGATTCTAAATCAGGACATTACGTATATGGGTATTGTTGATAGCACAGTCTTAATCATAAGTATTCTGCCTACTAGCTTTAGCTACTTATTTTTCCATGCTAAGGATTTTTTTCTACATTTCTCTATTATTTCCATCCAATGTTTTGTCTTACAAGGCCCATAGAATAGAGGAGCCCCAAGATATTTTTCTGGAACAATTGCTACTATGAATTCCAATTTTTTTTCTATTCTTCTTTGTATGGATTTTTTGGTATTAAAAAATATTATTGAGAATTTTTCCTTGTTCACTAATTGTCCTAAACATGCCATATATTCTTCAAGAGCTTCTTTGATTACTATTGCTTCTCTCATATTAGCTTCCCCAAATAGGAGTGTGTCATCTACAAACTGTGTATGTGTCATTGGATCAATATCAAGAGCCACCCTTATCCCTTTTCATATGTTTCTTTCTCTTTTACTTTTGACAGACCTACCCATGACTTCTGCCATGATGATAAAGAGAAAGGGGGACAAGGGATCCCCTTGACAAAGGCCATTTGTTCCTTCGAAGAAGCCACATAGTGATCCATTGACTATTAGTGAATGTCTTGGTATGCCTTGCATAACCACCCCATCTTTTAACTTGAGAAAAATGGGTCCCCCTTTGTTGTTCTTTGTCTTTGTTGTATTTTTAAAACAAAGTTTGGAGTCATTTTCCTTCCAACACTTTGTTTATTTTG